>JAMXKT010000094.1:4200000-4512500 GCA_024211575.1 Phytophthora melonis | reverse complement strand
CTACCTACCTACCTACCCCATTTATTACTCCCATTTTTAAATTTCATAATCTCTTCCTGATCAACCCCTTAATTCAACTTTACCTTTCTTCTGTTCACCCTACCTCTCCTCATCACCACCTTCCCTACTCCACGCTGATACTATATCTACCTACCAACCACATATTCTTTTCGCAAATTCATTTACAAACTTCATACTCTCTTTCACACCAACCACCTCCTTTCCTCGCTTCATCCTAATGTCACTTCTCACCACCTTCTCCTCCCTTACCCTTCAATCTTTTCATCCACCCCATAACATATCTACGTACCAACCACATTCATCCTACCCCCCCCATAAGCACACCCGCTGTTTTACAAACTCCATACTTTCTCCCACATCTACCACAATCTTTCAATCACCACTTTCCTCTTTTCACTTTACAGATTACTTCTCACCATCTTCTTCACTATCTTCAACCTCATTATTCCACTGTCAATCATATATACCAACCTCTACTCTTCGCCACTTATTTCATTTAAAAATTAAACGTTTTTCAGCTAAACCCTTCTTACCCCTCAGTTCTACACTCTACTTTTCTCTACACCTGCTTTTTTCTCCAACAAACACTTACCTTGTTTACACTCCTATGTCACACCCTCATTTCCACCCTCACCTGATATCCCCTCTTCAATCGCACATATTCTTCACACTCATAACTTATACGTTTTATACCTAAATTTGCATCAAATAAATCCATTTAACCACCAACAATCTTCTATGCACATAACAACACACTTTGCTCTTCCATCCCCACCCATAATATACAGTCTCATTATTTTGTTCCTATATTCACTCCCCACACAACATTTTCATACCGCATACCTACGCTTTTTTTTCTTGCATCCCATTTCCCTCCATCATCTACATTCCCATCTTCCGAACTTATATAATTTCCATGTCATATTCACTTTGCATTAATATAATATTGCCTCTTACACTCCATTTACACATCTGCATAGCTATTTTGAACCGCATTCTACCCAACCAATCACATTTTTTCAAATCCACAATAAACGCCTTTATCCTCTTCACATACCTTATTTGTATACTCCAAACATCAAACTTAAAAATGTCAAAACCTAATCTTTTACACGAATCAACCTCATCCGACTCGTATCCAACCCAATCATACTGGTTCCCACCCTATTCTCTACTTATTTTCATTGTCTACACATCCATGTGCAGAAATTACCAGTTATCGTATAATGGATAACGGAACCGTGTTGGGTCCGTCTCAGTAGTACCATCCGATTCCCCGTATATGAGAAACTATGTGTTCCAGTATTCATGTCTAAGAACCCAATACTGGCTGCGTTCCTACTTTGGGGCTTTTTGGCCCGTCTCTGGCTCATGAGAGTGGTACCACTGAAGTCCCCGCATACTAAAACCTATATTTTCAAATTTTCATATTCTGAAACCGCAAATATGAGAAGATATGTATTCTTTGTAAACGACCTTTTGGATTTTATACTTACTACAACAATTTATTTATAATTTTTACGCTTTATCAATTATTAATAGACAAAACCCACCGATTTCCCCTCAGTATAGTGACATGTCACTAAAGTGGAGTACCCAAAATAAATCTAGAGTTAACCTAAAATACGTTACTTTGGGTTCAAAGGACCCTTGATGAATGAAATTGGGGTCGTGAATGCCTAAAATAAGGCGCCTCAAGGACCCTAAAGGACCCTGGGATGAACGTTCATCCGGGTCGGAATATATATAGTTCGACTTTGTATGCACAAATCCTGTACTCTGACCTTTGCCTCATCTATCCCCACCTACTATCCATCTTTTCCGATGCGTCCCACCATACATATTACGTCAAACCACTCGTGCACTATCCAAAATCCACTCAAAATCGTCCAAAACTGCTCCAAACCCGATATTTCCCTTGCTAACCCTGTTGCCCCCAACTTACACTTACAAAATGTATACTACCACACTTGCCACATGTACTACTATGTACACCACTACTGTTTAAACGGCCATACCCATGCACCACTCGTCCCGCGCTCAAAAACCTCAAAAACGGCAAAAACGTGAAAAATCACGCACTTTCGCCCGAATTTCAACTTTGTATGCACAAATCCTGTACTCTGGCCTTTGCCTCATCTATCCCCACCTACTATCCATCTTTTCCGATGCGTCCCACCATACATATTACGTCAAACCACTCGTGCACTACCCAAAAACCACTCAAAATCACCCAAAACTGCGCCAAACCCGGTATTTCGCTTGCTAACCCTGTTGCCCCCAACTTACACTTACAAAATGTATACTACCACACTTGCCCCATGTACTACTATGTACACCACTACTTATATTCATTTCTTCTCTAATTTTATATTGATAAACTTGCGGCCCCCAACGTATAACGTTTGTACGGATGGATCACACAGAATTCTATTTATGATTCACTGACTCGTCTCTGACACACGGGAGTATTACCATCGGATTCCCCGTATACGAAAACCTATATGTCCAGGTTTTCATGTCGTGGTACCCAATATTGGCTGCGTTGCTATTTTGGGCTCTCTGGCCCGTCTCTGGCACATGGGAGTGGTACCATCGGATTCCCCGTATACGAAAACCTATATGTCCAGGTTTTCATGTCGTGGTACCCAATATTGGCTGCGTTGCTATTTTGGGCTCTCTGGCCCGTCTCTGGCACATGGGAGTGGTACCATCGGATTCCCCGTATACGAAAACCTATATGTACTTATTTTCATGTACTGACACACAATTTTCGCTCCGAACTGTAGCCATCCAATTTCAGCCAATGAGAAGCAGTTTCACCCGCAGGGTTTATCACGACTATGCACCATACCCTCGGATTCCGCGAGAAATGTGCTCTCTAGCTGTCGGTTTGCCTCCCTCGCCTCCCTCGACTGCGGCGGAATCCTCAGCATCATATATGCAGCCTGGGGCGGCTGGCGGAGTGCGTACGGCTGACTTTGGAGCGGCATACTGAAGTCAATATTTGGTCGTTTGGGGCAAGTCAGGGCTCTAAAACTATCTACGGATTGTGTAGAATCGGTTGGGATGGGCGCGGCGACCCCTACCCTCGAAACCAGTTTGCCCCGTCTATGTAAAGATTGTATACATATTCACTGCAAAGGGTGCCTTCAGGAGGCTTGAAGGGGCAACTCACTCACATAGCCGCTACTGTGATACGCGTAAAAGGTGCACACAACCCTACCATATGTTTCTTTGTGTAATACTTGGTGTAAATATCGTCTATCTCGCACTGCAGATCGTAAATGGTGCCTGATAGAGTGCGCAGCTCTTAGTGTTTTCTGTCGCGCGGTTTTCTGCCCCGATCACTCGATTTAAGTATACTATCATTCTGACTGCTCATTGGATAAAACATTAGGTTATATAATTGGTCTAAGTCTATTTAACTTAACCTTATAGGTGCGTGCACATTGTCTGCGTTAGAAATGGCTATAATCAATTCCAAATGAAATATAGGGCGCTGATTGGCGGATAATACCTGCTAAATCATATGTTTAGATGCTATAGATGGGTTCGGCACGGTCAAAAACGTACCCTCCTGAAATTTCAGCTCCGCCAGCTTCATATTGGCTGCATACTAGCACTGGCGTCACTTTTTACTTTCCACGTACTTAGGCCTTTCTCTGGCACATATGAGTGGTACGAATGAATTCCCCATCGCTGAAAACCTAGGTTCCCAAAATTTTAGGTCATATAGCCGCCGCGTTGAGGATCCGTGATTGGTGCTCTTGTGCTGCTATACAAATTTGTTCAATCAGAGCGCGGCGGCGGCCACATTTTGTCCAATCACGGCGAACCGCCTCCCTTGGATTCCGCGTTCGCCTCCCTCGGATTCCGCGAGAAATGTGCTCTCTAGCTGTCGGTTTGCCTCCCTCGCCTCCCTCGACTGCGGCGGAATCCTCAGCATCATATATGCAGCCTGGGGCGGCTGGCGGAGTGCGTACGGCTGACTTTGGAGCGGCATACTGAAGTCAATATTTGGTCGTTTGGGGCAAGTCAGGGCTCTAAAACTATCTACGGATTGTGTAGAATCGGTTGGGATGGGCGCGGCGACCCCTACCCTCGAAACCAGTTTGCCCCGTCTATGTAAAGATTGTATACATATTCACTGCAAAGGGTGCCTTCAGGAGGCTTGAAGGGGCAACTCACTCACATAGCCGCTACTGTGATACGCGGAAAGGTGCACACAACCCTACCATATGTTTCTTTGTGTAATACTTGGTGTAAATATCGTCTATCTCGCACTGCAGATCGTAAATGGTGCCTGATAGAGTGCGCAGCTCTTAGTGTTTTCTGTCGCGCGGTTTTCTGCCCCGATCACTCGATTTAAGTATACTATCATTCTGACTGCTCATTGGATAAAACATTAGGTTATATAATTGGTCTAAGTCTATTTAACTTAACCTTATAGGTGCGTGCACATTGTCTGCGTTAGAAATGGCTATAATCAATTCCAAATGAAATATAGGGCGCTGATTGGCGGATAATACCTGCTAAATCATATGTTTAGATGCTATAGATGGGTTCGGCACGGTCAAAAACGTACCCTCCTGAAATTTCAGCTCCGCCAGCTTCATATTGGCTGCATACTAGCACTGGCGTCACTTTTTACTTTCCACGTACTTAGGCCTTTCTCTGGCACATATGAGTGGTACGAATGAATTCCCATCGCTGAAAACCTAGGTTCCCAAAATTTTAGGTCATATAGCCGCCGCGTTGAGGATCCGTGATTGGTGCTCTTGTGCTGCTATACAAATTTGTTCAATCAGAGCGCGGCGGCGGCCACATTTTGTCCAATCACGGCGAACCGCCTCCCTTGGATTCCGCGTTCGCCTCCCTCGGATTCCGCGAGAAATGTGCTCTCTAGCTGTCGGTTTGCCTCCCTCGCCTCCCTCGACTGCGGCGGAATCCTCAGCATCATATATGCAGCCTGGGGCGGCTGGCGGAGTGCGTACGGCTGACTTTGGAGCGGCATACTGAAGTCAATATTTGGTCGTTTGGGGCAAGTCAGGGCTCTAAAACTATCTACGGATTGTGTAGAATCGGTTGGGATGGGCGCGGCGACCCCTACCCTCGAAACCAGTTTGCCCCGTCTATGTAAAGATTGTATACATATTCACTGCAAAGGGTGCCTTCAGGAGGCTTGAAGGGCAACTCACTCACATAGCCGCTACTGTGATACGCGTAAAAGGTGCACACAACCCTACCATATGTTTCTTTGTGTAATACTTGGTGTAAATATCGTCTATCTCGCACTGCAGATCGTAAATGGTGCCTGATAGAGTGCGCAGCTCTTAGTGTTTTCTGTCGCGCGGTTTTCTGCCCCGATCACTCGATTTAAGTATACTATCATTCTGACTGCTCATTGGATAAAACATTAGGTTATATAATTGGTCTAAGTCTATTTAACTTAACCTTATAGGTGCGTGCACATTGTCTGCGTTAGAAATGGCTATAATCAATTCCAAATGAAATATAGGGCGCTGATTGGCGGATAATACCAGCTAAATCATATGTTTAGATGCTATAGATGGGTTCGGCACGGTCAAAAACGTACCCTCCTGAAATTTCAGCTCCGCCAGCTTCATATTGGCTCAATACTAGCACTGGCGTCACTTTTTACTTTACACGTACTTAGGCCTTTCTCTGGCACATATGAGTGGTACAAATGAATTCCCCATCGCTGAAAACCTAGGTTCCCAAAATTTTAGGTCATATAGCCGCCGCGTTGAGGATCCGTGATTGGTGCTCTTGTGCTGCTATACAAATTTGTTCAATCAGAGCGCGGCGGCGGCCACATTTTGTCCAATCACGGCGAACCGCCTCCCTTGGATTCCGCGTTCGCCTCCCTCGGATTCCGCGAGAAATGTGCTCTCTAGCTGTCGGTTTGCCTCCCTCGCCTCCCTCGACTGCGGCGGAATCCTCAGCATCATATATGCAGCCTGGGGGCGGCTGGCGGAGTGCGTACGGCTGACTTTGGAGCGGCATACTGAAGTCAATATTTGGTCGTTTGGAGCAAGTCAGGGCTCTAAACCTATCTACGGATTGTGTAGAATCGATTGGGATGGGCGCGGCGACCCTACCCTCGAATCCAGTTTGCCCCGGCTATGTAAAGATTGTATACATATTCACTGCAAAGGGTGCCTTCAGGAGGCTTGAAGGGCAACTCACTCGCATAGCCGCTACTGTGATACGCGTAAAGGTGCACACAACCCTACCATATGTTTCTTTGTGTAATACTTGGTGTAAATATCGTCTATTTCGCACTGCAGATCGTAAATGGCGCCTGATAGAGTGTGCAGCTCTTAGTGTTTTCTGTCGCGCGGTTTTCTGCCCCAATCACTCGATTTAAGTATACTATCATTCTGACTGCTCATTGGATAAAATATTAGGTTATCTACTTGGTGTAAGTCTATTTAACTTAACCTTATAGGTGCGTGCACATTGTCTGCGTTAGAAATGGCTATAATCAACTCCAAACGAAATATAGGGCGCTGATTGGCGGATAATACCAGCTAAAACATATGTTTAGATGTTATAGATGGGTTCGGCAAGGTCAAAAACGTACCCTCCTGAAATTTCAGCTCCGCCAGCTTCATATTGGCTCAATACTAGCACTGGCGTCACTTTTTAATTTACACGTACTTAGGCCTTTTTCTGGCACATATGAGTGGTACAAATGAATTCCCCATCGCTGAAAACCTAGGTTCCCAAAATTTTAGGTCATATAGCCGCCGCGTTGAGGATCCGTGATTGGTGCTCTTGTGCTGCTATACAAATTTGTTCAATCAGAGCGCGGCGGCGGCCACATTTTGTCCAATCACGGCGAACCGCCTCCCTTGGATTCCGCGTTCGCCTCCCTCGGATTCCGCGAGAAATGTGCTCTCTAGCTGTCGGTTTGCCTCCCTCGCCTCCCTCGACTGCGGCGGAATCCTCAGCATCATATATGCAGCCTGGGGGCGGCTGGCGGAGTGCGTACGGCTGACTTTGGAGCGGCATACTGAAGTCAATATTTGGTCGTTTGGAGCAAGTCAGGGCTCTAAACCTATCTACGGATTGTGTAGAATCGATTGGGATGGGCGCGGCGACCCCTACCCTCGAATCCAGTTTGCCCCGGCTATGTAAAGATTGTATACATATTCACTGCAAAGGGTGCCTTCAGGAGGCTTGAAGGGGCAACTCACTCGCATAGCCGCTACTGTGATACGCGTAAAAGGTGCACCCAACCCTACCATATGTTTCTTTGTGTAATACTTGGTGTAAATATCGTCTATTTCGCACTGCAGATCGTAAATGGCGCCTGATAGAGTGTGCAGCTCTTATGTTTTCTGTCGCGCGGTTTTCTGCCCCAATCACTCGATTTAAGTATACTATCATTCTGACTGCTCATTGGATAAAATATTAGGTTATCTACTTGGTGTAAGTCTATTTAACTTAACCTTATAGGTGCGTGCACATTGTCTGCGTTAGAAATGGCTATAATCAACTCCAAACGAAATATAGGGCGCTGATTGGCGGATAATACCAGCTAAAACATATGTTTAGATGCTATAGATGGGTTCGGCAAGGTCAAAAACGTACCCTCCTGAAATTTCAGCTCCGCCAGCTTCATATTGGCTCAATACTAGCACTGGCGTCACTTTTTAATTTACACGTACTTAGGCCTTTTTCTGGCACATATGAGTGGTACAAATGAATTCCCCATCGCTGAAAACCTAGGTTCCCAAAATTTTAGGTCATATAGCCGCCGCGTTGAGGATCCGTGATTGGTGCTCTTGTGCTGCTATACAAATTTGTTCAATCAGAGCGCGGCGGCGGCCACATTTTGTCCAATCACGGCGAACCGCCTCCCTTGGATTCCGCGTTCGCCTCCCTCGGATTCCGCGAGAAATGTGCTCTCTAGCTGTCGGTTTGCCTCCTCGCCTCCCTCGACTGCGGCGGAATCCTCAGCATCATATATGCAGCCTGGGGCGGCTGGCGGAGTGCGTACGGCTGACTTTGGAGCGGCATACTGAAGTCAATATTTGGTCGTTTGGAGCAAGTCAGGGCTCTAAACCTATCTACGGATTGTGTAGAATCGATTGGGATGGGCGCGGCGACCCCTACCCTCGAATCCAGTTTGCCCCGGCTATGTAAAGATTGTATACATATTCACTGCAAAGGGTGCCTTCAGGAGGCTTGAAGGGGCAACTCACTCGCATAGCCGCTACTGTGATACGCGTAAAGGTGCACCCAACCCTACCATATGTTTCTTTGTGTAATACTTGGTGTAAATATCGTCTATTTCGCACTGCAGATCGTAAATGGCGCCTGATAGAGTGTGCAGCTCTTATGTTTTCTGTCGCGCGGTTTTCTGCCCCAATCACTCGATTTAAGTATACTATCATTCTGACTGCTCATTGGATAAAATATTAGGTTATCTACTTGGTGTAAGTCTATTTAACTTAACCTTATAGGTGCGTGCACATTGTCTGCGTTAGAAATGGCTATAATCAACTCCAAACGAAATATAGGGCGCTGATTGGCGGATAATACCAGCTAAAACATATGTTTAGATGTTATAGATGGGTTCGGCAAGGTCAAAAACGTACCCTCCTGAAATTTCAGCTCCGCCAGCTTCATATTGGCTCAATACTAGCACTGGCGTCACTTTTTAATTTACACGTACTTAGGCCTTTTTCTGGCACATATGAGTGGTACAAATGAATTCCCCATCGCTGAAAACCTAGGTTCCCAAAATTTTAGGTCATATAGCCGCCGCGTTGAGGATCCGTGATTGGTGCTCTTGTGCTGCTATACAAATTTGTTCAATCAGAGCGCGGCGGCGGCCACATTTTGTCCAATCACGGCGAACCGCCTCCCTTGGATTCCGCGTTCGCCTCCCTCGGATTCCGCGAGAAATGTGCTCTCTAGCTGTCGGTTTGCCTCCCTCGCCTCCCTCGACTGCGGCGGAATCCTCAGCATCATATATGCAGCCTGGGGGCGGCTGGCGGAGTGCGTACGGCTGACTTTGGAGCGGCATACTGAAGTCAATATTTGGTCGTTTGGAGCAAGTCAGGGCTCTAAACCTATCTACGGATTGTGTAGAATCGATTGGGATGGGCGCGGCGACCCCTACCCTCGAATCCAGTTTGCCCCCGGCTATGTAAAGATTGTATACATATTCACTGCAAAGGGTGCCTTCAGGAGGCTTGAAGGGGCAACTCACTCGCATAGCCGCTACTGTGATACGCGTAAAAGGTGCACACAACCCTACCATATGTTTCTTTGTGTAATACTTGGTGTAAATATCGTCTATTTCGCACTGCAGATCGTAAATGGCGCCTGATAGAGTGTGCAGCTCTTATGTTTTCTGTCGCGCGGTTTTCTGCCCCAATCACTCGATTTAAGTATACTATCATTCTGACTGCTCATTGGATAAAATATTAGGTTATCTACTTGGTGTAAGTCTATTTAACTTAACCTTATAGGTGCGTGCACATTGTCTGCGTTAGAAATGGCTATAATCAACTCCAAACGAAATATAGGGCGCTGATTGGCGGATAATACCAGCTAAAACATATGTTTAGATGCTATAGATGGGTTCGGCAAGGTCAAAAACGTACCCTCCTGAAATTTCAGCTCCGCCAGCTTCATATTGGCTCAATACTAGCACTGGCGTCACTTTTTAATTTACACGTACTTAGGCCTTTTTCTGGCACATATGAGTGGTACAAATGAATTCCCCATCGCTGAAAACCTAGGTTCCCAAAATTTTAGGTCATATAGCCGCCGCGTTGAGGATCCGTGATTGGTGCTCTTGTGCTGCTATACAAATTTGTTCAATCAGAGCGCGGCGGCGGCCACATTTTGTCCAATCACGGCGAACCGCCTCCCTTGGATTCCGCGTTCGCCTCCCTCGGATTCCGCGAGAAATGTGCTCTCTAGCTGTCGGTTTGCCTCCTCGCCTCCCTCGACTGCGGCGGAATCCTCAGCATCATATATGCAGCCTGGGGCGGCTGGCGGAGTGCGTACGGCTGACTTTGGAGCGGCATACTGAAGTCAATATTTGGTCGTTTGGAGCAAGTCAGGGCTCTAAACCTATCTACGGATTGTGTAGAATCGATTGGGATGGGCGCGGCGACCCTACCCTCGAATCCAGTTTGCCCCGGCTATGTAAAGATTGTATACATATTCACTGCAAAGGGTGCCTTCAGGAGGCTTGAAGGGCAACTCACTCGCATAGCCGCTACTGTGATACGCGTAAAGGTGCACACAACCCTACCATATGTTTCTTTGTGTAATACTTGGTGTAAATATCGTCTATTTCGCACTGCAGATCGTAAATGGCGCCTGATAGAGTGTGCAGCTCTTATGTTTTCTGTCGCGCGGTTTTCTGCCCCAATCACTCGATTTAAGTATACTATCATTCTGACTGCTCATTGGATAAAATATTAGGTTATCTACTTGGTGTAAGTCTATTTAACTTAACCTTATAGGTGCGTGCACATTGTCTGCGTTAGAAATGGCTATAATCAACTCCAAACGAAATATAGGGCGCTGATTGGCGGATAATACCAGCTAAAACATATGTTTAGATGCTATAGATGGGTTCGGCAAGGTCAAAAACGTACCCTCCTGAAATTTCAGCTCCGCCAGCTTCATATTGGCTCAATACTAGCACTGGCGTCACTTTTTAATTTACACGTACTTAGGCCTTTTCTGGCACATATGAGTGGTACAAATGAATTCCCCATCGCTGAAAACCTAGGTTCCCAAAATTTTAGGTCATATAGCCGCCGCGTTGAGGATCCGTGATTGGTGCTCTTGTGCTGCTATACAAATTTGTTCAATCAGAGCGCGGCGGCGGCCACATTTTGTCCAATCACGGCGAACCGCCTCCCTTGGATTCCGCGTTCGCCTCCCTCGGATTCCGCGAGAAATGTGCTCTCTAGCTGTCGGTTTGCCTCCCTCGCCTCCCTCGACTGCGGCGGAATCCTCAGCATCATATATGCAGCCTGGGGGCGGCTGGCGGAGTGCGTACGGCTGACTTTGGAGCGGCATACTGAAGTCAATATTTGGTCGTTTGGAGCAAGTCAGGGCTCTAAACCTATCTACGGATTGTGTAGAATCGATTGGGATGGGCGCGGCGACCCCTACCCTCGAATCCAGTTTGCCCCGGCTATGTAAAGATTGTATACATATTCACTGCAAAGGGTGCCTTCAGGAGGCTTGAAGGGGCAACTCACTCGCATAGCCGCTACTGTGATACGCGTAAAGGTGCACCCAACCCTACCATATGTTTCTTTGTGTAATACTTGGTGTAAATATCGTCTATTTCGCACTGCAGATCGTAAATGGCGCCTGATAGAGTGTGCAGCTCTTATGTTTTCTGTCGCGCGGTTTTCTGCCCCAATCACTCGATTTAAGTATACTATCATTCTGACTGCTCATTGGATAAAATATTAGGTTATCTACTTGGTGTAAGTCTATTTAACTTAACCTTATAGGTGCGTGCACATTGTCTGCGTTAGAAATGGCTATAATCAACTCCAAACGAAATATAGGGCGCTGATTGGCGGATAATACCAGCTAAAACATATGTTTAGATGCTATAGATGGGTTCGGCAAGGTCAAAAACGTACCCTCCTGAAATTTCAGCTCCGCCAGCTTCATATTGGCTCAATACTAGCACTGGCGTCACTTTTTAATTTACACGTACTTAGGCCTTTTTCTGGCACATATGAGTGGTACAAATGAATTCCCCATCGCTGAAAACCTAGGTTCCCAAAATTTTAGGTCATATAGCCGCCGCGTTGAGGATCCGTGATTGGTGCTCTTGTGCTGCTATACAAATTTGTTCAATCAGAGCGCGGCGGCGGCCACATTTTGTCCAATCACGGCGAACCGCCTCCCTTGGATTCCGCGTTCGCCTCCCTCGGATTCCGCGAGAAATGTGCTCTCTAGCTGTCGGTTTGCCTCCCTCGCCTCCCTCGACTGCGGCGGAATCCTCAGCATCATATATGCAGCCTGGGGGCGGCTGGCGGAGTGCGTACGGCTGACTTTGGAGCGGCATACTGAAGTCAATATTTGGTCGTTTGGAGCAAGTCAGGGCTCTAAACATATCTACGGATTGTGTAGAATCGATTGGGATGGGCAGCGCGACCCCTAACCACGAATCCAGTTTGACCCCGGCTATGTAAAGATTGTATACATATTCACTGCAAAGGGTGCCTTCAGGAGGCTTGAAGGGGCAACTCACTCGCATAGCCGCTACTGTGATACGCGTAAAAGGTGCACCCAACCCTACCATATGTTTCTTTGTGTAATACTTGGTGTAAATATCGTCTATTTCGCACTGCAGATCGTAAATGGCGCCTGATAGAGTGTGCAGCTCTTATGTTTTCTGTCGCGCGGTTTTCTGCCCCAATCACTCGATTTAAGTATACTATCATTCTGACTGCTCATTGGATAAAATATTAGGTTATCTACTTGGTGTAAGTCTATTTAACTTAACCTTATAGGTGCGTGCACATTGTCTGCGTTAGAAATGGCTATAATCAACTCCAAACGAAATATAGGGCGCTGATTGGCGGATAATACCAGCTAAAACATATGTTTAGATGCTATAGATGGGTTCGGCAAGGTCAAAAACGTACCCTCCTGAAATTTCAGCTCCGCCAGCTTCATATTGGCTCAATACTAGCACTGGCGTCACTTTTTAATTTACACGTACTTAGGCCTTTTTCTGGCACATATGAGTGGTACAAATGAATTCCCCATCGCTGAAAACCTAGGTTCCCAAAATTTTAGGTCATATAGCCGCCGCGTTGAGGATCCGTGATTGGTGCTCTTGTGCTGCTATACAAATTTGTTCAATCAGAGCGCGGCGGCGGCCACATTTTGTCCAATCACGGCGAACCGCCTCCCTTGGATTCCGCGTTCGCCTCCCTCGGATTCCGCGAGAAATGTGCTCTCTAGCTGTCGGTTTGCCTCCCTCGCCTCCCTCGACTGCGGCGGAATCCTCAGCATCATATATGCAGCCTGGCGGAGTGCGTACGGCTGACTTTGGAGCGGCATACTGAAGTCAATATTTGGTCGTTTGGAGCAAGTCAGGGCTCTAAACCTATCTACGGATTGTGTAGAATCGATTGGGATGGGCGCGGCGACCCCTACCCTCGAATCCAGTTTGCCCCCGGCTATGTAAAGATTGTATACATATTCACTGCAAAGGGTGCCTTCAGGAGGCTTGAAGGGGCAACTCACTCGCATAGCCGCTACTGTGATACGCGTAAAAGGTGCACCCAACCCTACCATATGTTTCTTTGTGTAATACTTGGTGTAAATATCGTCTATTTCGCACTGCAGATCGTAAATGGCGCCTGATAGAGTGTGCAGCTCTTATGTTTTCTGTCGCGCGGTTTTCTGCCCCAATCACTCGATTTAAGTATACTATCATTCTGACTGCTCATTGGATAAAATATTAGGTTATCTACTTGGTGTAAGTCTATTTAACTTAACCTTATAGGTGCGTGCACATTGTCTGCGTTAGAAATGGCTATAATCAACTCCAAACGAAATATAGGGCGCTGATTGGCGGATAATACCAGCTAAAACATATGTTTAGATGCTATAGATGGGTTCGGCAAGGTCAAAAACGTACCCTCCTGAAATTTCAGCTCCGCCAGCTTCATATTGGCTCAATACTAGCACTGGCGTCACTTTTTAATTTACACGTACTTAGGCCTTTTTCTGGCACATATGAGTGGTACAAATGAATTCCCCATCGCTGAAAACCTAGGTTCCCAAAATTTTAGGTCATATAGCCGCCGCGTTGAGGATCCGTGATTGGTGCTCTTGTGCTGCTATACAAATTTGTTCAATCAGAGCGCGGCGGCGGCCACATTTTGTCCAATCACGGCGAACCGCCTCCCTTGGATTCCGCGTTCGCCTCCCTCGGATTCCGCGAGAAATGTGCTCTCTAGCTGTCGGTTTGCCTCCCTCGCCTCCCTCGACTGCGGCGGAATCCTCAGCATCATATATGCAGCCTGGGGGCGGCTGGCGGAGTGCGTACGGCTGACTTTGGAGCGGCATACTGAAGTCAATATTTGGTCGTTTGGAGCAAGTCAGGGCTCTAAACCTATCTACGGATTGTGTAGAATCGATTGGGATGGGCGCGGCGACCCCTACCCTCGAATCCAGTTTGCCCCGGCTATGTAAAGATTGTATACATATTCACTGCAAAGGGTGCCTTCAGGAGGCTTGAAGGGGCAACTCACTCGCATAGCCGCTACTGTGATACGCGTAAAAGGTGCACCCAACCCTACCATATGTTTCTTTGTGTAATACTTGGTGTAAATATCGTCTATTTCGCACTGCAGATCGTAAATGGCGCCTGATAGAGTGTGCAGCTCTTATGTTTTCTGTCGCGCGGTTTTCTGCCCCAATCACTCGATTTAAGTATACTATCATTCTGACTGCTCATTGGATAAAATATTAGGTTATCTACTTGGTGTAAGTCTATTTAACTTAACCTTATAGGTGCGTGCACATTGTCTGCGTTAGAAATGGCTATAATCAACTCCAAACGAAATATAGGGCGCTGATTGGCGGATAATACCAGCTAAAACATATGTTTAGATGTTATAGATGGGTTCGGCAAGGTCAAAAACGTACCCTCCTGAAATTTCAGCTCCGCCAGCTTCATATTGGCTCAATACTAGCACTGGCGTCACTTTTTAATTTACACGTACTTAGGCCTTTTTCTGGCACATATGAGTGGTACAAATGAATTCCCCATCGCTGAAAACCTAGGTTCCCAAAATTTTAGGTCATATAGCCGCCGCGTTGAGGATCCGTGATTGGTGCTCTTGTGCTGCTATACAAATTTGTTCAATCAGAGCGCGGCGGCGGCCACATTTTGTCCAATCACGGCGAACCGCCTCCCTTGGATTCCGCGTTCGCCTCCCTCGGATTCCGCGAGAAATGTGCTCTCTAGCTGTCGGTTTGCCTCCCTCGCCTCCCTCGACTGCGGCGGAATCCTCAGCATCATATATGCAGCCTGGCGGAGTGCGTACGGCTGACTTTGGAGCGGCATACTGAAGTCAATATTTGGTCGTTTGGAGCAAGTCAGGGCTCTAAACCTATCTACGGATTGTGTAGAATCGATTGGGATGGGCGCGGCGACCCCTACCCTCGAATCCAGTTTGCCCCGGCTATGTAAAGATTGTATACATATTCACTGCAAAGGGTGCCTTCAGGAGGCTTGAAGGGGCAACTCACTCGCATAGCCGCTACTGTGATACGCGTAAAGGTGCACCCAACCCTACCATATGTTTCTTTGTGTAATACTTGGTGTAAATATCGTCTATTTCGCACTGCAGATCGTAAATGGCGCCTGATAGAGTGTGCAGCTCTTATGTTTTCTGTCGCGCGGTTTTCTGCCCCAATCACTCGATTTAAGTATACTATCATTCTGACTGCTCATTGGATAAAATATTAGGTTATCTACTTGGTGTAAGTCTATTTAACTTAACCTTATAGGTGCGTGCACATTGTCTGCGTTAGAAATGGCTATAATCAACTCCAAACGAAATATAGGGCGCTGATTGGCGGATAATACCAGCTAAAACATATGTTTAGATGTTATAGATGGGTTCGGCAAGGTCAAAAACGTACCCTCCTGAAATTTCAGCTCCGCCAGCTTCATATTGGCTCAATACTAGCACTGGCGTCACTTTTTAATTTACACGTACTTAGGCCTTTTTCTGGCACATATGAGTGGTACAAATGAATTCCCCATCGCTGAAAACCTAGGTTCCCAAAATTTTAGGTCATATAGCCGCCGCGTTGAGGATCCGTGATTGGTGCTCTTGTGCTGCTATACAAATTTGTTCAATCAGAGCGCGGCGGCGGCCATTTTGTCCAATCACGGCGAACCGCCTCCCTTGGATTCCGCGTTCGCCTCCCTCGGATTCCGCGAGAAATGTGCTCTCTAGCTGTCGGTTTGCCTCCCTCGCCTCCCTCGACTGCGGCGGAATCCTCAGCATCATATATGCAGCCTGGGGGCGGCTGGCGGAGTGCGTACGGCTGACTTTGGAGCGGCATACTGAAGTCAATATTTGGTCGTTTGGAGCAAGTCAGGGCTCTAAACCTATCTACGGATTGTGTAGAATCGATTGGGATGGGCGCGGCGACCCCTACCCTCGAATCCAGTTTGCCCCGGCTATGTAAAGATTGTATACATATTCACTGCAAAGGGTGCCTTCAGGAGGCTTGAAGGGGCAACTCACTCGCATAGCCGCTACTGTGATACGCGTAAAAGGTGCACCCAACCCTACCATATGTTTCTTTGTGTAATACTTGGTGTAAATATCGTCTATTTCGCACTGCAGATCGTAAATGGCGCCTGATAGAGTGTGCAGCTCTTATGTTTTCTGTCGCGCGGTTTTCTGCCCCAATCACTCGATTTAAGTATACTATCATTCTGACTGCTCATTGGATAAAATATTAGGTTATCTACTTGGTGTAAGTCTATTTAACTTAACCTTATAGGTGCGTGCACATTGTCTGCGTTAGAAATGGCTATAATCAACTCCAAACGAAATATAGGGCGCTGATTGGCGGATAATACCAGCTAAAACATATGTTTAGATGTTATAGATGGGTTCGGCAAGGTCAAAAACGTACCCTCCTGAAATTTCAGCTCCGCCAGCTTCATATTGGCTCAATACTAGCACTGGCGTCACTTTTTAATTTACACGTACTTAGGCCTTTTTCTGGCACATATGAGTGGTACAAATGAATTCCCCATCGCTGAAAACCTAGGTTCCCAAAATTTTAGGTCATATAGCCGCCGCGTTGAGGATCCGTGATTGGTGCTCTTGTGCTGCTATACAAATTTGTTCAATCAGAGCGCGGCGGCGGCCACATTTTGTCCAATCACGGCGAACCGCCTCCCTTGGATTCCGCGTTCGCCTCCCTCGGATTCCGCGAGAAATGTGCTCTCTAGCTGTCGGTTTGCCTCCCTCGCCTCCCTCGACTGCGGCGGAATCCTCAGCATCATATATGCAGCCTGGGGGCGGCTGGCGGAGTGCGTACGGCTGACTTTGGAGCGGCATACTGAAGTCAATATTTGGTCGTTTGGAGCAAGTCAGGGCTCTAAACCTATCTACGGATTGTGTAGAATCGATTGGGATGGGCGCGGCGACCCTACCCTCGAATCCAGTTTGCCCCCGGCTATGTAAAGATTGTATACATATTCACTGCAAAGGGTGCCTTCAGGAGGCTTGAAGGGGCAACTCACTCGCATAGCCGCTACTGTGATACGCGTAAAAGGTGCACCCAACCCTACCATATGTTTCTTTGTGTAATACTTGGTGTAAATATCGTCTATTTCGCACTGCAGATCGTAAATGGCGCCTGATAGAGTGTGCAGCTCTTATGTTTTCTGTCGCGCGGTTTTCTGCCCCAATCACTCGATTTAAGTATACTATCATTCTGACTGCTCATTGGATAAAATATTAGGTTATCTACTTGGTGTAAGTCTATTTAACTTAACCTTATAGGTGCGTGCACATTGTCTGCGTTAGAAATGGCTATAATCAACTCCAAACGAAATATAGGGCGCTGATTGGCGGATAATACCAGCTAAAACATATGTTTAGATGCTATAGATGGGTTCGGCAAGGTCAAAAACGTACCCTCCTGAAATTTCAGCTCCGCCAGCTTCATATTGGCTCAATACTAGCACTGGCGTCACTTTTTAATTTACACGTACTTAGGCCTTTTTCTGGCACATATGAGTGGTACAAATGAATTCCCCATCGCTGAAAACCTAGGTTCCCAAAATTTTAGGTCATATAGCCGCCGCGTTGAGGATCCGTGATTGGTGCTCTTGTGCTGCTATACAAATTTGTTCAATCAGAGCGGCGGCGGCCACATTTTGTCCAATCACGGCGAACCGCCTCCCTTGGATTCCGCGTTCGCCTCCCTCGGATTCCGCGAGAAATGTGCTCTCTAGCTGTCGGTTTGCCTCCTCGCCTCCCTCGACTGCGGCGGAATCCTCAGCATCATATATGCAGCCTGGGGGCGGCTGGCGGAGTGCGTACGGCTGACTTTGGAGCGGCATACTGAAGTCAATATTTGGTCGTTTGGAGCAAGTCAGGGCTCTAAACCTATCTACGGATTGTGTAGAATCGATTGGGATGGGCGCGGCGACCCCTACCCTCGAATCCAGTTTGCCCCCGGCTATGTAAAGATTGTATACATATTCACTGCAAAGGGTGCCTTCAGGAGGCTTGAAGGGGCAACTCACTCGCATAGCCGCTACTGTGATACGCGTAAAAGGTGCACCCAACCCTACCATATGTTTCTTTGTGTAATACTTGGTGTAAATATCGTCTATTTCGCACTGCAGATCGTAAATGGCGCCTGATAGAGTGTGCAGCTCTTATGTTTTCTGTCGCGCGGTTTTCTGCCCCAATCACTCGATTTAAGTATACTATCATTCTGACTGCTCATTGGATAAAATATTAGGTTATCTACTTGGTGTAAGTCTATTTAACTTAACCTTATAGGTGCGTGCACATTGTCTGCGTTAGAAATGGCTATAATCAACTCCAAACGAAATATAGGGCGCTGATTGGCGGATAATACCAGCTAAAACATATGTTTAGATGCTATAGATGGGTTCGGCAAGGTCAAAAACGTACCCTCCTGAAATTTCAGCTCCGCCAGCTTCATATTGGCTCAATACTAGCACTGGCGTCACTTTTTAATTTACACGTACTTAGGCCTTTTTCTGGCACATATGAGTGGTACAAATGAATTCCCATCGCTGAAAACCTAGGTTCCCAAAATTTTAGGTCATATAGCCGCCGCGTTGAGGATCCGTGATTGGTGCTCTTGTGCTGCTATACAAATTTGTTCAATCAGAGCGGCGGCGGCCACATTTTGTCCAATCACGGCGAACCGCCTCCCTTGGATTCCGCGTTCGCCTCCCTCGGATTCCGCGAGAAATGTGCTCTCTAGCTGTCGGTTTGCCTCCCTCGCCTCCCTCGACTGCGGCGGAATCCTCAGCATCATATATGCAGCCTGGCGGAGTGCGTACGGCTGACTTTGGAGCGGCATACTGAAGTCAATATTTGGTCGTTTGGAGCAAGTCAGGGCTCTAAACCTATCTACGGATTGTGTAGAATCGATTGGGATGGGCGCGGCGACCCTACCCTCGAATCCAGTTTGCCCCGGCTATGTAAAGATTGTATACATATTCACTGCAAAGGGTGCCTTCAGGAGGCTTGAAGGGGCAACTCACTCGCATAGCCGCTACTGTGATACGCGTAAAAGGTGCACCCAACCCTACCATATGTTTCTTTGTGTAATACTTGGTGTAAATATCGTCTATTTCGCACTGCAGATCGTAAATGGCGCCTGATAGAGTGTGCAGCTCTTATGTTTTCTGTCGCGCGGTTTTCTGCCCCAATCACTCGATTTAAGTATACTATCATTCTGACTGCTCATTGGATAAAATATTAGGTTATCTACTTGGTGTAAGTCTATTTAACTTAACCTTATAGGTGCGTGCACATTGTCTGCGTTAGAAATGGCTATAATCAACTCCAAACGAAATATAGGGCGCTGATTGGCGGATAATACCAGCTAAAACATATGTTTAGATGCTATAGATGGGTTCGGCAAGGTCAAAAACGTACCCTCCTGAAATTTCAGCTCCGCCAGCTTCATATTGGCTCAATACTAGCACTGGCGTCACTTTTTAATTTACACGTACTTAGGCCTTTTTCTGGCACATATGAGTGGTACAAATGAATTCCCCATCGCTGAAAACCTAGGTTCCCAAAATTTTAGGTCATATAGCCGCCGCGTTGAGGATCCGTGATTGGTGCTCTTGTGCTGCTATACAAATTTGTTCAATCAGAGCGGCGGCGGCCACATTTTGTCCAATCACGGCGAACCGCCTCCCTTGGATTCCGCGTTCGCCTCCCTCGGATTCCGCGAGAAATGTGCTCTCTAGCTGTCGGTTTGCCTCCCTCGCCTCCCTCGACTGCGGCGGAATCCTCAGCATCATATATGCAGCCTGGGGGCGGCTGGCGGAGTGCGTACGGCTGACTTTGGAGCGGCATACTGAAGTCAATATTTGGTCGTTTGGAGCAAGTCAGGGCTCTAAACCTATCTACGGATTGTGTAGAATCGATTGGGATGGGCGCGGCGACCCCTACCCTCGAATCCAGTTTGCCCCGGCTATGTAAAGATTGTATACATATTCACTGCAAAGGGTGCCTTCAGGAGGCTTGAAGGGGCAACTCACTCGCATAGCCGCTACTGTGATACGCGTAAAAGGTGCACCCAACCCTACCATATGTTTCTTTGTGTAATACTTGGTGTAAATATCGTCTATTTCGCACTGCAGATCGTAAATGGCGCCTGATAGAGTGTGCAGCTCTTATGTTTTCTGTCGCGCGGTTTTCTGCCCCAATCACTCGATTTAAGTATACTATCATTCTGACTGCTCATTGGATAAAATATTAGGTTATCTACTTGGTGTAAGTCTATTTAACTTAACCTTATAGGTGCGTGCACATTGTCTGCGTTAGAAATGGCTATAATCAACTCCAAACGAAATATAGGGCGCTGATTGGCGGATAATACCAGCTAAAACATATGTTTAGATGCTATAGATGGGTTCGGCAAGGTCAAAAACGTACCCTCCTGAAATTTCAGCTCCGCCAGCTTCATATTGGCTCAATACTAGCACTGGCGTCACTTTTAATTTACACGTACTTAGGCCTTTTTCTGGCACATATGAGTGGTACAAATGAATTCCATCGCTGAAAACCTAGGTTCCCAAAATTTTAGGTCATATAGCCGCCGCGTTGAGGATCCGTGATTGGTGCTCTTGTGCTGCTATACAAATTTGTTCAATCAGAGCGGCGGCGGCCACATTTTGTCCAATCACGGCGAACCGCCTCCCTTGGATTCCGCGTTCGCCTCCCTCGGATTCCGCGAGAAATGTGCTCTCTAGCTGTCGGTTTGCCTCCTCGCCTCCCTCGACTGCGGCGGAATCCTCAGCATCATATATGCAGCCTGGGGGCGGCTGGCGGAGTGCGTACGGCTGACTTTGGAGCGGCATACTGAAGTCAATATTTGGTCGTTTGGAGCAAGTCAGGGCTCTAAACCTATCTACGGATTGTGTAGAATCGATTGGGATGGGCGCGGCGACCCCTACCCTCGAATCCAGTTTGCCACCGGCTATGTAAAGATTGTATACATATTCACTGCAAAGGGTGCCTTCAGGAGGCTTGAAGGGGCAACTCACTCGCATAGCCGCTACTGTGATACGCGTAAAAGGTGCACCCAACCCTACCATATGTTTCTTTGTGTAATACTTGGTGTAAATATCGTCTATTTCGCACTGCAGATCGTAAATGGCGCCTGATAGAGTGTGCAGCTCTTATGTTTTCTGTCGCGCGGTTTTCTGCCCCAATCACTCGATTTAAGTATACTATCATTCTGACTGCTCATTGGATAAAATATTAGGTTATCTACTTGGTGTAAGTCTATTTAACTTAACCTTATAGGTGCGTGCACATTGTCTGCGTTAGAAATGGCTATAATCAACTCCAAACGAAATATAGGGCGCTGATTGGCGGATAATACCAGCTAAAACATATGTTTAGATGTTATAGATGGGTTCGGCAAGGTCAAAAACGTACCCTCCTGAAATTTCAGCTCCGCCAGCTTCATATTGGCTCAATACTAGCACTGGCGTCACATTTTAATTTACACGTACTTAGGCCTTTTTCTGGCACATATGAGTGGTACAAATGAATTCCCCATCGCTGAAAACCTAGGTTCCCAAAATTTTAGGTCATATAGCCGCCGCGTTGAGGATCCGTGATTGGTGCTCTTGTGCTGCTATACAAATTTGTTCAATCAGAGCGCGGCGGCGGCCACATTTTGTCCAATCACGGCGAACCGCCTCCTTGGATTCCGCGTTCGCCTCCCTCGGATTCCGCGAGAAATGTGCTCTCTAGCTGTCGGTTTGCCTCCTCGCCTCCCTCGACTGCGGCGGAATCCTCAGCATCATATATGCAGCCTGGGGGCGGCTGGCGGAGTGCGTACGGCTGACTTTGGAGCGGCATACTGAAGTCAATATTTGGTCGTTTGGAGCAAGTCAGGGCTCTAAACCTATCTACGGATTGTGTAGAATCGATTGGGATGGGCGCGGCGACCCCTACCCTCGAATCCAGTTTGCCCCCGGCTATGTAAAGATTGTATACATATTCACTGCAAAGGGTGCCTTCAGGAGGCTTGAAGGGGCAACTCACTCGCATAGCCGCTACTGTGATACGCGTAAAAGGTGCACCCAACCCTACCATATGTTTCTTTGTGTAATACTTGGTGTAAATATCGTCTATTTCGCACTGCAGATCGTAAATGGCGCCTGATAGAGTGTGCAGCTCTTATGTTTTCTGTCGCGCGGTTTTCTGCCCCAATCACTCGATTTAAGTATACTATCATTCTGACTGCTCATTGGATAAAATATTAGGTTATCTACTTGGTGTAAGTCTATTTAACTTAACCTTATAGGTGCGTGCACATTGTCTGCGTTAGAAATGGCTATAATCAACTCCAAACGAAATATAGGGCGCTGATTGGCGGATAATACCAGCTAAAACATATGTTTAGATGTTATAGATGGGTTCGGCAAGGTCAAAACGTACCCTCCTGAAATTTCAGCTCCGCCAGCTTCATATTGGCTCAATACTAGCACTGGCGTCACTTTTTAATTTACACGTACTTAGGCCTTTTTCTGGCACATATGAGTGGTACAAATGAATTCCCCATCGCTGAAAACCTAGGTTCCCAAAATTTTAGGTCATATAGCCGCCGCGTTGAGGATCCGTGATTGGTGCTCTTGTGCTGCTATACAAATTTGTTCAATCAGAGCGCGGCGGCGGCCACATTTTGTCCAATCACGGCGAACCGCCTCCCTTGGATTCCGCGTTCGCCTCCCTCGGATTCCGCGAGAAATGTGCTCTCTAGCTGTCGGTTTGCCTCCTCGCCTCCCTCGACTGCGGCGGAATCCTCAGCATCATATATGCAGCCTGGGGGCGGCTGGCGGAGTGCGTACGGCTGACTTTGGAGCGGCATACTGAAGTCAATATTTGGTCGTTTGGAGCAAGTCAGGGCTCTAAACCTATCTACGGATTGTGTAGAATCGATTGGGATGGGCGCGGCGACCCCTACCCTCGAATCCAGTTTGCCCCCGGCTATGTAAAGATTGTATACATATTCACTGCAAAGGGTGCCTTCAGGAGGCTTGAAGGGGCAACTCACTCGCATAGCCGCTACTGTGATACGCGTAAAAGGTGCACCCAACCCTACCATATGTTTCTTTGTGTAATACTTGGTGTAAATATCGTCTATTTCGCACTGCAGATCGTAAATGGCGCCTGATAGAGTGTGCAGCTCTTATGTTTTCTGTCGCGCGGTTTTCTGCCCCAATCACTCGATTTAAGTATACTATCATTCTGACTGCTCATTGGATAAAATATTAGGTTATCTACTTGGTGTAAGTCTATTTAACTTAACCTTATAGGTGCGTGCACATTGTCTGCGTTAGAAATGGCTATAATCAACTCCAAACGAAATATAGGGCGCTGATTGGCGGATAATACCAGCTAAAACATATGTTTAGATGTTATAGATGGGTTCGGCAAGGTCAAAAACGTACCCTCCTGAAATTTCAGCTCCGCCAGCTTCATATTGGCTCAATACTAGCACTGGCGTCACTTTTTAATTTACACGTACTTAGGCCTTTTTCTGGCACATATGAGTGGTACAAATGAATTCCCATCGCTGAAAACCTAGGTTCCCAAAATTTTAGGTCATATAGCCGCCGCGTTGAGGATCCGTGATTGGTGCTCTTGTGCTGCTATACAAATTTGTTCAATCAGAGCGGCGGCGGCCACATTTTGTCCAATCACGGCGAACCGCCTCCCTTGGATTCCGCGTTCGCCTCCCTCGGATTCCGCGAGAAATGTGCTCTCTAGCTGTCGGTTTGCCTCCCTCGCCTCCCTCGACTGCGGCGGAATCCTCAGCATCATATATGCAGCCTGGGGGCGGCTGGCGGAGTGCGTACGGCTGACTTTGGAGCGGCATACTGAAGTCAATATTTGGTCGTTTGGAGCAAGTCAGGGCTCTAAACCTATCTACGGATTGTGTAGAATCGATTGGGATGGGCGCGGCGACCCCTACCCTCGAATCCAGTTTGCCCCGGCTATGTAAAGATTGTATACATATTCACTGCAAAGGGTGCCTTCAGGAGGCTTGAAGGGGCAACTCACTCGCATAGCCGCTACTGTGATACGCGTAAAAGGTGCACCCAACCCTACCATATGTTTCTTTGTGTAATACTTGGTGTAAATATCGTCTATTTCGCACTGCAGATCGTAAATGGCGCCTGATAGAGTGTGCAGCTCTTATGTTTTCTGTCGCGCGGTTTTCTGCCCCAATCACTCGATTTAAGTATACTATCATTCTGACTGCTCATTGGATAAAATATTAGGTTATCTACTTGGTGTAAGTCTATTTAACTTAACCTTATAGGTGCGTGCACATTGTCTGCGTTAGAAATGGCTATAATCAACTCCAAACGAAATATAGGGCGCTGATTGGCGGATAATACCAGCTAAAACATATGTTTAGATGTTATAGATGGGTTCGGCAAGGTCAAAAACGTACCCTCCTGAAATTTCAGCTCCGCCAGCTTCATATTGGCTCAATACTAGCACTGGCGTCACTTTTTAATTTACACGTACTTAGGCCTTTTTCTGGCACATATGAGTGGTACAAATGAATTCCCATCGCTGAAAACCTAGGTTCCCAAAATTTTAGGTCATATAGCCGCCGCGTTGAGGATCCGTGATTGGTGCTCTTGTGCTGCTATACAAATTTGTTCAATCAGAGCGCGGCGGCGGCCACATTTTGTCCAATCACGGCGAACCGCCTCCTTGGATTCCGCGTTCGCCTCCCTCGGATTCCGCGAGAAATGTGCTCTAGCTGTCGGTTTGCCTCCTCGCCTCCCTCGACTGCGGCGGAATCCTCATCATCATATATGCAGCCTGGCGGAGTGCGTACGGCTGACTTTGGAGCGGCATACTGAAGTCAATATTTGGTCGTTTGGAGCAAGTCAGGGCTCTAAACCTATCTACGGATTGTGTAGAATCGATTGGGATGGGCGCGGCGACCCCTACCCTCGAATCCAGTTTGCCCCCGGCTATGTAAAGATTGTATACATATTCACTGCAAAGGGTGCCTTCAGGAGGCTTGAAGGGGCAACTCACTCGCATAGCCGCTACTGTGATACGCGTAAAAGGTGCACCCAACCCTACCATATGTTTCTTTGTGTAATACTTGGTGTAAATATCGTCTATTTCGCACTGCAGATCGTAAATGGCGCCTGATAGAGTGTGCAGCTCTTATGTTTTCTGTCGCGCGGTTTTCTGCCCCAATCACTCGATTTAAGTATACTATCATTCTGACTGCTCATTGGATAAAATATTAGGTTATCTACTTGGTGTAAGTCTATTTAACTTAACCTTATAGGTGCGTGCACATTGTCTGCGTTAGAAATGGCTATAATCAACTCCAAACGAAATATAGGGCGCTGATTGGCGGATAATACCAGCTAAAACATATGTTTAGATGCTATAGATGGGTTCGGCAAGGTCAAAAACGTACCCTCCTGAAATTTCAGCTCCGCCAGCTTCATATTGGCTCAATACTAGCACTGGCGTCACTTTTTAATTTACACGTACTTAGGCCTTTTTCTGGCACATATGAGTGGTACAAATGAATTCCCATCGCTGAAAACCTAGGTTCCCAAAATTTTAGGTCATATAGCCGCCGCGTTGAGGATCCGTGATTGGTGCTCTTGTGCTGCTATACAAATTTGTTCAATCAGAGCGGCGGCGGCCACATTTTGTCCAATCACGGCGAACCGCCTCCCTTGGATTCCGCGTTCGCCTCCCTCGGATTCCGCGAGAAATGTGCTCTCTAGCTGTCGGTTTGCCTCCCTCGCCTCCCTCGACTGCGGCGGAATCCTCAGCATCATATATGCAGCCTGGGGGCGGCTGGCGGAGTGCGTACGGCTGACTTTGGAGCGGCATACTGAAGTCAATATTTGGTCGTTTGGAGCAAGTCAGGGCTCTAAACCTATCTACGGATTGTGTAGAATCGATTGGGATGGGCGCGGCGACCCCTACCCTCGAATCCAGTTTGCCCCCGGCTATGTAAAGATTGTATACATATTCACTGCAAAGGGTGCCTTCAGGAGGCTTGAAGGGGCAACTCACTCGCATAGCCGCTACTGTGATACGCGTAAAAGGTGCACCCAACCCTACCATATGTTTCTTTGTGTAATACTTGGTGTAAATATCGTCTATTTCGCACTGCAGATCGTAAATGGCGCCTGATAGAGTGTGCAGCTCTTATGTTTTCTGTCGCGCGGTTTTCTGCCCCAATCACTGATTTAAGTATACTATCATTCTGACTGCTCATTGATAAAATATTAGGTTATCTACTTGGTGTAAGTCTATTTAACTTAACCTTATAGGTGCGTGCACATTGTCTGCGTTAGAAATGGCTATAATCAACTCCAAACGAAATATAGGGCGCTGATTGGCGGATAATACCAGCTAAAACATATGTTTAGATGCTATAGATGGGTTCGGCAAGGTCAAAAACGTACCCTCCTGAAATTTCAGCTCCGCCAGCTTCATATTGGCTCAATACTAGCACTGGCGTCACTTTTTAATTTACACGTACTTAGGCCTTTTCTGGCACATATGAGTGGTACAAATGAATTCCCATCGCTGAAAACCTAGGTTCCCAAAATTTTAGGTCATATAGCCGCCGCGTTGAGGATTCGTGATTGGTGCTTTTGTGATGCTATACTAATTTGTTCAATCAGAGCGGCGGCGGCCACATTTTGTCCAATCACGGCGAACCGCCTCCTTGGATTCCGCGTTCGCCTCCCTCGGATTCCGCGAGAAATGTGCTCTCTAGCTGTCGGTTTGCCTCCCTCGCCTCCCTCGACTGCGGCGGAATCCTCAGCATCATATATGCAGCCTGGGGCGGCTGGCGGAGTGCGTACGGCTGACTTTGGAGCGGCATACTGAAGTCAATATTTGGTCGTTTGGAGCAAGTCAGGGCTCTAAACCTATCTACGGATTGTGTAGAATCGATTGGGATGGGCGCGGCGACCCCTACCCTCGAATCCAGTTTGCCCCGGCTATGTAAAGATTGTATACATATTCACTGCAAAGGGTGCCTTCAGGAGGCTTGAAGGGGCAACTCACTCGCATAGCCGCTACTGTGATACGCGTAAAAGGTGCACACAACCCTACCATATGTTTCTTTGTGTAATACTTGGTGTAAATATCGTCTATTTCGCACTGCAGATCGTAAATGGCGCCTGATAGAGTGTGCAGCTCTTATGTTTTCTGTCGCGCGGTTTTCTGCCCCAATCACTCGATTTAAGTATACTATCATTCTGACTGCTCATTGGATAAAATATTAGGTTATCTACTTGGTGTAAGTCTATTTAACTTAACCTTATAGGTGCGTGCACATTGTCTGCGTTAGAAATGGCTATAATCAACTCCAAACGAAATATAGGGCGCTGATTGGCGGATAATACCAGCTAAAACATATGTTTAGATGCTATAGATGGGTTCGGCAAGGTCAAAAACGTACCCTCCTGAAATTTCAGCTCCGCCAGCTTCATATTGGCTCAATACTAGCACTGGCGTCCCTTTTAGATTTACACGTACTTAGGCCTTTTTCTGGCACATATGAGTGGTACAAATGAATTCCCCATCGCTGAAAACCTAGGTTCCCAAAATTTTAGGTCATATAGCCGCCGCGTTGAGGATCCGTGATTGGTGCTCTTGTGCTGCTATACAAATTTGTTCAATCAGAGCGGCGGCGGCCACATTTTGTCCAATCACGGCGAACCGCCTCCCTTGGATTCCGCGTTCGCCTCACTCGGATTCCGCGAGAAATGTGCTCTCTAGCTGTCGGTTTGCCTCCCTCGCCTCCCTCGACTGCGGCGGAATCCTCAGCATCATATATGCAGCCTGGGGCGGCTGGCGGAGTGCGTACGGCTGACTTTGGAGCGGCATACTGAAGTCAATATTTGGTCGTTTGGGGCAAGTCAGGGCTCTAAAACTATCTACGGATTGTGTAGAATCGGTTGGGATGGGCGCGGCGACCCCTACCCTCGAAACCAGTTTGCCCCGTCTATGTAAAGATTGTATACATATTCACTGCAAAGGGTGCCTTCAGGAGGCTTGAAGGGGCAACTCACTCACATAGCCGCTACTGTGATACGCGTAAAAGGTGCACACAACCCTACCATATGTTTCTTTGTGTAATACTTGGTGTAAATATCGTCTATCTCGCACTGCAGATCGTAAATGGCGCCTGATAGAGTGCGCAGCTCTTAGTGTTTTCTGTCGCGCGGTTTTCTGCCCCGATCACTCGATTTAAGTATACTATCATTCTGACTGCTCATTGGATAAAACATTAGGTTATATAATTGGTCTAAGTCTATTTAACTTAACCTTATAGGTGCGTGCACATTGTCTGCGTTAGAAATGGCTATAATCAATTCCAAATGAAATTTAGGGCGCTGATTGGCGGATAATACCTGCTAAATCATATGTTTAGATGCTATAGATGGGTTCGGCACGGTCAAAAACGTACCCTCCTGAAATTTCAGCTCCGCCAGCTTCATATTGGCTGCATACTAGCACTGGCGTCACCTTTTTACTTTCCACGTACTTAGGCCTTTCTCTGGCACATATGAGTGGTACGAATGAATTCCCCATCGCTGAAAACCTAGGTTCCCAAAATTTTAGGTCATATAGCCGCCGCGTTGAGGATCCGTGATTGGTGCTCTTGTGCTGCTATACAAATTTGTTCAATCAGAGCGCGGCGGCGGCCACATTTTGTCCAATCACGGCGAACCGCCTCCCTTGGATTCCGCGTTCGCCTCCCTCGGATTCCGCGAGAAATGTGCTCTCTAGCTGTCGGTTTGCCTCCCTCGCCTCCCTCGACTGCGGCGGAATCCTCAGCATCATATATGCAGAAAATTTACTACTCCAATACTTCTCTACCCACAAAATTTTACATTTTACCCACTTTTTTTGTTTAACTCACAATTTTAACTTCTTTTGCATTTTTTACCAACAAAATCGTTTCTACAATCCCTTACCTCACATATTCTTACCTATTTTTTTTACTGTTAACACTCTCATCTAATTTCCTATCTTCTTTTCCTCCTGTTAACATACAAAACACATATTATAAACATTACACTCGTTCATTCACTTTCCTTAATATTTCCCTAAATCTGTTCTTCGTCTCATTATTTTACTGCACACCCCTAACTTCTGCTTTTATCTGTTTTTAATATGCCTTCCATACGTTTTCACCCTCTGTTCACGCGTTTATTACTTCTTCCTTCTGCACATTTCACTTTTACTCACCCCTCCAATGTACATATTTTTCAACTCCTTTAAACAACCACCACACTTTACATCATACTACTATCTATCATTTCCGATGCGTCCTACCATACATATCACGTCAAACCACTCGTGCACTATCCAAAATCCACTCAAAATCGTCCAAAACTGCACGAAACCCGATATTTCGCTTACTAACCCTCTTGCCCCAACTTACACTTACAAAATGTATACTACCACACTTGCCCCATGTAGTACTATGTACACCACTACTTTTTAAACGATACCCATGTACCACGTGTCTCGCGCTCAAAAACCTCAAAAACGGCAAAAACGTGAAAAATCGCGCGCTTTCGCCCAAAGTTCGACTTTGTATGCACAAATCATGTACTCTGATCTTTGGCTCATCTATCCCCACCTACTACCCATCTTTTCGGATGCGTCCCACCATACATAATACGTCAAACCACTCGTGCACTATCTACAATCCACTCAAAATCGTCCAAAACTGCGCCAAACTGATATTTCGCTTGCTAACCCTGTTTCCCCCAATTTACACTAACGAAATGTATACTACCACACTTGCCCCATGTCCAGGTTTTCATTTCCTGGTACCCAATATTGGCTGCGTTTCTATTTTGGGCTCTCTGGCCCGTCTCTGGCACATGGGAGTGGTACCATTGGATTCCCCGTATACAAAAAAACTATAGGTCTAGGGTTTCATGTGGTGGTACCCAATATTGGCTCTGACATGTACCCATCTATATTTTAGCCAATGAAACCCACAGATGAAACCCACAGGGGATTCACGAAATTACCATCACGAAAATCCGATTTTAGGTTATTTTCGGCAAAGTGGACCCTAGATGAACGCGCGTGGACCCTAGATCGACGTCTAATTTCGGGAAAGGAGACCCTAGAAGGTCCTAGGATGAACGCGCGTGGACCCTAGATCGACGTCTAATTTCGGGAAAGGAGACCCTAGAAGGTCCTAGGATGAACGTTCATCCGGGTCGCAATATATATAGGGGGTACTCCGATCTTCCGTGAAGTTGCTGATCCTCACCTTGTGTACCCGTCGGTGGGCTGGATCGCTCTTCGGATGATCTCGGAAAACGCGCTTGGGGTTGAGTCTTGGACTGTCTGGCGGACAGCGGGAACTTGTGGCAGCAGCGCGGATATGCGTCACGCTGCGCCGGAGTAGTAGTGGCGGTTTCGATCTCGGTTCTGTCTAGATCGTCACTCGCCGGCCAGGTGTGATCTTGGCCTGGGATTGCCTTTTTTGGTCGGTGTATGACCTTCCTTTGCCTTTCCTTGCTTGCCGCTTCCTCTAGCGGTGGGTTGTAGTGAGGGTTGACGGACGCTGGGCCAAGCTTATCCTGACGTCCGGGGTTCCTTGATCTTGGGCGTGAGTCGATGTGGAGTAGCGGCCTCGCAGAAATCTCGCGGAGCCGGTCTCGCACAAACTCGGCGCGTCTGGATAGCGGTCGCGCCGAGCAATCTCTTTCCCGGTTGTTGGAGTAGCTTATCTTCGAAATACAGACCCAAGTCTTCGCAGGCTTCAGAGTTGGGGGTTCTTGGTTGACGCTTGTTCCTTGTCGTAGGGCGTCGAGCCTTGGACGTGCGGCGTTATCGGGCCGGCGTTTCGCCAGCGTTCCCGTCGGGCGTGCGGCGTTATCAGGCCGGCGTTTCCTGGGGCTTGTGTGGCGTTATCGGGCCTACACGGGGGTCTTGTGCACGGCGGTTATCAGGCCGGTGCGTTCCTTCGCCTAGCAGCGCGTTATCGTGCGCCCCTAAACGGTATACGTTTAACGTGCCTTTATCTCAGCACGGGTCTGTGGGGGGGTTGAGCACCCGAACCAACAAACGACGGGGGGCCGCGATATCGGGGCGGCTCTGCTTGCCGGCGCTTGGTGGTTCCCCTGGAACCGGAGGGAAGACGGGAGGTCTTTGTGGTTCAGAGAAATTTCGGGACTGAGTCCTTACCCTATCCTATGCCCTTGCTACTGGCTATCTCCTACTTCGTGCTTGCTAAGCCTACCACCCTACGTCTATCCTTGCGTCTGTCGTGCTTGCACTACCGTTCTTCAACCTGATTTGCGTAACATAATCAAGATCTCACCTCGACGCGTTTTGCTCAGCGGATTTTGAGCTCGGCGCGTTTTGCTCGTCGCGTTTTGGCTCGGCGGGTTTTGCTCGGCGGGGTTTAGGGGTCGACGTGTTTTGAAGAGACGGGGCCCTGGTCGACCCGTCGGGTGATTACGCGTCGCACTGGATTCTGGCGCCATGTCTCACCGCCCATCACCCTCGTCGACTTTCCCGTCCATCTCCGCAGCGCGTCGCGCCCCATCAACCGCGTCGCACTCCATCCGTCGCGTCGAGCTCCATCACCGCGGCGCTGTTCTCGCCGCCCATCGCGCTTTCTCCGCGGGGTGCTATACCACATTCGTCCCGCTGCCACGCACGCGCACTCCCAGGTGGGTGTGTCGTCGCAGAACTCGCCCCGCGCTCTACGTCTTCGCCATCACCATCGGCTATCATGGCTCGCCGCCACGACGTTGACGCCAACGACATCGACATGGAGGAAGAAGAGCTCGACACCGGCGACCTCGAGGCTGCCGGCTGCGTGGTCTGCGCCCTCGGCGCGCGTCGGCCTCGCCTGCCTGCTCCCTCTCCAGTCCAGCTTCCGCCCCCGGGGCCCTCCGTCCACTCCGTGTCAGCCCTCGTCGCCGACGCGCACACTCTCCGGCGTGAGAATCGAGCGTTGCGCGCCCAGTGCGAGTTCGTCTCCGTGCACAACGCAGGTCTGGCTGTTCACGCGTCCGTGTTACACGAGCGGAACCTCGCGCTCCGACGTCGCGCCTACGAGGGTTACCGTGCCGGCATGATTCGGCTCGAGCAGGCACTCCTCGCTCAGGAGCGCGCCGAACAAGACTACGTCGCCATGGGAGGACCGGGTGGCCAACTTCCGCGAGCGCGCCGAGCGCACTGATGCCGCCGAGTCGAGACTCCGGGCCCAGGCGGCTGCCTCGATAGAGCAATACCGGGATCTTCAGGCCGAGCTTCCAGACGGCGCGGGGCCAGGTCGCCGACCTGACTGCCCGGCTCGCGCAGGCTCCTGCTACTTCGTCCGCCTCTGCGGTCCCGTTAGCGCAACTCTTCGCTGCGCAGGGTGAGCGTGACGACGCGCGCGCCGAGCGCGACGACTTGCGCGCCGAGCGCGACGGCTTGCGTGTCGAGCTCGCCGCCGCCCAGGCTGCTCTTGCCCCGTCCAAACGCGCGTGAACTCCGCCGAGGCGGAGCGGGATCAAGCTCAGGGACAGGTGGCTGCCCTCGAGCGGCAACGCGACGCGGCTCTCCATGAACGCGATCGTCTGCGTCGAACTCTCGCGGTCGTCGAGCAGGAGCGTGATGGGGCTCGCGACATGCGGGACCAAGCGCTTCGAGCCTCGGCGGCCCTGAAGCGGGCTCGAGACTCGGCCATCGCCGAGAGGGATCAAGCCCGTCAGGCCCTGGCTACTCTCGAACAGCAGCGCGTCCCAGTCAACGACGAGCTTCCGGGCAGCCCGTGCGTCGCTCTCCCAGAGCCGCTCGGAGGCTGCGGCGGCCCAGAGTCTGAACGCTCCGCTGCAGGACGACCTTCGGCGTACCAACGCTCTCCTGGTGGCCCACGCTGAGGAGCTCCGACGAGGGCGACGCGTATCCGTGAGCTGGAGGAGTCGGTAAGCAGCGCTACGACTCTCCGGGTGGCGGCTGAGTCCGAGTTGGCGCGTGCCCAGGCGGGCGAGCTTCGAGCCACGTCCCGCGCGGCGTTATACCGAGCGGGGTGTCTGTCCTTACGCCAATCTTCTCAGAGGCGCCAGGGGACCGTCGACGCTCAGACGCGTCGCCTTAGCGCCCGGGTCGTCGAGCTGGAGGAGGAGCGCGACCTGGCCATCCGGGAGCGCGACGAGCGCGCCGTAGCTTGGCGTCGGATGATCCGCGACGCGCGTCGGGGTCGAGAAGTGGCCCAGCGGGTTCGCGACGAGCTTGCCAGTCGGCTTGCCGGAATCGTCGCGTCGGTCGGCGGGCAGATCGACACCGCCGACTTGGTTCGCCGGTTGGAGGCCACGTTTACGGCGGAGGTGAACGCTGCCGTTCCCCTTCCTCCCGCTGTCCCGGGTCCAGTGACGCGTCCGGGCGGTTCCTCTGCCTCCGTCCCCGCCGTGCCAGCCTCGGGTACTGGAACGCGTGCGACGGCTTCCGGGGGCTTCTACGAGTTCTTCGTCTTCGGCTGGGACCGCTCCGGCTCCAGCGTCTAGCTCTCCTCTTCGGCGGCGAAGTCGACGGCCGTCCACTGTGGCAGCCACAGCCGCTACGGACAGCGCAGTTACCCAGGCGTCGTCGGCTGCGTCCTCGTCGTCGGCCGCTACACCTGCAGCGCGGGGCGTACAACCGAGGCCCAAGCGGCGGCGACTCCGGCAGCATGGATCGCGTCCTCGCTCGCCAGCGCGTTCTCCTCGGCGTTCACGCTCGCGTTCCCGCTCTCCCTCTGTGGCGTCGACGCGTTCGTCGGGGTCGGCGCATTCGGCAGGGGCGGCGGCTTCGCGTCGCTCGTCTTCTTCGCGTCCGACGCACTCGTCGCGGGAGGTCCTGCTGCGGCCGGCACCGGGTACTGCCCTGGCCAAAGCGACTCAGGCGACTCCAGCGGCGACGACTCTTCCGCCTCCTCGTCGTCTCGTGCCTCGTCCTCGAGCACCGCCTCCAGTGGTCCGGCTGGGAACGCTACGGTAGCACCCTTCTTCGGCCCCGTGATTCCGCCCGCCGGGACTCCGTCTGGCTGGGGGCAGTCGCGTTATGCTCCCTGGCCTAAGCGGGTGCGACGCCTCCGCCTCCACCTGATCACCGTGCAAGAACTGCGGACGCTCTTCCTGCCGCCACTCGGCTGGATTATTCCGCGCCATGCTCCCGCCCCGCCGGCGAACTGGAACCGGGCCCTCGTGACGCCGGCCAACGTCGACGCGTTGTATGCGACTCGGCCTTGGCGGTACCTCGCCCAGACGGTTGAAGCGCTCCTCTTCGCGTCCGGTGACGCTGCATTCCGCCCGTTCCTGCGTCGTCTCCGGCACCACGTCGAGCATTGGGCTCAGGCTTACTGGGAGTCCACCCACGAGCTGCCTGTGCAGGGCGCGGCTTGGAAGCGGTGGCGTACCGCTCGCAACTCGCGTCGCTCTCACGCGGGCAGCCACCTCAGCAGCCTGCTGCAGCTGGTGGTAGAGTTGTTCCGCCAGGGACTCGCCGACATGGATCTCTTGCTGGACCCGATGATGCTCCACTTCCCGCCCGCGCACACGTCGATCGGGCGGTGGTATCCGGCCTTCAGCATGCGACGTTGCAGGCCGCGCTCGACGACATCGACGCGCAGGAACCTGGCGTCGGTTCTACCGGACGCCACTCACCGTGGCGGAGATGGACGCCCACGTGCGCTGCCAGGTGACACGCGATCACCCTGCTTTCCATGTGCCACGCCTTGCAGGTAAGTTCGTCCAGCAGATTTAAAGTTAACCGGTCGTCGTACCCGCCGCATCCGTAGCGCCTAGTTGTCGTAGCCGTAACATCAACACGTCGCCTTGACCTTCCTCCTTCGTTTCTTTCCACTTTTTCACATCTTTTATGAGACGGCCCTCCGCCGTCCCATCTTCAGCAACAGGCTGGTCCTCCACACTTCCCTCATCCAATCCTCCCGCTCCGGCCATTCCCAGAGTCGGGGCTCTCCGCAATCCACCCGTCGGCAGCCTCCCTGCCGACTTAGTCGCACTCATAGGTGCTCACCCACCTGGGCCCGTCGCCCCCGCGTTCTCGTGCGACTGCATCGCCTCGAACCGGTTGCGCCCCGTGCGCTCTCGCAGGAAGTCGTACATGAGCCCGCCGCAGTTGAGGTCGAGCTCGTCGACCCACGTCGTGTCCGGGTATCCCTTCCACTTCACCTCGAATTCGCGTCGCGTGCGTCCGTATCGCGTGGCCCGGCCTTCGCGCATGTTCACGAGCTTCTCGACCTCGTAGACGTCGTCGCCCAGCTCGCGTGTGGCCTCCCAGCTGTCCTCCGGCAAGAGCTCCTCGTCGAAGTCGAAGCGCTCTTCAGCCGGCACCGTCAACCGCGTCGCGGGCCGCGACGGGAATTCTCGGACGGGTTTCAGCTTGGAGACGTGAACGACGGGGAATAACTGGTACGGCGTGCCTGCCGTCTCGAGGCGCACCGCGAATGCGCTGACCATCTCGGCGACGCGGAAGGGTCCGTGCCACATGTGCGCAAGCTTGCGCGCGTATCCCGGCTTGACTCGATCCAGGTAAAGCCAAACTCGTGAGCCCGCCGAGATGTCGTGGCCTGTCGCGTTCTCGTTCTGTCGGCGCGCTCTCCCCTCGACTGCCTCACGCACTAACTCTAGCGCCTGTGCTCTTGCGACCTTGTAGTGACGCTGAATGCGGAGCCTCCATCGTCTGGCCTCGACGTCCCTGGTCGACGAGTTTCCGACGGCCAGCGTCGCCTCCAGCGTCGACCGGGGTCCCAGCCGTGTACCAAGAAGAACGGCGTCTCGTTCCTCGTCCGGTCGTGCGACGTGTTCAAGGCGAAGGTAAGACGCTCGGCGTATTCGTCCCAGTCGCGTTGGTCGATGTCCGCGATGTACATCTTAATCGCTCTTGTGACTGTCTGCACCATGCGTTCTGCAGCGCCATTGGCCTGAGGGCGGTAGGCGAGCGTGGCTCGTTGCCTCTGGCCCATGAGCTTGTTGAACGCCTTGAAGAAGTCTGACATGAAGCCCGGCTCTCGGTCGTGTCGAATAGCCTCGCTCGCGCCGAAGCGCCTGAACACGGCTTCTTCGTACGCCTCGGCCACCGTCTGCGCGGTTCGTGACGCGTTTGCCTTGACCACGACGAACCCCGTAAAGAGGTCGACCCAGACTAACAGGCTCTGTGTTGCCCTTGTAGGAGGCGGGCAGTGACGGGATGTGGTCCATGGCGATGACTTGGAACGGATATGTCGCGATGATGTTGCCCGGCGACTCACCCTGAATAGTCGGGAGCCCCTTTCCCGTCTCGCAGTCTGTGCATTCTCCGACGTAACGCTGGACGCTCCTGAAGATCCCTGGCCAGTGGAAGTGTCGTCTCACCTGCTGGTACGTGCGACCAATACCTTGATGCCCGCCCTCTGGGCTGGCGTGGTAGTGGTGGAGTACGTCCTCTCGGAGAGTCTCCGGGACCACCAGCTTCATCATCGCGTCGCGGTCTTCGTCGGACTCGTCGACTCTCGGCTGATAGTAGAGCAGCCCTCCTCGCCTTCCTCGTACTGTGGCGCCAGCTTCTGGCAGCTCTTCACCTCGCGTCGGGAAAGGTCTCCGACGTCGCCGCGAAGATACTTCTTGAGGTTGACGATCCAGACCTCTTCGTCTTGGGCGATACGGATGCGATCCAGACGCAGTCGTTGCACTACTAGCTCCTCCAGGACGTCCGGAGGTCGGCTCCTACGCGTCGCGTCGCGTCCAGCCGCCGAGCGTGTCGTCACCGCGAGGACTTGTGCTGTCCTGCGTCCCGTGTTCCTGGTCTCCTCGGCGGGTCATCCGCGTCGTGTTTCGGCGCGTCGACAATTTTCTCGTCGAGGTTTTCCGCGTCGAGATTTCCCGTGTCGAGGTTTTCTGGGGACACTGTAGCGGGACTTGCTGTCCGTGGTCGGATGATTTCTTCCAAGCGGTTCAGCGTCTTCAGATCTCGGATCTCCTCTGGGCTGTGTACGCTGCGGCCTCCTGACGTTGCAGAGCTTGCCCCGCCAGCATGTCGGCGCTCGCATTCCAGTCTCGTCGCACGTGGAAAAGTTCGTGGCGTGGCCACGCCTGGAGCGCATTCCGCGTCTTTTGTCGCAGCCGCTTCAGCCCGGGTGACTTGCAGTCCATCTCGTCTCGCATTTGCCTGACCACGAGATTCGAGTCACCGCACACGATCAGTCGCGTGACATCTTCCAATTCTTCGAGAAGAGTGCAACCCAGCAGCAGCCCTCGGTACTCTGCTTCGTTGACCGTGAGGTCAATCGCGTAGCCCGATGCGGCGCGTACGACTTCCCAACCCGGCAACTTCCAGATGACAGCGCTGTATGCGCCGCCCTCTCGTTTCGCCTTGGCGAGATCCATCGAAGCTCAGGACATGCAGGACCTCGTCGGATGTCACGTCGGGGATGGGTATGACAGCGATCTTCGCCGCCCGCTTCCGCGGGGCGATCTCCTCCAGCGCCGCGTCGACAAAGCTCGCGGCGTGATGCTCGCAGCGAGTGCGCCGAGGAGTTCTTCCTCCCTTTCATGGACCGGCAGACCTCCAGCTTCCATGGCGAGAGGATCGCAGCCCACTGTGACAGTCGGCCCTGCAGTCCCTTGACCGGAACAACCAAGCAAGTGTCGTGTGGCGCGTCAAGACGCGGACTGGCCTCCCGCCAGCATCGTGTAACACTCGTTCAAGATGCACAGCAGGGCCAAGATCTCCTTCTCGACGACGTTGTAATTCAGCTCGTTGGGCTTCAACGTGCGACTGGTGAACTTCACCGGCATATACACCTCATCGTGGGCTTGCGTGAGCACCCCGGAGATGGCCCAATCGCTGGCATACACGATCACGACGGACTCTCGTTTCGCGTCGAAGTGCTTCAACATCGGAGTCTCGGCGAGTTTTGCCTTGAGCGCGTCGAAGGCGCGCGCCGCGTGAGTCCACTTTTCCTGTCCGCGGACCTCCGGCCGTGCGACGTACTCGTCGAAGTCGGCCTCCGTCAGCGCGTACAGCGCGGTGGCGTACACGGCGAAGTCGGCGATGAATCGGTGGTAGTAGTTGAGACTACCTAGAACGATTGCAGGCCCTTGAGCGTGCGCGGGAACTCGAGCGCGACCAGCGATTCCAGATTCTTCGGCTTCGCCTCCAGCCCTCGTCCCGAGACCCGATGGCCCAAGTAATCGACCTTGGACATGCCCCACTCGCTCTTCTCGACACTGATGGACAAGTGCCACTGTTCGCAGACGTCCAGCAAGCGTTCGACCTTCTCGCACAGGTCATCCCACGACGTACCTCCGATGAGGATGTCGTCGATGTACGACCTCCGTCCCAGGACGGAGTGGACACCTGGCTTCACCGGCTCGCCGTCTTCGAACACGTCCCGTGTGCTGCCATCCGGAGACAGCTTCAGGAACCCGTAGAGCGCGTTATCGATCAGGCGTTGATAAATCTGCGGCGCGTTGCACAGGCCGAACGGCATGCGCAGCCATTCGTACAGGCCCATCGGCGTGATGAAGGCCGAGATGAGCCGGGCTCGGTCCGTCATGGGGACAACCCAGAAGCCGCTCGCCATGTCGAGGAGCAGTACCAGAGGTACGCGTCCAAGTCTTCGAGCAGGTCATTGACGAGCGGCATGGGGTACACCATCAGCTGCGTCAGCCCGTTGATGAGCCTGTAGTCGATGCAAAGTCGAATGTCTACGCCATTCTTCTTGATGATCACTACAATAGGCGACGCCCACGGTGACTTCGACTTCTGGATCATCCTCGCGCTCAGTAGACCCTTGATCAGGTCGGCGACCTTCTCTCGGAATTGTGGCGGGATTTTCCGGACGCGTTGTGCGACGGGTTTTGCGTCGCCCACGTCGATGTCACAAACCACCCCCAGGGCGGCAGGCGGCAGAGCGTTGCCCTTGCCGATCAACCACTTCCGTCGCTTCCAGATGATTTGGCGTAGCCGTGCTTCCCTGCCTCGCCGCTTCTTCGGGTGGGAGTCCGGTCGGTGCGCCAACCTTCAGGTCTTCGATTCTTACCTCGGCGGTCAACGAGAGATCCGGCAGCACGGCCATCTCGGACTCGAGATCCTCTGCGAAGAGGTCTGATCCCTCATGGATAAGGACCGCGTCGTCCTCTTCCTGCTCGCTCGGGTTCGGTTCATCGAGTTTCGGCGCGTCGAGTTTCAGCTCGTCGAGTTTCGACTTCGGCGCTTCCCAAGCCGCCGCACTTCCTGTCGCCACCAGTGGCGCCTCGGGTCGTCCGCAACCTGCCGGCGGTCTTCAAGCAGCACCTCTTCCCTGCCTCCTTTCGGCGCTTCTGCGATCGTTGCCACTACTGGGGTCACGGCGCGTCGCGCTTCAGGCTGCTTCGGTTTCGGGCGCAGAATCGCCTTGGGCGTTGGGTATGAGGGGCGGTCTGTCATCGGCCCGCTGAATTCGGCGGGGATCAATTCTCCTCCGCGTCGCACGTCGCGCTGTAGGCCAGGTTCTGCCACTGCTGGTACCGGGTGGAGCCTAGTCGGACAAACCCGCGGCTCCGGGGCTGGCCATCGGCCGGCGTCCACCACCCAAGCGTTGCATGAGCGTCGAGGGTTATCGTTGCGTCTCCGATATTCGTGACACGCAGGTAAGTTTTCCTTCCGAACTTCCCTTTGACATAGGTAGTAACCCATGACTCTGCTCGTGTCACCCACAGAAATGGCGCGTTTCGGTCTGGCCTCAGCTGGACTTCATGTGTCCCCCTGGCTCCAGTTGCACGGGTGTCTTCAAGTTCACCGGGTGCATTCGCGCCCCGTACAGCGGCCTCCGTCCGATCATCTGGATGTGGACCTCGTCGGGGAGGCACGCCGTGCCGTCCGCAGTGTCGATGCGCACCCTGCGGGCACCATGAAGTTCATCCCCAAGATCGCGTGTTGGCCGACCAAGTCGCCGACCCACAGGTGCATGTAGTACACCAAGTTCCCGGCCAAGGTAATCTTGACTCTGGTTCTCCCCACCGTGTAATATGTTTCATCACGAATTCCCACACACTCTTGCGTGATCTCCGTGTCGATCAGGCAGCCTACCTCACGAGCAAAGGTGGTGTCCAAGATGGACACCTCGGCACCTGTGTCGAGCAATAACACAGCACGGCGGTTGTTCAGCTTCCCATGAATCTTGGCCTGCTTGTACCACTTGTGCGGCGCGTATTGTTTCCAGTATCCGCGTCGCTCCCCTGGTTGCAAGTCGATCTCGTCCAGGGTGGTTCACGTGCAAACTCGTCGTCCGTCGTACGTCGGATCGCCGAGATTCGCGGCGCGTTCTCTCGCGTGGTACGTTCCCGGTTGGATTCACATGTATTATCATTCAGGGAAGTCGGGATCTCACTAACCACCTCTCGCGACTTCTTGGTCACATATGCATAGACGGAAACAGGTCGCTCGTCTCGTACTGGTTTCCAAGCCAGCGAGCGTCCTAGTTAAAATATCTTTTCGGCGGCCGGCGGCAGCATTCCCGCGTGTTTGTGCGGGTCGAACCACTGGCGCAACTGGTTGAAGAACTCCTCCATCGGGCATTCTCCAGCTTCGTGCACGTCTCCACAGGCCTTGCACACCCTCAAGCACCGCTCCGTCGGGTGTTGGCCACCGCACTTCTGGCACGTCAACAACTTCCAGCAGTCTCCTTCAGCGTGTCGACGTGAACCGCAGTGGCGGCACCGCGGGCGGTCGCGTCCCGAGTCGTCGGGGTCAAAGTTGCGACGCGCTGGCTCTCCAGGTGGGGCTTGGCCCGCGACGAACAACTTGGCGCGCTCCTCGTCCCCTCGTCTTGGTCGTACTGGCGGTCGTCGCTGTCGCGACTTTCGCGTTCCGAGTCGTACTCGTCCGCCGCGACGTGAATCGCGTGTACGGCGCGTGCCGGCTGAGCCGGCGGGGTCGGCGCCTTTGACGGAACTTGCTTGAACCAAAGAGGGTCTTCTTCTGGTGGGCCAGGCCACGCTGTCGGGCGCGCAATTTCTTCTCCAGCGCCTCGGAGTCGGCGACTTCCATCAGAGTGAGACGCGAGGCGAGTTCGGCCTCCTGAGTGTTCAGCGTCCGGATGAAGTGCTCGACGTGTTCACGCTTTTCCTCGGTCGTGCCCTCGGCGTACGGGATGTTCGCCCTGAGTCCTGCCACATTGAGCCGGTACAAGTAGTCAAGTGGAGTCTCGTCGGGGCGTTGCGCCGCATGGTAGTAGCGGCTGGCCATCGACACCCCTTTCCGCAGTACTGGATGCGAAACTGCTCCATCAACTCGGCCCATGACTTCTTCACCTTCTTGGAGAGTTGGAGGTACCATTGGCGCGCGGGGCCGCTCATCAGATCGCTGAACAAGCCACACACTTCTTCGCCGGTCATCCCGTCGCGTCGAGCGGCGGACTTCAGGCGGTTGAGCCACAGCCTAGCCTTCTCTTCGCCAGCATCGCGTCCCGAGAATTCCTTCAGTTCGGATGAGGCGGAGAGGCGAACTCTCGTGAGCCCGACGCCGGCCGTCGCCGTTGAGACCGCGGCTGCAGCTCTTGGCGTCCCGACGTCCAAGTCGAACAGGTCGTCGGGATCTTCGTCCGCGTCGCGTCGAGGTCTGGACCGCGACGACGAATGCGAACTCACCGACTCCATCGCGACATCGGCTGTCTCGTGGGGGCGCGTCGTCGCTGTCGCTGGGTGCTCCGGCTTTGCCTGGACGACGGGTGCCTCGGCGCGCGGTGCGCGCATTATCGTCGTCTGCATCAGTCTAACCAGAGACTCCTCCAGAGCCTTCGGGATCGCTCCCTCGTCGGGCTTCGCGACTTCGGCGCGCGAGGCTGCCGGCGCAGCGGAGATCTGCATGACACGCGGCGGCCGCTCCATGGGCATGCGCTTGGGTGACTCAAAGCTGCTGTCAGAGTCCACACTCGACTGGTACCGAGGTGGAGGTGACGGCGTGGTCGTCGACGTCTGCCCCAAGGCCGTTGCCGGACTCGTCGCGTCTCGATCTGCCGCAGAGATCGTCGCATCTTGCTTGGTGGACCCCGCAAGAATCGTCAAGGGCTCCTGCACGACGCGGATCGCGCGCAACCAGGACTTGAGGTCCCAGTCACAGAGCCTCTCCATTTCGAAAGCGCCCAGGACGAATCCCGAGTCACGCAACATCTGGAAGAGGTCGGCGCAGCGTGTGCGACGCTGGTGATCTTGTCGTAGTCCGGCGCCACGAAGGGGCCCGTGAAGTTGCTCATCAGCATGGGCTTGAGGAAGACCAGGATGGGGTCTTGCTCTAGCAGCCGGAAGAGCTCCGTGCGGGCCACGATGTATCGTACTTCCTCGACGGTGTACTCGCGTCCCGTGTCCTGCCTTGCGGCTTAGACAGCGGCTCGTCCGCCGAGTCCGGCGCGCGCAGCTTCTTCTTCTTCTTCTTGGACGACTTGCGCTTGGCGGCTGGCTTGGCGGTGGGTGATTGTTGGTCTTCGGCCTTCGCAGGCTTCCGACCGGTAGGGCCGCGACTTGCGTCGCGGCCCTTCGTGGCTCCCTCGTCGGGAGCCACATCGGGAACGGCAAACTGTTCTTCGTAGCCCTCCTGATCGTCGCTGGCTCCGTGGCCAGTCGTGAAGGTTCCCTCGGAGCTCCACGACGCGACAGGTCCTTCTCCGTGCTCTCTTGTCGTCGGCGACCTTCCAACCGACGGCGCACCTGCCTCCGATGCCTCTTGGATCGATGGCCCGTCATTCGAAGTAGTACTCCCGGGTCGCGGCACCATTGTGGAGTAGCGGCCTCGCAGAAACCTCGCGGAGCCGGTCTCGCACAAACTCGGCGCGTCTGGATAGCGGTCGCGCCGAGCAATCTCTTTCCCGGTTGTTGGAGTAGCGTATCTTCGAAATACAGACCCAAGTCTTCGCAGGCTTCAGAGTTGGGGTTCTTGGTTGACGCTTGTTCCTTGTCGTAGGGCGTCGAGCCTTGGGCGTGCGGCGTTATCGGGCCGGCGTTTCCTTGGCGTTCCCGTCGGGCGTGCGGCGTTATCAGGCCGGCGTTTCCTGGGGCTTGTGTGGCGTTATCGGGCCTACACGGGGGTCTTGTGCACGGCGGTTATCGGGCCGGTGCGTTCCTTCGCCTAGCAGCGCGTTATCGGGCGCCCTAAACGGTATACGTTTAACGTGCCTTTATCTCAGCACGGGTCTGTGGGGTTGAGTACCCGAACCAACAAACGACGGGGGCCACGATATCGGGGCGGCTCTGCTTGCCGGCGCTTGGTGGTTCCCCTGGAACCGGAGGGAAGACGGGAGGTCTTTGTGGTTCAGAGAAATTTCGGGACTGAGTCCTTACCCTATCCTACGTCTTTGCTACTGGCTATCTTCTACTTCGTGCTTGCTAAGCCTACCACCCTACGTCTATCCTTGCGTCTGTCGTGCTTGCACTACCGTTCTTCAACCTGATTTGCGTAACATAATCAAGATCTCACCTCGACGCGTTTTGCTCGACGCGTTTTGGCTCGGCGGGTTTTGCTCGGCGCGTTTTGGGCTCGGCGGGTTTTGCTCGGCGGGGTTTAGGGGTCGACGTATTTTGAAGAGACGGGGCCCTGGTCGACCCGTCGGGTGATTACGCCTCGCACTGGATTCTGGCGCCATGTCTCACCGCCCATCACCCTCGTCGACTTTCCCGTCCATCTCCGCAGCGCGTCGCGCCCCATCAACCGCGTCGCGCCCCATCAACCGCGTCGCACTCCATCCGTCGCGTCGAGCTCCATCACCGCGGCGCTGTTCTCGCCGCCCATCGCGCTTTCTCCGCGGGGTGCTATACCACAGTACTCGAAGATGCCGTGCCTGGGCGGGGAGCCGAGCTACTGGTCCTTCTCCTGGTTTTTATGGTTTAGATCATCAAGGTCATGGGCGGCCAGCCCTGATCCATCGCTCTGCGATCCCCGGTGCCGAGCTTCTGCCGCAGGGCTCCGACACCTGGACGGCGAGCAATCGACTCTTCTCCAAGGTGTCATGCTTCCAGGTCACCACGTTCAGGGGCGCCGAGCTCCTGGTGTTTCTCCTGTGCGCGCGTGCTCCGGGTGCCGAGCTCCGAGCTCCTGATGCTGACCTCCGACCTCCTCCTCCTGGGCGCCCAAGCTGCGCGTGGGCGCCAGGCTCCTGCTCCTGGCTCCGACCTCCTCCTCCTCCTGATCCTGGGCGCGAAGCTGCTGCGCTTGGGCGCCAGGCTCCTGCTCCTGGCTCCGACCTCCTCCTCCTCCTCCTGATCCTGGGCGCGAAGCTGCTGCTCTTGGGCGCCGGGCTCCAGCTCCTGGAGTCGACCTCCTTTTGATCCTGGGCGCCGAGTAACGAATCCTTCGCTCCTGGACGCCGTGCTCTGTTTTCTGTCTCCTGGGCGCCTAGTTTATGTTTTGCATTTTGCTCCCACCCTCTTCTGCTTTTTGCTATCGCCCCATTTCTATTTTGTTGGCGCACTTTACACCGCGACGGCGGCAGCTTCCTGGCAGACGAGGCGACGAGTGTACCGCACGAATTGCGTTTCCAACCACCACTTAATTTGTGTCGCGGCTTTTTTATTTGTAAACGCGACATGTGCTAAACACAAAGTGCCTTTACATCTCTACAGGTTTTGGTACCGGACACACAGACTTTGACACCGGTGCCCGGTGTGGTTATCCTCATCCCGCAGCGAGCGCGTTAAAGCTCTTGGTTCGGCGCCAGCAATGGCGACGACAAGTCCTAGCTGTATAGCCCTATAAAGATGAAAACGGGCCCGGCAGCACGTTGAGGAAGACCCAGGGATGACGTAGCGTGGGCGACAGTGCGGTCTGTGACGCTTGCGCTGCTTCGAACGCTTGACTTGGCCCTACGACTGGCTGGTCGACATTTACTCAACCTTGTACTCAAAGCCTCCTCCGTTGGCAAACTTGTGCAAAAATTTGATCTGCGTAAAAAATGGAGCAATTTGCTCAGCATTTACTCAAACCGGTGGAGCTGGACAAAACTAAAACTATAACTAAATATTGACAGAAAAGGGGTAAAAATTAGGTTTACTTAGCACCGGTGGAGATGCTCTTAAAGCTGTAGACGCAACATATTAACAGAAAATGCTCAACAAAATTTAAAAGGCGAACCCTGGCTGAGGTCTATTTGCAGCTAGTAGAATCGGCATGCTATTGTACAGTACACTCGTCCCTTTACTTCGCTACAGCCAATATATTTATTGATACGTACCAGTGTCATCGGTGGCACACTGGCTCAGCCTTTTGGAGGACCGGAGTCGTACCGGTTTCATAGAGATGTACCAGTTAGATGTCAAGAGACGGTAATACCGGGAATACCGACTCCTCCTGGAAGGGGAGACGGTATATCGATAAAACCGCCTCCCCGCCCAAAGTCTGACGTTAATCGGTTTGAGCATTCGCACAACATTCCCGCGACACGCAATTTTGAATGGATCTCCTGGCTCCAGCCGCGCGAAGTCCAATCCAGTCGTCACTCCAGATTTTGACGTCTAGCGCACATCCCGCTCCTCTGGCTAGACCGAGGCGCTCTATTGCCCTGTTGCATTTTTCTCGGTGGTCCACGTGAAGAATATCAAACAACACCATCTTTCGACCGAGGGCTCCAACCCTGTGGCGATAATTCCTCTCACCAGATCTGATGGACCCCTTCACCACCAATGCATTTATTTACGTAGTACTGTAGACTGTGCTGTAGCTCTACAGTGGACAATGCTCCGCGCATGCATGCTAGTCGCTGAGGTGTCCACTTTGTTGACGGGCAGCACCCGCCAGATGCCCCGACCAGAACACCCTCACTCCTCTACATTCGGCGCCAAGTCACTCGCTACACATGGCCCGACGCGGGGCAGGGCTGCGCGCGCTGCTTGGGTTCGCACTTGCCTCTCTGTCTATAGTCGACAGTGTCCATGGCCGACGCCGCCGCCGCGCCGCTGCCGAGGCGTACGCTGAGCCGCGAGTCTGGAGCCGTGCCTCGCAGAGCCAGCGCTCGTGAGACCGCCAGCTCCTTCGCCGACTTCCTCTCGGACGGCAGCAGCGACGACGAGGTGGACTTGGAGGACGAGGACGACGCTGACTCGCGCGCGCTGCTGAGGATGCAGCAGCAGGCGGACGACGGCGCCTACAGCGACGCGCCCTTTAAGCTGAAGGAGACGGCGAGCAGCTTCCGCCTCACGCTGCAGAACCCGCGCGACCTGCAGCACGCGCAGGACGCCGGGCCGCGGAAGCTCATGGCACTGGCGGCAAAGCCCCAGCATGAGCCTGAGACCGCTGAGATTGAGATCGGTGCTGCGTCCGTGGACGACGTCCTGGACCTCGTGGCCAAGGCGGAGCGCGCCAGCCGCCACCTGAGCCTTGGCGCCAGCGCTGAAGAGACGATTGAGCCCGCTCCGGTGTCCCGGGCCAGCTCGGCCAAGTCGCTACGACGCAAGACGAGCGTGCGCGAGTCCGAGAGCGCGTTCGCCGACTTCCTCTCGGACGGCAGCAACAGCAGCGACGAGGAGGCCGAGGACGACGCCCACACGCGCGCGCTGCTGAGGATGCAGCAGCAGGCGGACGACCGCGCGTACCTGGACACGTCGCTCAAGATGGAGCGGCCCCCAGTCGATCTAAGAGACGACAGCGGCGAGGGCGAGACGAGCAACAGCAGGAGCTTCCGCCTGACGCTGGCCAAGCCTGGAGTCTTCGCCACGCGCGAGCACGACGACGGACTGCTGAGCGGCCCGAGGAAGCTCGTGGCGGCAGTCATGACGCGCGCGTCCGTCGTGACCGGCTCCGAGTACACCAAGAGCGACGAGGAGAGCGACGGCCGCCCGAGCTTCAACGACGAGAACAGCTTCACAGACGCCAGCTTCGCAGAGGCCGAGCCTGCTGCTGAGGCTGAAGCTGGTACTGATGGGGCCGTGCGCGCTAGTGATCCCCACGAGAGTCTGGCGTCCAGGCCGCCGAGCTTTGATGAGGACTACGGCGACAGCTTCTTCGACGAGGACGACCCAGCTTCTCGGACGAGCCGAGCTTCTCTGGGGGCGCTGGTGACAATAGCAGCTTCACGGCGGCGGACAGCAGCTTCGTGTACAGACCCAGTCTCCTAGACGACGAAGATGAAGCCCCGACGAGTCATGCGCCACCTCCCGCCAACGCGACGAGTACCAACAGCTTCGTAGATACCAGCTTCGTGTACCGACAAAGTGTGCCGGCCACCGACAACAAGGCTGTAGAGGCCCAGACGCAGCCGAGCAGCTTTGTCGACAGTAGCTTTGTGTACCGACCGACACTGCCGGAGAGTGAGAACCCCATTGAGATTGCGAAGAGCAGTATTCCCGCGACTGAAGACACCAGCTTTTTGTACAGACCGACGCTGCCGGACGACGACAGTGGCGACAAGAGCTTCGCGTATCGGCCGACGGAAGAAATCCTGCCAGGTGGAAGTGAAGGAGACCGAACTGCAGCTCACAATAATATCACATCAAACGGCAGCACCGATGCTGTATTGGAGAACCAGGGCATGGCGTTGACTGGCCATGGCCATGGCTACGAGGAGGAGGAGGAGGAGGAAGAGGACCAACCTTCGTTCTTGGGCCAGAGCACATCCAACTTCATCCGGTCCAGTGACGCTGTTGACTTTGGCTTTGGTGGAATCGACTCGTCCTTCAGGCTGCACGACGCAGACGCTGCAGCCATCGCTGCGAAGTATGCAAGCCTCGACAGCGAACTGACAGACATTGCGATGCCTTCAAAGGCACGCATTAGCGAGTGTGAAGCTGTCGAGCACGTCACTACGCCGTTAGTGGAGAAATTAACCCCTCTGGCCATTGACAACTCGGTCCCAGCGTCGCCAAACGCAGCAGCCAGTCTCCCAAGTGAAGGCACTTCACAAGACCCTGATCACGACCACGACTCGAGGCCGAGCGCCTATCCTAGCCTCCCCACTCAACCGTCTTTGTCTCGACATTCCAGCGTCTCGTCGACGGTATCGGGTCATGACGGCTACACGCGGCAGCGCCGGGTGACCAGCGGTGGGTCCTGGCGAGTTGACTTCCGAGAGAGCAAGCACGCCTTCGACGAAGAGCTCGCGCCGTTGGTCACTCAGGTGCTGTCGCCTCAAGCCTCCGCTCTGAAGCCGGAGCAGCCAAGCCATCGCCTGAGTACGTTTGAGGAGCGCGCGTCGGCGGCGTCTTCGTCGTTCTCGCAGGCCGACTTCTTCGTGGATGACGTCCAGCAGACCTTCTCGAACGAGAGCTCGCTGTCGCTGGACTCGCGGTCGTCGGGCGACGACTCGCTCACGAACGTCGCGATTCTAGGCGACAACGTCGGCGACCAGAACGAACGACGCAGCAGCGACATTATCCCGCAGGAGAGCAGCGGACCCCAGTCAAGGGCCGCCACCAAGGCCCCAGACGCATTCGCGCATAGCTACAGCAAGCTCCTGGCCGTCAACGTGGGCGTGGATCAGAGCTTCAGCACGCTGGTGGACCGCTACGGACTCAAGCCTGACGGAGACTACGGCAGCGTGACTGCAAGTGCCGCTGGGACGAGCTTGGGAGTTCCTTGGCGTCGTCGGCGATCTCCCGGTGCTCGACGGCAAGTGGGTGCTCGACGGCAAGTGACGACCTCCCGTTCGTCTCGTTCAGCGCGGCCAGGGCGGTCTTCGAGGGCCCATCGACGAAACAAAAGGAGCAGCGGACGCTGGTAGCAGCAGCGGCGGCGACCGCAACAAGTCAAGAGACGCCGAGTCTCAATACTGCGCCGGCCTCCAAGTCTGTGGTGTGTCCTCCTCCTGCCAAAGAGCCGAAGCCAGCCAGTCCCCGTCTGTGGCGCCTCGAACGCTCGGTGCCAAAGTTCTCGTCCGCTGCGCTTCTGGCCGCTATCAAGACGCGCGACACACGCGCAGACACTCGCTCGGAGGAGACGGAGGCGAGCGATGTGGCTCCCGGTGCGTTGCATCCGATGGCGCCTCCGCTCAAGATCAACCTTGGACCTCGAGGTCGAGGCTCTCTCTCGTCGTCAGTGTTGTCCGCGAAGGGAGCGGCTCAGTCTTCTCCGGTCTCGGGCTCGCCCTTGAACATGTCGTTCATTGCTCGCTCCTCCGGTGCCTCGTCGACCAGCTCGGCAGATTATCTCGGCACTGCAGACCGGCTCGACTTCACCGGCGTGTACCGTGGCTCGGTGAACAGCCTCGAGGCCTCGCGGAATAATGGCCTTCCTTCCACGTCCGCGCAGGCTCAAGCGGAGCCGAAGCAGTTGAACCAAGGACCTCGCGGTGACGACAAGAAAGTGGCGAACAAGGCCGCGCTCTTGGCCGTGAAGCTGGAGCGATCGAAGAGCGACAGTCGCGCGATGCACCTCGCGGCTCAGCGCAAGGTGGAGGGCTTCTTCCGGCGGACGGGCGAGGACGACATCGACGAGCGCGAGGTGCACCGCTTGACGACTCGGAAGACTCGGGCGCGCACGACCGTGACGGAGTGTAGGGAAGACGCCAAGGCGGCCAAGATCATCGACCTCAAGAACCTGCGTAATGGCGGCAAGCGGCCTGGCTGGCACCTGCAGAGCGATGCTTCCAGGACGCGTCAGCAGGAGGAAGAGGCTTCTAGACAAGGCACGATGGGGATGACGAGTAGAACGACTAGTACGGGCACCACAGCGACGCGGTCGATCCCGTCCGAGCCGCACAACTACGTGCTGAGTCCGCAGGCAGCCGGCAACCAGCCAAAACTGGAAGAGAAGGCGAGCGCGCGTGCACCGAAGACTGGCAGACGCGCGGACAACTTGTCACTGACGCCGACGCTCGCGAGGCTCTCGGCGAACGAGTCGCCCAGTCTCTCTGCGTCACCGTTCGTGTTCTCTCATGCGCTTGGAGCTGCTGGCAGGTCGCCAGGGAAGTCCCCGGTGGGCTTTGGAGCTGCCAGCGGCTTCCTCTGGAAGACGGGAAGCGGATTCAAAGGCATGAAGCGGTCGGTCGCTGAGGACTCGCTGGATGCCTCGCACGTGACGTTCTCACAGCGACCGACACTGGCTGAACGCGTCCAGAGCTTGTCGGCTTCGCTGGCCAGCACGCTGCGCCGCTTCTTGCCGACTTGGAACGCCCAGCAGTACAGTGGAGAGATCACCTCGCCTCAATCGCAGTGTACAGCCCCCGCCGCATTGCCGCGCGCGTATGACAACGACGGGTTCTACGAGACGCCGTTCAAGGTGCCAGGTCTGAATAAACCGTTGCTGCGGCGTCGGAATAAGGCGGTGGTGGAGAGCAATGGCGCCTGGGCTCGCCAGTGGCTGATTCTAGCAGTTTGTGCCGTGTTGGGGTTGACGCTGGGCGCACTCCTCGTGGGCGTCGTGGCGTTTGACTCGAGCGTCTTCAACTTGTCCGCTGACGATGTGCGCGAGCGACGAGACGGAAACGGGGAGCTGGTGCTCGCTGCTGCAGTGCGCTGGATGCTGTTGCCGGGACAATTATTCGTGCGCGTGTGGAGCGCTGTGACCACCCCATTGTTGATATGCTACGTTGTCACGGCAGTGGCGGATCTCGTGGGTTGCGCTGATAAAGCTGCGCTGGTGCTGAGCTTCCGCTCGATCTGGTACGCGCTGCTGCTGGCGGCGCTGGCTGCTGCAGAAGGAGTCATGGCCATGTGGATGACGCACAAGTTCGGCTGGTTCCGAGGCAGCAGCAGCTCGGCTATCCCTGAGGCGTTGACGCTGTCCGCCGCCCTTGGCGTGACCCCACTGCCGACAGGAGCCGTCGGACTGCTTTGCGTGAACGATGGCGAGTATCTGCAGCGAGTTGGCGATGGCGTCTTCGCGTGCTCGAACTCTTTATTGACGCTGCCATTGCACGGAGAGGTCAGCACCAACTCCAGCGGCGTCGCCGGCAGTGGACCAGCCGTGTTCGCTCTGCAAGAAGTGTCCGACGTGTTTGCCACACCACAATCGGTCCCATACTACCCGGCATCGTTGGGCTCAGGGGGTAACATGACTGCATCACTGTTGTCAGCGCTAACACCTGACAACTTGGCGTCTCAGTTCACGGATGTAGCGGACGATGAAATGGCGTCGATGTGTGGGCTGGTCGTGTTCTCCTTGCTACTGGGCTACGTCTGCGGGAAGCGGATTCTGCGACGGCGACGCGATGGCCAGACTGTGATGTTCGGGTCGGCGAGAAGAGGAGAGGACCCACACCAGGCTCGTCACTATATTATGAGCATTGCGATGGAGCTGCAACTGGCGTTGGAAGGACTGGTGCGCGCCATGGAGCGATACTTGGCGCCGGTGGGTTTCTTCTCGCTGACGTTGGGGAACGTGGTGCTTCATCACCGCGAGTGGCGCTCCCTCATGTCCTCCACGACGTCGCTGATCGTCGGCGTGCTGATTGTCGTCGTCCTGCATGCCGTGCTCGTTCTCCCCGTTGTGCTCAGGCTGTTCTCCAGTCGTCGAGTCCCTGCACTAACGACGGGGAGGGCGTTTGTACCGACCTTCCTATTCGCGTTTGCGACGGACAGCTTGCCGCTGTCTGCGCCGGTGTCGATGCAGTGCTACGCGCGCGTGCTCACAGTGACTCGCTCCGCCGCACAGCTGGTCACTGCCGTAGCTGTGACGCTCACGCGGAATGCGCGCGCGTTGTACCTGCCGATGCTGCTCCTATGGCTACTAGAGACCTCGACGCCTCTGGAGCTGCACTTGACTGGGTCGGACTTCTTCTCGGTGGGGCTGATGGCGCTACTGAGCAGCTTCTTCGGTGGCAGCACCCGCGTGACGCTGGCGCTGGCACGGACACTGTGGGCTGTAGCTGTGAGCAAACAGGCTCCAGCTGCTGCGGGCTTACTGCCTCCGACGATGCCGTTGCTCGTCGTATGTGACGTGGTGCTATCGAGAGTGGCCAGCATGGTAAACGTAGCGGACCACGTCGTGCTCACCCACTTGGCAGCGCAGCATTGGGCAGAGACTGTGGTGGACGGACCCAGCGGCAGCAGTGGCATTGGTATCAGCGTCAACGAGGACCACGAGGAGTTCATCCCGCCAAGTCCGAGCGCGTTAGACGATAGCCAAGCGCCTCGCCCGTCGTCCAGTGCCATGCTGTCCTCCGTGTATCTGTAGTGACGTTTGTTGTTTCTTGCTGTTCGAGTCAATTCAGTCGAGAAGAGGATGTACAAATTGAAGTCAAAGTCTCGCACATAGAGCCAGAGCTCTATGCTCCAACAGTTTAAAGCCCTCACGAGCGATCAAAGTGATTGAGCTCCCTATCTGTCGTTTGTTTTCTTCCAGCGATAGCCTAGCAAACAGCGGCGCTATCGATACTTACTCGGAGGTGACTATTCTAACACGAAGGGATATTTTCAACGATGACAAAACACTCGAGGCAGTCTAGCCAAGTGCCAAAACCTCTTCTTTCAAGCTTTTTCGAACGTGCTTACATGTACACTAGGCACTGCGGAGTAGCGTTGTGCATTGAAGAAGATCGATCACTATAAACAAACTGCAATAAGCTGGAACGACAAGGCTGGGCATTATTCGCGGTTATCCGCAGGTTTCCCTGAACTTGGCCGTGTAGGTTTCGAGAAGCTCCGCCATGGTAGTCCTCTTCACTCCTCCTCTAGTTAGAACCTCGGAGACAGCTGTCGCAGTCATCTTGTCAAGAACCCACCTGCTGAGGAGCGCCGTCTCCAGGTCCGTGGCCATCTTCTTCGTCTCTGGGGGCTCCTTTGCTACAGTGAGCAGCTTTGCCAGGTCGTCGTCACGGAAGCTATCTCTCAAGGTGTTGATCATCGACGCCTGCTCCTTGAGGGGCTTGTTAGCGTTGAATGCCTTCAGGTAAGTGGCCCACGTGTTCAGTAGTGGGTTGGTGAAGACGTCTGCTTCGTCCAGGAAGAGCACCTGCTTGAAGAGCTTCTCAGGCGTCATGTCCTTTTGGCTCAGCCAGTACTTGAGCTGTTCGGCCTGCAACGTGGTGGCGAGTTTTTCCGTGCTCGGGGTCTTCTTCGCCGTGATGAGAGCCTTCGCCAGGACCTCGTCACCCAAGCCACCAGTCAACGCCATGAGCATCACTTCATCCGGGTTTTTCATGCCTTCAGTGGCACGAGCCATGTACTTGGTAAAGTAGCCGAACAGCGGGGCCTGGAACACTGTCTCCCTGCGGCATCAAGCCGAAGGCCATTGAACACCATGGTCGGGCTACTCTTCGCCATCCAGCCTCTGATCAGCTTTTTGTCCGTCCATTCGACAGCCTTCTTCAAGCTCGGGTTGTTCTCTGCGGCGAGGATCATCTTGGCCAGTTCTTCGTCGCTGTACGTGCGCAGCGCCTTGAAAGCAGCGGAGTCCAGGTCGCCCTCTCGCCCGAAGAAGTCGTCCGTGTACTTCATCCAAGCGCTGTAGTACGGGCTCTCCAAGAGCTTGTCTCCCGCCTTGTTGAGCTTGAAGGCTCTGAACACGTCTTTAGGCGGTTGCTTGACGCTCAGCCAGTACTTGAGCTGCTCGCGCTGCAGCCTCGTGGCAGTCGCAGCCGAGCCAGGCAGCTTCTTGGCAGCTTCCAGCAATGCGACCGCGCCTGCGTCACCGTAGCTCTTGGTCATGGCCGCGATCAAACTCGTCTTCTTGTCGGGGTTGAGCGCGTTGAATTCGTCCACGTACTTCCCCACGCGTTCAGCTGCGCAGTGTTGAACATGTTTTCGGCCGCCGTGTCGAGCTTGAGCAGCTTGAACACGTCGTCCGGCTCCACCTTCATCCAGTGCTTCACAAGCTCGGACTCGAGAGTCTTGGCGTCCTTGGCCGTAGCCGGGACCTTCCTGGCCGCCTCGAGCATGCTGGCCACGACGTCGTCGCCGTAGCTCTTGATCATGGTGGCGATCAGCGTCGTCTGCTCGGAAGGTTTCTGAGTGTTGAAGGCCTTGACGTAGTTCCTCATCGCGTCCAGCTCTGGACTCGAGACGAGTTTGCTCCCAGCCTTGTTGAGGTTTAAAATGTTGAACACCTCGTCCGGAGTTTTCCCCTTGGCCACCCAGGTGTAGAATTGCTCGGCTTGCACCTTGGAGGCTAGCTGCTTGACCTCCAGGTTCTTGGACGCCGCGGCTGCAGCGATGATGCGAGCGAGAGCGTCGTCGCCGTACTGAGTCACCAGGGTCGGGATCATCGTTGGCGCCTTGGCGGGCGCCTTCTCCCCGACATCGTCCACGTACTTGGCCCACGTGAAAAACTGCGGGTCTCGAACAGCTTCTCGAGCGCGACCTTCTTCAGACCCAACCGCACGAAGACCTCGTCGACCGGCTTCCCCTTTGTGGCCCATTTCACGAGTTTCCCGGTCGTGACGGAGGGCAGCAACACCGTTTTAGCCTTTTCGAGCAAGGAAGCAGGCACCCCGCTCGCTCTTCATCGTCGACAATCCTCAGACGTCTGGTGGAGTGGGTCGAAGTTGACCGAAAGCTGCGGGCTCTTGGAATCCGTGATCAAATTGACATCACCATTCATGAGGACGGCAATAAGAGTAAACAGCACGCCCCAGTAAAGATGTGGTTGTGGCTAAAACGCAATGTGCATGTGTGGATACGTTGAAGGAAATACGAGGCTTGGGTCGGTGGTCGGAGAACGAGGATGGCGCCAGCCTCACGTAGGATCGAAAAGTATTACGATTCAGGATAGGGCACGCAGGATTCAGTCCTCGATGGGCACGCCAAACCAGCTATTACTTCGTGAACAAGCCTTCGCACCAAAAATACGAGTGGGAAGGCAATGGCAGTGCCGGACATGGCCCCCACCTGGGTCGCCAGGCCGTTCCATTGGTACACACGCCGCGCAAAACTTGTGGAATGCTGGAGATCTGCATACAAAACACAAGAGGAAGAAACAAGCGAAGGTGAATGTACAGCACAGAGTCAAAAACTGACATATTCTACACACCGCACCTCCAGCGCGCTTGAGCGTGAGGTAGAGCATTGTCTGGGTGTAGGCACACCCAACCAGGTAGAAGATGTGAACAAGGAGTGCTGTAACGCGACATGAACGGCAGACCTTAGGTTAGCAAACGCTACCGTTATTCGACTCAATGAATGGCAACACATGGCTCACGAAGTAGATATCCGTGATTTTCGTCGCTGAGCACTGGCTTCGACGTTAGTGAGAACGAAAGCAAAAGCGACTAAAAAGTTTGGAACACCACCTCAATGAAACTTCAGTAAATAGTTCACCCCACATTGTAGTAGCCCGAGGCTTAGTAGACGTACCGCAAGTGCAACCAGCGCGAGCGTCATACTCCGGACATAATACAGCCGGATCCACCTTCTCCGGACAAACACACACAGTTAGCAGACAGATACCCGTGCAGCATAGCCCCTCAGAATGCCGCTTACGTCGTTACCACACTAGCCAGCGGAGAGAGGATCAGCGCGGCGATGCTGGCAGTGGTCTGGAAGCGTGCAGTCGCTGCCTCTGCGTCTTCTGTCGGCTAACGCAACAATGAAAACAGTTAGCTGGAGATGACTTCGACCATTGTTTGGCTTAAAAGACGTACCGCAAATTTCTTGTACACGTATGGCATCGTAGAAGGCAGCCAGCCGAATGAGAAGGCTGCCAAGACCCACTGGCAAGCCAATAGCGGCCACACCTGTCGGAACATGGCAGCCCCAGACATCACTTCAGCGCTTTGTGACGTCGTAGGCGAAGAGATCGTCACGGTACTTGCACTTGCCGAGCTTGGGCAGCTGCCACACGAGCTCTGTGACAGCAGCGTGTCCTCCTCCGCCTCTAGATCGACTCGCCCGTCAAGCTCCATGTCGCTCAGCTGCTGTCGCGGCTTTGGGTCTTGTATCGAGTTTGCACCCGCCATCTCTTTCTCCTCAGACGCCTTCACTTCTTCCGCCCATGGATGGCACTGCAGAAACGCAAATGCTGTCAGGGAGAAGCACATGATTGCACCACAGAGGAGGTAGAACACCGAGACGGAAAAGCGTAGAGCGCCTCCCGGGTCTTGGACAATGCCCATCAGAGCTGCTAGTGACCCACTGAGCCCTTCTCCCGTCGCCAGGGCACTTGTGAAGAGCGGCGGGAAGCTGGCCACGAAAGGGTAGAACACCACACTCGACGTCGTGCTCACCATACCCCCCAAATGGGTCAACAACAGCATCGCTACAGCGCAATCACATAATAGCACAGTAGCGCCAGTGAGTTTACACTCTACCGGTTCTCAAGACACCCGTAGAACGAGCCTACCGATGCTGTGTCTTTCCCCAAAGACGGAGGCCGTCTGCCCCCAGAGCATACTCATGAGCACGGCCACCACCACGCCCTGCGCCAAGATCCACCAGATCACGGTGGACTGGCTCAGCAGCTGCTGCTGGGCGTTGAACAGCATGTAGAGCATGGGGTAGATGTTGGCGGATTCGAGGGCGAAGATCTACATGCACACAGCCAGAAGTGCAAGTCAGTCGTAGAATACCCTACCACACTCTACTCTTTTTTATTGCCAAAATGTACATGTTATTCTACGTATTATTTACCGAGTACGCGTAGATCCGGTACTGCTCCGGCAGCTCTCGCAGGAACACGCCCAGTTCCACGTACGTCGCGTTGGTGAGCAGCCACGAGGCCAGCCCCAGCCCCACGAAAGCCCCGAACGTGGCCGCGCGCTGACTGCGCTGTCGCTGCTGGCGCGGTCGTGAGACGCCGGCATTGCTGACTCCAGGCCGGAGATCGACCGCCGTCTTGAGCGGTAGCTGCTCGCTCGGCTCGTCCAGCGACATCATGGTATACATAATACTTCTAGCCTAGATCCTAGAATCTAGGATCCGACAACCACTAGCATCCGACAGACAAAAACCCGCCAATCAGTGATGGAAAACGCGTCGGCTAAACTCAATGATTGGCTGTTTTCGTAGGAGTTGCACTGAATGCTAAAAGTATGATACGGTATCGAAAATGACAAAACCAGTGTGATACGAAATAATACAACATGCGACCAGGAAGTCAGACAATCCTCTTTGGAGTGATATTTCGAATAGGGATATCAAATGTAATAGGAGGAGTCGAACCTAGAAAAAAACGTGATGATTTGTGGTGCGATTTCCTGCTGATTATTTCGCCCAAATCCTGTTGATTTTCAAAATCAACCACCTCCGGAGGAGGTTGATTTGAGAAATCATCATGATGATTTCAAAGTTCAAGTGGGACACCCCGAATTTCCTCATACAAACACCAGCTGTTTTTGAGACCTTCTTGAACCAGAAAATGTTGTGTATTCGTTTAGCCAAGTTTTCACGCAAATTCTCTCAAAATAAACATGTTCACTATCACTATAAGCAAGTTGTAGGATTTCAACTCGCATTGATGGACCCGTTCAGAGTTTCTAGTCAGCGCTTTCATATTTAATGCTTGCATTAGCATTCGGAGCTGGCTTTCAGACCTGCTACCGTCTTACCCCGCATAGTGCGCATAGGCGCACAAATAAAATATAACGCCCAGTGAGCGTAATATTCATTTAAACCGCCTAGGCGGTATGCTACGAACACATCCTACAACCTAGAAGGCGGGCCACCCCAATGGCACCAAACGTATTTTTGAAGCAACAAATACGACTGCATACATCACCTATCAATACCGTGGCGTGCAACCCACTCCTTCGGCACCGGCTTCGTATGCTTTCGGTGATGATGTGGCTGTGACGCAAGCTTGGTTGAGGGCTTGAGCTGGAGGTAGTTTTTGGGGTGGACAAGCCTAGCTTTGGTAATGGTTGGTTTGTAGCTAATCTAAGTTTACAAAAATTAGCATAGGCATTGGTTGTGACTTGATTTTACCAGACCCTTTTCTCTGGAGGTGTCCTTGTAATACACTCCGTTATGTTTGGGGTATGCATGTAGGACTTTTGACAACAGATTTTTATTACTACGCCTATGCGCTTTATGCGGGGTAGACGGTAGTACCGTTCCTTTGAATAAAATGGAGCTTGGGTGCTTGCCAACATTAGTGAAATGGGGCTCAATACTATCGTGGCAACTTATTTTGCACATCAGTATCATTACCTACATCATGCCCCACATGTCTTACGGTATTATATCAAATATACTTTTATCCTTTTCGGTTTTACCGAGGTATATATCGTTATCTTCACGAATTCCATTCATGTCCGCTCATCGATTTGACCAGCCTTTTTAGGTCTATGTGACCAAAAGACTGCACCAATACGTACCATATATGTGATACAGTCCAGTGTACCACTCCATCGTACACCCTACGACAGGAATACCCTCATATAGGAATAAAAAGTGGGTTCCCGACGCCATGACTAGCGAGGGGATTGTCTGTAGTGCATTTGTACAGCGCTAGCTACAGTATACAGTTGGTGTTTCTGCGAGCACGAACATACAGTTTTAAAAATTATTGATTTGAGCGCTGGCTGGTCTGTTGGGCATTGGCCTAAATAAACGACGGCGGGTTGTACGCCTTTCCCTCTGGAGTCCTATCCCCGACCATCCAGTACACTATATGGAGCAGTAGTATGTACAGTACCGGTAGGTGAAGAGAATAATTTTCTGCGTTATTTTATAAGCAGTGCCTACTTGTCCACGGTGGCCGCGGTTCTAGGGGGCTTGATGCCGGAGTTCTGATGGCTTTGTGCCGATTTCTGCCGATTTTCTTGTATACCGACATCTTCGGAAAGATCTGAACAGTTATCCCGAAGATAACCAAGACAAATGTACATCAGGATCCTGGAACAGAAAAGGTATTGTCCAGTCTGCTTGTTGACCATTTTCCAACCACTATACTTGACTTTACTATACCCCTTGATCCAAGGATTTGAAAATGAAGGCCTTATTCAACGAACAGAGTCCAGTACTGTTCAGATCTTTTTGCTGCTCCGATCTTTCCGAAGATGTCGGTAGCAGTCTTCTCGGTGTATAGAATTGGGCTGGCAATTCATTGTCTGACAGGAACAGAAACATGCGTGCACACTGTATTTCAGGTACCGTCGAAGGCGCATGAATTTGCATATCGCGCCCTAAATAAATGTACAGTATCATGCGGCCGAAATGATACATTTATTCTTGCCGTGCCGATGCATTATTGAGGGCGCTACTACAAAAACGGTGCGGGATTCTAGAATTCCAGGCTGCATACAAGTACAGTGGCGTACAGCAACGATAGGCCTAAATTGATAAGGGATGCCATGAGGACGATGACCGGTCATTTAGGCTGGGCTTGGGCCAACAGCCAAGCCGCATGACTGCGGTGTAGTCGAGGTGTTGCTGCTGGTTTCGAGCCGACATAGTCTGGCAAAGCCTAAAATGCGTGCGACATGCAGGGACACCCAGTATGCATTTATTCACGACCCTGTTGGAATGTATCATTTCGGCCGCATGATACATTTATTTAGGGCGCGATATGCAAATTCATGCGCCCTCGACGGTACTGAATCAGTCCAGTTGGACAGCGATAGACCACATATTTATTAATATAGTAATAATAGTGGGGTGGTTGGAGCGGAAGGCTTGTATCCAGAAAACCAATGAGCCTTCATCTATCACGCAAAGAGTCATTTATAAGCATACACAAGTTAGGAGGAAGGAGGAGCTCTATTGTGCTATGAATTAACTGTTAGAATATTTATTGGGGCGAAGCCCCCCCCCCTATAATGAAATCGCTCTGTTTTATCGCTTTCTTTCGATGAATTTATGGATAGGGCTAGGGAAAGGTTTAATGGTTGCCTCTCCCGGGGGCAAAAATCGGCATTTTACCTCTGTATAAGATCCTTTCAGGCTCAATGTCCGACTGTTCCCAGTGTCTATTCATAGAAGCTCAGGGATTTAGCCTCCGTAAAAGGGTGCGAAAGCCATTAAACTGCCCGTCTTTTAGGAGGCCTCTTCCCAATAGAGCATCTATGGGCTGTGGGTTCTGGAAAGTGGATTTAGCTTAAAACTGCGTTATTTGAGCTGAATGGATACTCTGCTGAAATATCGACCCTGGTTTAGCGTCGTGTTGCACGGATATCGGGGTAAGTGCGCTTGTTGAAGGAATAGCTCTGCTGCTTAGGTATTGCTATTGCATGCCTCCCACTTCCAAGCAATGGCCTTGACCATCGGTCGAGTAGGCGTGTCCATCTGGGGGTCGGGTGGTGCTAGCAATATACTCGCTTCCAGGCTAAAATGAAATTTGACGACGAATTAAATGACTTCTCGCCATACCAGGCTCTTAAGCTTTCTAGTAGGTGGGGGGGGGATATCGCAAAATTTTGTGTAGAGCACAACTCAAGTGCTCGAGCACTGTGCTAACTCAGTACCTTGGCCCATTCCCCATCAAGCACATGTACACTTCGATGCTGCATCGCAGACTATGATTCACAGTTCAATACGTACAGTTGGCGCAATCGTCTCCAAAGAACAGGCGTTTGGTTTCTCAACCACCCGAACCTCGTTCCCGATTACTTTAGTACAATTGGCGCTCTCACTTCCGACGCCGTGATCTCCTGATTATTTTTCAAAATTAATATATCTAGAATTATAAATTTGTATAGGACGCATGGGCTCCAATAACGGCGTGACGCACTTGTAGTTCGCGGCACGAACTGCGCTAGACGACGCGCGATGTCGACCTGCGCTACGCTGTTGTATGTGAGCTCTCCCCGCTCTCCCTGCAACACCGGTGCCAGCGCCGCTGGAGTAAAAGCTAGCGGCCAGACTCTGACCGTTTTCTAGATTGTCGCAGCAACTCGGGTGACTAGTTATTACTCTAGTCACCCTCGTCCTCCACCATGTCGGCTGAGATGGACATGTTCTTGAAGCGCACCTCCCTCTTCGCCGTGGTGCGACCTGGCACCTCCTCGAAGCGAGTGGGCACGTAGTTCTACACTGCACACTGCAGCACCTTCGGCCCTGCTCCATCAGGACTGGTCTTCTACCTACCAAAACTTATTGACTTTTATTGAATTTAGCACTCTGACAATTAAAGGTGGACCATGGTGTCGGAAGTGGGAGCGCCAATTGTACACATTTGGCGCTTTGGCGATAAGTCACACGATGATCCGCGTGCAGTGGGTCGTGCTGCTCGCTCTTGTTGCTGTCCTCGTAGATGCCGATGCCACCTTGATCGAGAACCCCAAGCCACCGAAGCTTCCACTCCGGTCCGACCCGCCCAACGTCTACTTCAACAGGATTCTGAGGGTCGACGGTGAAGAGCGAGCTGGGGTGTCATTCTCGGTCATCGAGAAGGCCAAAGCCCGGTTAATGCCTGCCGTCTCCGATGAAAAACTCGCCAAGTGGCTCACAAAGGAAATCCGCCAACTCCGTCTTCGTGCGGTTGGGCCTGACCAAGGCAGGCGACAAGCTGTTCGAGACCCGCAGTTTTTCACCTGGGCCAAGTATGTGGACGATTTAGGCAAAGGCGCCCGCCAAGGCGCCAACGATGATCCCGGCGCTGACGGCTCAGTACGGCGACGACGCCCTCTATCGGATGATCGTTGCAGCTAAGACGGCCGAGAACGCCGACGTCAAGAAGTTTGCGTCAAGGTTAGAAGTTGAGCTGCTCTACGCGTGGGCAACCAAGGGGAAGTCTCCGGACGACGCGCTTGCATTGATCACACTCAGCAAGGCCGGAGACGACCTGCTCTCCACTCCGCAGTTCTCCACGCTGACCAACTACCTCAAGATCTTCAACAGCAAGAACGACGAGGAGAAGAAGACGACGATGATCGCGACCCTGGTCAAGAGCTACGGCGACGAAAAGGTGGCCAAGATGCTCCAAGCGGCGACGAGAGTGCCGGAGACTGCAGCCTCCGCCCAGAAGCTCAACGCGGAGTTGATACACGTTTGGCTGGCCATGGAACTCCTACCTTAAGGTCTTCAACAAACAGAACCCTTCAGAGAAGACGACGCTGGTCGCAGCCATGACCAAGAGCTACGGCGACTACGGCGTGCTCAACGTCCTCGAGGCCGCCAAGAAGGTGCCCGGTACGGCCAGAGAGGCCAAGAGACTCGAGTCCGAGCTGGCGCAGCATTGGGTGCGAATGGAGCCGGAAGACGTGTTTAAGGCGCTGAAGCTCGACACGGCGGCGGAGAACATGTTCAACAGTGTGCAGCTGAACGCGTTTGGGAAGTACGTGAGCGCCTTTAACGCTGCCAACCCGGACAAGAAGACGAGTCTGATCGATACGATGACCAAAGTCTACGGCGACAAAGGCGCCGTCGAGTTGGTGGCGGCGGCCAAGAAGGTGCCGGGCTCGGAGGCGATCGCCACGAGGCTGCAGAGCGAGCAGTTTCAGCGCTGGCTGAGCATCAACCAGTCGCCAACGGATGTGTTCAAAGCGTTCGGGCTTGACGAGGCAGGGGCCAAGCTCTTGGAGAGCCCCTATTCAGCACTTGGATCAAGTACACGGACGATGTCTTCAAGAACGGCGACCTGGCATACACTGCCTTCATGACGATGCGCCTCTCGTACAGCGACGACGCTCTGGCCAAGATGATCCTCGCCGCCGAGAAGAACCCGAGCACGGAGAAAGTCGCCCAGTGGACGGAAGACAAGCTGTTCACGGGCTGGATGTCGACGGGTTCACCGGGTGATGCTTTCCGGGGACTCAAGCTCGACAAAGCAGGAGATACAGTGTTCGAGACGCCGCTATTCGCCTACTTTACCAAGTTCATGGATCGGGTCACTGAAGGGATGCGCGACAAGGATGGTAGGATGCTCTCGGCGTTGACAGGCGGCTTGGGTGACGATATCCTGGCGGCGACTCTCATCGCGGCGAAGAAGGTCCCGAGCACGGAGAAGTTCGCCACCAAGTTGCAGGCTGAACAGCTGAAGTACTGGCTGAGCCAGGAGAAGATGACGCCGGAGGATCTCTTCACCAAGGTGCTGCTCCTGAAAGACAAAAACGTTCTCTCCAACCCGGTGCTCGACACTTGGACCAATTACTTGAAGGCTTTCAACGAGAAGGCGCCCGTCAGCGAGCGAAAGTCGATGATCGACGTCTTCAGAGCTAGCTTCGGTGATCAGGATCTGGCCACGATGCTCACTGCAGCGAAGCAAGACCCAGGTACGAAGAAGCTCGCCACGGACTTGGAAACGGCGCTGCTGAACCAGTGGGTACTGGAGAAAAACCACGAGCAGCCATCGCCGAGGAGCTCACATCGGGAGGAATGGAGGCTACTGCGAGGGCGAAGCTCCTCGAGAGGTATGAAGCCAGATACAGGGAGGCCTACAGGTAAAACGAAAAGAATTCCCTCCGCTGTTCCTTTAATTAAGCGGTCGGATACAGTGTACATCATGTCTATCTAGGAATGCGTCGTCTACTTTAAAAGTATGGTATAATACTACTGACTAAGAACCAGTGGCAGCAGTACGGCCTGGAGAAGATTGCTGACGAGCAACTCGCAAGCAATGCAGGTTATAAGACGCGGTACCGTTACGCGTCGCTGTACGACGACGAGCTCCACAAACTCCATATCGACCGCAACCCCCTCCCGCCAATCGACTGGGACGGCTCGACAAGGGAACTCGACGCCAAGGTGAAGATGTGGCTTGAGAAGGGGAGATCGAAGGAGTGGGTCCGGCAAATGCTTGGAGTCGGTCAATCCACACTAGTTGGAATTCGTGTCCAAAACAACAAGTAAGTACTAGGAGAGGCCTTCTTCAGACTGCAAGAAAGGTTCGTGGACGTAAGAAGGAGCATCTAGCATACATAACGTACATTTGTATGAATACATGTTCAAGCTTGGGGAGCTGGCTACGTCTTTACCGATTGTGTCCACTACGTGGGCCTGGGCTTCAGTGGGCCCTTGCTGCCTCGAGGCGGAGGTGGCTTGGTCTCTTGCTCCGCTGCGGTGAGTTCGTCCTCGAGTGTGAAGCGCGTCACTGGCGCTGGCGCAACAGAGCTCGGTGTTGAAGGACGAGGCACTTCGGCTGGGGAGCTGTAGCTACTACTGCCGCTGCGGCTGCAGCAACTTCGTCCTCGCGAGGAGACGGCACCACAGTCGCTGTCGGAGCTGGCGGCCCGCCACGCTCGGACATCATCTTGCGTCGGATGGGCGATATTGCCAAGCTGTCCGTCACTTCCTCCGACGAGGGCGGCACCTGCGGCGAGAACAAGGGTCCGATGGGTCGACCACGGGGCGGAGACAACTGAGGCTTGACCTGCGATCGGTTGGTCGGAGACCCTGGTCCAGACGTTGGGGTGACTGCCGCAGACTCGGGCGCTCGGCCTCTACGAGCGAGCACCTTCTTGCGCATCTCAGCCAGCTTTTGAGCCTCGTCAGCGGCCTGCACACTACCCGGTACGGCACTGACTGCAGGGCCCCCTCTAGCCAGAGACGCTCGTGGCGGACTCCCTCTTGTCAGACTTCCTCTGGGTGGAGAACTTTGAGGAGAAGACCCTCTCCTGCCTTCGTCCACGATGTCGATGACCGTGGAGATTGTCGGCGGTGCCGCCGGAGCTTTCTTCTTGGCGGGACTGGGAGGACCTCGAATGGACTTCTTGTTGAGCTTCGGCACCACCACACTCGGCGGTGCGAAGGCACTCATCGACCGCTGCACTGACTGCTGGCCTCGCTGTAGCACGCACTCGTTGGCTTGGTGCGCCTCCATATCTGCAGCGTGTCTATCAACTCCACACTGCGGGCACTTCGTCATCCGGAAAGGGCATTCGTGTCGCTCGTGGGCCTCGCGTAGTGCTGCTCGCATGCGTGCACTGCATCCAGGAAGTCGGCAAGCCACTAAAAGTGGGTGGGCTGGTTGGCTTTGAGTCGCTGACGCTGCACAGCTGTGTGCAGCTCCCTTCATCACTAGCTTGCCACACGCGCACATACTCAGCTGAGAGTGCCTTCGCTGGCCACACTCGCTCGCTAAGTGCTCGTCCACATCCACTGCAGGCCGCTCAGTCGAGCAGCGCGGACACATGACGAGGCGGAAGCCGCACTCGTTGCGCTCATGATTCTCTCGCTGAGCCTCCATCATCCGATCAGCGCATCCAGGTATCCGACAAGCGACAAGAATCGGTGGCCCAGCAGCACGAACCGCAGGTCTGGGCGATGTCGACTCGGTATTACGTCTCCGTCGACTGCACTCGTTGAGTTGATGCGCTTCCATTGACTCTTTCATCACCATTTTGCCACATGCACACAACGCGAGTTGCGATTGTCTCCGCTGCGTGCACTCGCTGGCCACATGAGCGACCAGCTCCCCGGCAGGTTTCTCAACCGCGCAGCGTGGACATGGCACGAGTCTGAAGACGCACTCATGTCGCTCGTGCGCCTCCCGTCGAGACGCCCGCATACTTGCGCCACAGCCCGGAAGCCGGCACGGCACAACTGGATCACGATCCGCCGCAATGGCTCTCGGTGAGATAGGTCGGTCATCGTCCGCAACTCCAGCGACGCACTCATGCATCCGGTGCAGCTCTGGCGATGGCGTTAGTACCATCTTCCCGCAAACGCACATGATGAGGCGGCAGTGGCTGCGCTCGTGAGCATCGCGTCCGCGGGCTTGCATGGATAATCCACAGCCAGCCCGGCACGGGACAGTCCGCAGTGAACAGCGCGTCGTCTGGTGCTCAGCCCACTGGGTCTCGAGCACGTTCTTGCCGCAAATGCACTCGCGCGTGGGGTCACTGGTGCTACAAGCACCGGTGGAAGCTCCACAACAGGCGGGGTTCGTTTTGGCATAGACTGCTGCAGCATTTGAACAGGAGGGCCTTTCTTCACTGCGAGTTTCGGAACTTCTTCCCTCACCCTGCTGGCAGCCTCGCCCACAATACTGGCGCGCACGCCCAGTCGTGTGAGTCCGTAAACGAGTTCTTCCGCCGCTGCAGCTCCTCTTCCTCGCTCTCGATGTCTTCCCCGTTGTCGTCCGGATCGACGCGGCCAACCAGCTCTACCACTTCAACGACATCAACCACGTTTGGTTCACCAGCTTGAACTTCAGCAACCTCCGTGTCGACTACGCCACTCTCCTCCGCCGAACTCGACACCGGCACCAAGCGCTTAGGTTGGCCTTCGCAAGCTTGCGCTGGAACCGCCGCTCTCTTCTTTCTGCGCGGTGCTTCGCAATGTAACCAGCCATGCCTCCAGCTCCCGCTGCAACTGCTGCAGCTCCCAGCGCAATCGGCTCCGACCCCAAGGCGCTGAAGAAGCCTGAGTTCGCCAGAATACCCGCCGCTACGATGGGCATTAGGCCCATTCGGAAGAACAACTTGATCGGGTCCGAGATCACATACGTGAGAGCGATACCTGCAAGCAGCGACGTCACCCAGAGCTGCGCCTCGACTTGGCCGATCGTGAAGGCAAACATGAGCACGAAGTAGACGCACCAGCCACTCCAGACAGCACTAATCGTGTACGACAGGTACACCACCCACTCGGGGAAGAGCGGCGGACTGCTGCGCTGGTTGTCGCTTGAGGAAGGCGTTGTACAGCAGGCGCGACGTACGTCGGATCTTCTTGAGCTGCTCCTTCTCAGCGAGGTACGCCTGGCGTTCATGTAGCGGTAACGCTGCGACTCGGCGCTCCTCGCGCGCCTCAAGTACAGCTGTAATCGCTTCTTCAATTTTGAAATTCCACGTAGACCTTCGACCAGTTTCCTCTGTTCATGCTTGGCTTCGCGTTTCAAGCGACGCTGCTCCATTGTAGCCGCGCGCTTGGCTTTCTTGATGGCTTTACGCTTCTCCGCGAGTTGCTCCTTATTAGCTCTCAGAACGGCTTGCGTCTCCTTCTTGACCGTCACAGTGATACGTCGCTTGTCCTCTTTAACCGTTGCCTCAGCCTTCACGGCGTGCGTTGGTCGCCGAGAGACGCGTCGCACACTTTGACTCGTCTTCACAAGAATCTCGTTCACCTTCGGGCCGTTCAGCTCGAGCGCCATAACTTCCGTGATGCGTCTGTCGAACTGGTTCCCAATGGCCGTCCGCAGCTTCTTCAGTTGAATTTCCGTGCGCTCTAGCTCCGCTTGAGCGCTTTGCAACAACGACGCGGACATTGGACTGCTGAGCTTCGCAGCACTCGTGGCACTTGACCAGCCACGCCTGCAAAGCGAGGATGGCCTTCGTTTCCTCGTCGTCTCCTCGTGTTTGCGGTCGTGACGGCTTGTCTTCGTTCTCGTTAGCGTCTTCATTGCCTTCTTCCTCTTCCTCCTCTTCCTCCGCTTCGAGTACATCCAGCCGTTCGCAGATATCTGCGATAGCTTGTGCGGATGCTGCCGAGACGAGCAGCGGGTCGAACTTGAGCATACTGTTGATCAGAGCTTCGCCTCCGTTTCGCTTCAGCATCGTGCACAGCTGGCTCAGTGCAAGTGCGCTGCGCGCGGTCGGATCCATCCGTCTTCTTGTTCCTCGTCATTCTCTTCAATCCGCATCGGGTTGACCAGCGGCCCCAGCATAACTGGGGCGGCTGGTGGCATCAGGTTGGCGTGGGTGGTCGCCACAGATGACACCATAGCGCCCGTGTCTACATTGGCGGTAGAAGAATTCCGTTTGGCACTACTGAACGGCAAGGCGCTCAACAAACGAGTGCGTCTATGGTCGTCTTCAGCAGTAGACTCGTGCGACTTCTGTTCCCGCAGATGCGACTTGATTTGTACCAGCACACCAGCCAGTGGATCTTCGTTTCCATCGCCTTCGAGGTGCTCCGGCGGCTTTACATCTGTGTCACGGTTGTACAGAGCCAAGAAGATACCGCGACAGACTTGTCCGCTGCGGGTCTCCAGCTTGTCCCTCCGTGATCCGTCCTCACGTTCCACTCCAGGCTGCTTCAGCTTGTCATGAACCAGGCGAAGCGCGCCCATGTTCACCTCACGTGCGAGTGCTGCGAGATCCATGGACAGCTGCTCTGCTGGGAGTATTCCTTTGCGCGACCGTACGCGTCTGTCTCCACTTCCACAATGTTGCCGACGTCGTCTTCCACCTGATAGCGAATGAGATACTTGTGCATACGCCCAGCCTTCTTGAACATCATCATGAAGATGAAGCCCACGGGGACCATGCACACAGTCGTAATGACCGCGGAGACGACAGCTGAGCCCAAAGTTTTGGGACCCTTCTTCAGCTGATACAGCAACGCGTTCGTGAACATCTGACTGGCAATCAGGGTGAACACGATCGTCAGTCGCTGGGCTCGCGAGAAGCTTTCGTGGTACTTGAAAACGATCGACAGGAGCTTGTGGTGCTGCTTCAAACTGCGCCCGAAGCCGACGATCACCGCGCGCGTCTTGGAGCGCCAGTTCTTGGCTTGTAGGTACTCTGGTTCCTGGAAGAGAGAGCGCAGCTTGACCTTTTCTGGTGGTGCTGAACCGCGCTTCATCTGCCGCGAAGCCCGCATCGCTTTGCGACGGTCGCGATAGTCCCAGCGATTCACGTAGAAGATCGCCACAATGTAGAACAGCAAGAAGCCCGCCATGATCAGGATGAGGAGCAAGTTCTGCGCGACGTCTTCGGCCGTCACCTCGTGGGTTACCACATTCATGAAGTGGTCGGTCACGAGACTCATCGATTGGCTAGCCTCGGTTGAGAAATCAGTGAGGTGCGTACACTCACAGATCGTGTACAGACCATCATCCGTCGTCCCAGCAGCTTGGCAACCTTCAGATGACCACGTTCCAGTCTCCAAGTCCCAATAACGACACACTGGTAGGCGCACAGGGCAAGTGGCCTCGCCTGCGTAGGCTGAGCCGTTGCACTGCACTGTCATCGGCTCCTCGATGCCGGTACAGTTGAAGTACTTGATGTCGATAGTTCCTTCGAGGCAGTAGAATGTATGTTGCTGTGCACCTCCACTCGAGCTGCTGTTGCTTCCACTTGAACTGGTCGAGGTCGATGAGCCCGTACTGGTGACGTTTGATGGCAACGTGATTGCGACCAGGTTCCGCATGAGCAAGCGGAAAGGAGCCTCCAAACCGCTGACATTAACGTGTTTTCCATCGCGGTTCACCTTCACGGTCATCACACGGGAGTTGATCGAAGTGTTGTCGAACGCGTACGGGTTTTCGCGTACACATTCGACTGCACATCGATGACGGGATCATCTTCCTCCGAGTCGGAAGCACTACCAGTGGTGTTCGTCTGGCCTGTCAGATAAGCAGCAAAGCCTGTCGGGATTGTGGTCGAAGCTGGCGTGTAGTTGGCCGCAATCTGAGCTTCCGTAAGAGGAAGCTGCACCTCCTTCCCTTCAAAACGAGAGGCAGTGTCTCGCTTACCTACAATTCGTAGGTTTTTGGTCACGAAGAGTCACCGCAGCTTCTCCGGCAATCGCAGAAAGATAGCATCGCCGTCTGCAGCTTTCCGATCGTGCTTGCAACCTGGGCGGCACGAGCTTTCTCGACCGCGAACTCGTCTGAAGTGTTGGAACTCGCACTTGAGCTCGCTGCGCTCCCAGAGGCAGAACTCGAAGACCCTGCCGCTGGACTTGAGCCTCCATTTGTACTGCCCGCAATTCCATCTGTAGCTGATCCATCATCATCGTCATCAGTTCCGACCGTTGGGCCGCTTGCTATTGAAGAGCTGCTCGAATCGGAGACAAGGTCCACGCTACCCTCTTCTGCATCATCAACCGACGACTCTTAGGAGTCTTTGTGGTGGCTGCAGGCGTCTTTGTCGTTGCGGTAGGGTAGCAGTCGTTGTACTTGGAGTCTTCGTTGTCGCGGCCGGGGTAGCTGTCGTAGCCGTAGGAGTGGTTTTGCTCTTGCTACCGGGTTGTCAACCTCGAGGAGGTTCGAGATCGTATTCCCCACGGCGGCAGTAGCAGCCGGTGTCAGCACTGGCGCTGTGAGAATGTTGTCCATGACGTTCAGAACCAACTTCTGCGAGTTCGAATCGAGAATCGTTGCACTCTTCGTGAGGTCACCACACTGGCAGCTTGCTGCTCCAGAGCACCCACGTCCGTCACATCTACCGACGCCGACGCCTTGGACATGGCGCCAAGCAGACTCCCGAGCGCTGCGCTCTTCGCTGCCATCGCCGCCTCATCCAACCCGCAGTTGTCTCCATAGTACCCACTATTGCACACACACGTCACAATGCAGTCCAGGTTCGAGGAGAGACAACCCACCGGTTCGCGCTGACAGTTGCCCTTTCCAGCGCACTCGACCGAGTTGGAAGTCGGGCAGCTCTTGAGAGCTGTCGGCGCGGGCGTCGAGACAGTGCCGCCAGTCGAAGTTCCGTCGTGGTTTCTTCATTGCCGTTCACCATATCCGCTAGTGCGTTGATGGTGTTCAACACCGTCCCCGGGTCTCCACTCAAAGCCTCTGCTATCACTGCACTCGTCTTGTTTGCCAGATATGCGGCCTGGTCAGCCGCAGCTACCTCCATTTGCTTGACTTGAATCTCCTTCGTGACGCGAGTTGTCGCCCCCAGCGCGTCTTGGACGTACACGACGAGCGTGACGGTGCTATTATCGCCGCCACCCAGTCAAGCTGGGACACGAAAGAGCGCGTCGGGCGTAGAAGCGCCCAAAGCGATCTCATTTTCTCCAGAGTACGTCGAGCCTTTGATGTACTTGAACGTGTACTTGAGCGGCAAGTCTTCGTCCACCCAGTCGCTGGCCAACACGGAGAACTTATCCTCAAGCGCGTAGCCAAGAGACGGCGTCACACTCAAAGATCCACTGCTCGGCGGGGAGTTGGCCACAACCGTAATGGTGGCCGAGCCCATCTGCCCGGATGAGTCGGTCGCACTGAGCTGAAACTTGTACGAGACACCTGGTGTGAGCTTTCCTTCGTTGAGCAGCATCGTGTTGCGATTTACTGGCGGGATAGCAAAGATCGAGCTCATGGCCGCAGCAGATAACCCGACAATAGACCACTCCGTCCTCGTAATAGGAAGTCTGGACGCCGCTTTTCCCTTGAGAACCACGCGGTCGTTTGTGTTCACCTTTGCAGTAGTCAGCGGCTCGATGGACACCTGCGGAGGCGATCCCGGGGTAATGGTGATGAAGGCACTGGTGGTACTTGACCGGGAGTCCTTCGATACTGTGACAGCGAATTTGTACACCGCATTGGGGTTTACGGTGTTGGCCGCCACGGTTATCTTCGCTTGAGCTTCTAGCACCAGCGTGTCTCCCGCCGCAGTCAGGCACGGTGTATCGTACGCCTGCGTAGTCGAGTTCAGTGTCGTGCATGCCCAGGCGTACTGCATTGCCACGGTGTTTTGCGGGTCGTCAGGGTCAGTCGACGGTGACGCATCGAGCACCAGGTCCTGTTCAACGCCAGCAGATCGGTTACCAGCTGAGATCAGAGGCGTCAGATCTGTGCGCGCCACAGCAATCTGCACATCAGCAGTGTTGCTCACTTTGGCGTTGCTGGTCATAGCCACCAGGAGCCGGAACACATAGTTCACTCCACAGTCAACGTCGCTGCTGGGAGTTTGAGGATACGTGGGTTCGGGCTCGTTGACTTGAACTGCGTTGGCGTCAGGTCTCCAGTCACTTGCAACCACGTGAACGTCATATCGACGCCGGTTGACACTGCTGCACTAGCTGTAGAATCCGTCGAAACGGTGCCGGAGCACGAAGGATAGGTGGCCGAAGCAGTGATGACAAGCTCACTGGCTCGATACGCTCCCTGCAGACCGCCACCCTTGATAGACACCGACGGAAGCGCCATGCCTGACTTTTTGACCACGATCTCGTTCGAGTTACCCATCTTGCCGAAGAAGTTGGTTGCCAACAGGACAAAGGAATAGATGCCGTCCGCTTCAAGTACAGCTGCGGCAATCTTGATCGTTGCGGTGTTGGAACTCGCTGCCGAGGTTAGAAGCGCTTTCACAGTATCAGCCGAGCCGATGGATACACTCGATGTGTTCACTAGCATCCATGTGTACGTCATTGAGCGACCGCCTGATCCCGAAGAGCTTGATCCATCCAGGAAGAGATCGTCACACATTCCTAGAGACGTCGCTCCGCTGACCAGTACTTGCGGCTGCGGCGCCTTATCCGGTGCACTAACAGTGATACTCGCCGCAGGTGCAGCCAGCTCGGCTGCCGCGGTAGATTTCAGCATGTTCGCTCGCAATGCCAGTGTACTGCCGGGTACAATCTTGGCACCTTGGCCGAACACGAAGCGTATCGAAAGGAACCCGTTTGCCAGGTACACGCGGGAGCTGCTCCACAGTAATTGGCCGAGTCTGTCGCGGTCGGTAGATCAAACAACACACTGCAAGCAAAGTTGTCGGCCACAAGCGTGGTACGATCCACGGCTCGATCGAACGTAATCGTGAGACCCACAGCCGTGTCCAAGAACTTTGCATCCAGGATCTTCGGGGGCGGAGTCGTATCCTTCGTCTCGACGATCTTGACGTTTAGATTGGCGATAGTTTTGGTGCTGTACAGCGGATCGGAAGATGTCACGGCAGACGAAATGGTAGCCGTCCGATCTCCATCCACCATGAAATTGTCGTCTGCTGCCACTGCAATCGCCTTGGGGATGTTCCAGTTCGCCGGCGTGAACGTCAGGCTCGTCGGCGCTACCACCAAGATTGAAAGCGAAGTCGTCAGCGTCACTGATACATCGGCCGTCGGCTGTGCAAGAAGCACGACGTTGTACGTATCGGAAAACACACGTGCTTCAGCAACCACCAAAGCTGGCGCAGTTGTTCTCGTGCTGCCCTGGTAGACTGCAAATCCAGAGTAGTCGTCGTTGAACACTTGCACCGTAACAGCGGATATCGGATAGCCCGAATACACAGCATCACTTGAGCTCACAACTCCAGAAATTGTAGCAACAGCGGTCGCATCATCGAGGAAGTTATTCACCGCTTGAACTTGAACGCTCTTGGCAACATTCCAGTCAGCGCTTGTAAACGTAGCTGATGTAGGCACTGTAATCGCCTTGGCGGCGAGACTCGTGGTAAACGCCACAGTTACCGCACTCAGTGGTGCACTAAGCAATGTGACTGAAAGAGACCCTGTCGCACCCTCTGTGAGGTTCAAACTGGTCGAGGATAGCTGGACTGCGGCAAATGTCACCATTGCAGCTTGAGAGGTTCGCTGTGAAGTACCCGAGACGCTGATCGCTGCAACGAACACAACGTCGAACTTAATTGAGCTCACCCACTTCGCGGTGCTCACGGTAACTGTAGGCTGCTGGAACGTCGTAGTCGAGGGCAGTCGATACAAGCCGGACGCGGAAATGTCTGCCACAGTCTCCAACGAGAGCACCTGCGACAGCCACTTGACTTCGATCATATCGGTAGATCGCGGAATTAAGTACACTGTCAGCGACGTCGCGTCAACTTGGCTTGATTTGGAACGCCTACGGACACGAGGCCGATTTGGGTCGCCTGGTTTAGTTGTCCACGTGTGTTCTCCACGACAAGCGTAGGTGTGTCGGCCACCGGAAGAACTGCAAACGTCACGCTGATTGAGGCGGTGGCCTCATTGCCATTGCTCGATTCTCGAGATACCCCGCTAATCTGAAGCTGTGTCGAACCGAACCACGTCGCGACCGGAGTGAGCCGAATGAGCAAGTTGCTTGATGTTGCAGGCAGAGACGCCAGAACGAACTTGCTGCTGACACTGTCCTTCGCCAACTGCGCACCACCAGACACCTCCGCTGTCTTTAGTGCCGATCCACTTGGATCCGAGATCACAAGACGGAGTGTCTCCGAATTGTCGACATCCGTCAAACCGATAGAGGTGACTGTCAATTCTCCAGGGACGTTTTGGTTGACCCGGATTTCAGTCGTAGCTATCTGCATTACTGGAGTGTCTGCAACAGCAACAACGCTGACGGATACACTCGTCGAAACGTGTGCACGTTCGCCAGTCGATGTCTCGATGCTCGTAACGCCGATTTGAATCGTAAAACTCCCGGCGAAGTTTCGACGAGGCAATAGCGATATGACCCGATTCGTCGTGACCGCCATAGTCGAACTTCTTGGTAAAAGCACTGGCGTACCAGCAATTGCAGGAGTTGTTACGGCAACTCCGTCGACTTAATTCCGTCCAGGTGAAGCGGATCAAAGCTCATGTCCACTTCGATGACTTCTGATCCGTCCCGATCAGGCGTCGACGCCTCAACAATCGTAAAAGCGCCAGCTATGTCTTCAAGTATTGTCACCGACGTACTGCTTAACACCAGCACTGGAGTGTTTGCAACAGGCGTCACCACCACTCGGCATCTCGCAAATGTGGTAACTGTTGAGAGCGATTCAAATGCTGTGTCGTTGGTGGCGACTCTCGACACAAGTTTCATCTTGATGTTGAAAGTTTGTGCAACGTATTTGCGGGGCATCACCGTTACGACTCGGCTGAGTAAACACGACGGCTCCGCAGCGGGTACACATGCTGGGCTCTTACTCCCCATGCAATTCGTACCGCAGGTCGCCGAACTTAATCGTTGATCCCAACTGTGTGTCAGCTTCCCCAGACAGCAGCGTCGATCCAACAAGCAACCCATCCATAGCATTGTCAGTGATGAACGCCTGAACGCTGACGAGATCGGTCAGTTCACTCATCAGTCCGAAATCCGCCAGGCGGAAGGTGACGTTTTGGTTATCAGGAACTTGGAAGACTCGGACAGATGTACCGAAGCCCAGTGCTCCTCGGCCAGCCTCCCCAACGAACTGCAGCTTAACGTTCGAAACATTTGTAAGCGATGTCTGTCGGAGAATGTCCGTGGTCTTAGTCGTCACTGTAGCCAGCACCAGTCCTGAGTATGTGTTCTTTCCACTCATCAGGAAGCGAAGGTGGGTGTTTCCTGACATATTACCCGTCGAATACAGTCCATACGCTCCAATACCTCGTAGAGCAGCTTTGTTCACGGTCATGGAAAGATTGGTCGACAATGAGTCCACAATACTTTGTGGAGCAATTGCCAATTGACTGGCCATACCCCCAGCAATGGATCGTCCCCACGAGTCGTACGGGAAAATACTATCGAACGTAAGCGAAATCGGTTTCCCGGCAACAACGAAGCCTCCGCGTGAAGATGTAGCAAGAGAAGAGGAAGGAACAATGGGTTGTGGATGAATTATGACAGGAATGTCCAGGATCACAATACCGTCGGTGGCACCTTGATACGCGGTTCGGTTCGGAGTCGATGCAATATCGAAAGCCACCGTCGTTACGAGAGCGAATAACTTCATGTATCCATACCAATACTCGCTTGGCCGCACGCTTACAACATCCCGAAGTGTGTATGGGATCACATAGAGGTCCACAGCTGCAAGTGTCAGTGGTGTCAGCCGCTTGAAACCAGCGTAAATGTCAGCAACCTGGGTTCTATTCTCCACGTAAAGCAGAAGATGCTCGCGGTTTGCAACTTCTTGCTGCACGTCCAGTCGCTGAAACGGCAACTGCACAAATTCGTTCCAGTATCCATGAGAAACTGAGCTCACACGCACGACCGGATCCACAGGAGTCACGAGCACCGTCGCATCGACCGATATACTTTTTGTCTCTCCAGTTGCCAATTCTGTGGTCTTGACTGTCACAGTTACCACAAAGAACCCCACGAAATCAGCTCGAGGCACTACAGTGAATGTCTGATCCACGCGGAAAACAGGCATTGACTCCACACGAGGTAGAACGGCCGTATCACCGCCCGCAAGCCAATTCTCGGATGCGTTGGTTCCATATAAACTCAGTACTGCCGAATTATTCACCGTCACTTGAGTTGAAAGAACTTCCGATCCATCCGTGTCAATTGTCGAGCCAACCACTTGAATCGGGACAGCCACCAACGGCTTTGTTGTAGCTGTTACTGGATTCAATACTACAGTGGCGGGATGGCAGATCGGAGTAATTGCCACCAAAACCTGAAGTGATCCCGTCCGCGCAACAGCACTATTAGCACCCACACCAGCGACGAGGAATCCCGTTTCGACGGACGCGCTCCAGATGCTCAAGTGCAGCTCGCCGCTGTACCCTGCCACCAACCCGATCTCCACACTGCCGTGCATCTCAACTCGACCCGTGCCGGCCGCCATAACGCGCTGCGACGCCGCATCAAACACCAGCGATGGCACCGCTCCGTCCGCTTTCGTCGAGAACGACGCCACCGATTCGCCCGATCGCCACGTCACAGACGTCACGTACCGATCGTACTCTCCCAAATCAACAACCAAGAACAACGCCTCGGACCCGTCCGCATCCACCAGCGACGCCGATACCGAGTCACACACGACCACGCCGTCTTCCACCGCGGCAAACACCGTTGTCGTCAGCGACACGAGCGGCACAGTCGCCACCGGGGTCACCGTCGCGCTCAACGGGACTTCGTACGTGTCCTCCGAGACGAACGCGCCGCTGCGGTCAACGGCGTGCGCAATCAAAGTGCATCCAATGACCCCAGAAAAGTACGACGGTGGACTCAGTTGCACATTTAGGTCCGTGTACATGTCACTCCGGTACATCGCGAGCGGACGTAACTCAAAGATGGTTGCGGATAGAACGCCAGCTTCTTCAACAGATGAACCGTTGCTTGCATTCGCATCGCTCGCGACCACCAACATATCGTTGATAGAAACCTCCTTCCATGCATCGTTCTCACAACGTAGACTGAAGTCCATTTCTTCGGATCCATCATCATCGATAAGCGTCCAGTTACTGATCGTGACGATTGCAGCACCGTTTTCGGCGATGGACAGCTCCGCCGGAGAAATGGAGAACCTTGGAGCTTCTGCCACTGGGTAAATCATCAGAGGCAGCGTCGTAGATGTTGTGGCTATCGATTTCCATTGCGCGGAGGGAAGACAGTCGAGCATGCTGTCCTCTCTGGAAGCACCCCGGTAGCACTCGGATGCGAAGAAGTCCGCGCTCACGTCGACAGTGAATGCTATCACCGCTACATCCACAGTCAGGTTTCCCGAAATCTTTCCTATAGGGGTCAGCAACAACGGTATCACAGCAGCCTCGCCAACGCCATACCCCGCCTTGGTGGACAGGAATGACAAATGCTGTACCAAGAGTTCGCCAGACCTCCAAGTTTCGTAAGTGCTATCCACTGGAAACACGACACCTGCCTCTGTTTCCTGGCTACCATTCCCAGCACCCGTCAAGTTCCATTCTCCTACCCGGGCAATATACGCAGGCGGGTAAAACACTGAACACGGTAGTACAGCTCCGCCTTCGTCGGCACCACCGTGATGTTGCCGTAGAACACGCCGCCCTCGCTGATCGACGCGTTCGCCATCGCAACAGACAACGACGGCTGCTCCGCCACTGTCAGGAAATCCAAGCTCACAGCGATCGTCGTCGCGTTCCAGCTGCTGAACGCATATACAGATGCCCGAAGAAAACCCTCAGTGTGCGTCGAATGGGTCGGACCGGCAGCAATACGCACAGCGTCCGAGTCGACCGGAAGCTGCATCACCACGTAAACTACGCCGTCCAGCGTCTCCTGGCTGCTCATCAACACCGACGACCCATTCACCGACACAGACAGATTACTTGTCTCTGGCAGCAACACTTCCAGCGTCAGGCTCATATCCGCAGCAGTAGCATCCAACTCCGCCACCTCCAGCTGCGAGATCCACAACACCCCCAACTCGTCCTCATACACCCTAGCGCTTGCGTTCGCCACGCCAAGCGTAGGCGCCTGCGCGTGGTTCCACTGCGTTGGCAGAAGGCTTCCCACAATCGACGTTGAAAGGACCGTCAGCCACGCATGTTCCTCTCCACTCGCGCCGCTAACCAAGTCACTCGCCACGAGCTCCGTCGGAATCAGATTGCTCGTCGTCGCCACCGACTGCATCGTCACAGGCAAACTACCCACGTAATCTGTGGGAGGCAGCACCGCGAACGTGCCATTCAAACTGATACTCCCAGCCTCCTCGTCCAACGCGAACATACCATTCGATGACCACGGAGAGCTGCCACCGCCCGCACTGCCGCCGCTATACAGCCAGAACGTCGACGATTGCGCGGACACCACAGCGTCTGCGTTGCCGTCCACGTCAACGAGCAAGCGACACGGTCTCAGCGCCCCACGTACTCGGCACCTCGCTATCGCTCACAATAATGTCCAGTTCGCGGTTGAAGCCCAGGTGGACCACCGCAGACCCGTTCGGCGCCGAAGCGAAGAAACGAGTACTCGCCACAGGAACCACCGATATCCGAAGATTGGCTGCAAGAAGATACACGTGGCTTCTCGTCAACGAGTACGCCTCAACAGAGAGCGACACGGCCACCTCGCCGTAGTAGCCCTGACTGGGAGCCACACTCACGTTCTCCGACAACTCAAACTCAAACGACTGGTATCGGGCAAGCGCAAGCGAGAGCAAAGTTGGCTCGCCGCCAAAGCGAATGTGGCGCCGTCGCCACGCTCGCGCCGTCCACGAATACCGCATCGACACGGCCGGCGTCCCATGCGAGCCGGCACGGGCCGTACTGCAGCTCGTCCTCTCCAGGCAAGGGAACGTCTGCCAGCCAACTTGCGCGAATGCTGCTCAGCGGGATCACCACAGCTGTGTTTTCCTGTGCCTCGAACCAAACGTCCAGCGGCGTCGCATAGTACACTGCAGGCTCTGGAGTCCACCCCACCTCGGCCGTGTACACCGCAGCAGCCACAGTCGCATTTGCGGTGGACAGGTTCGTGTAGTAGAGCTCGCGAGACGTTGCGACGAGAGATACGCTGAACGTGCCAGGCAACGCAGCGTCCAACGCCACCAGCATCACTTCGGCGTCAACGATGCCAACCAGTGTTGACGTCGGCACCGGCAGCGCATACGCAACAGACGCCGTGGTCATGTCACTATTGCTAGTGTCTGGCTGCAGCAACTGGCTGTTGAAGAACACCGCCAGCTCTTCCGGCCCCACCTGCGCAGACAGCACGACGGAAAGTTCCTCCGAGCCATCCAGGTCTTGCAGCGTAATGGCGGCGATCCAGATAATCACTGCTGACCCTGATTGGGCCACTGGCTGTGCAATTGCGGCCTCAAGCAACGGGGTGTTAGCCACCGGGGCAATAGCGACGTCGACCAAAACTGGTAACGCGCTGGCAACGGCATCCTCCACGAGTTCGTCCGAAGCCAGATGCGCTGTTTCGACCGACGCGCTCCAGATGCTCAAGTGCAGCTCGCCGCTGTACCCTGCCACCAACCCGATCTCCACACTGCCGTGCATCTCGACACGACCCGTGCCGGCCGCCATAACGCGCTGCGACGCCTCATCAAACACCAGCGATGGCACCGCTCCGTCCGCTTTCGTCGAGAACGACGCCACCGATTCGCCCGGATCGCCACGTCACAGACGTCACGTACCGATCGTACTCTCCCAAATCAACAACCAAGAACAACGCCTCGGACCCGTCCGCATCCACCAGCGACGCCGATACCGAGTCACACACGACCACGCCGTCTTCCACCGCGGCAAACACCGTTGTCGTCAGCGACACGAGCGGCACAGTCGCCACCGGGGTCACCGTCGCGCTCAACGGGACTTCGTACGTGTCCTCCGAGACGAACGCGCCGCTGCGGTCAACGGCGTGCGCAATCAGAGTGCATCCAATGACCCCAGAAAAGTACGACGGTGGACTCAGTTGCACATTTAGGTCCGTGTACATGTCACTCCGGTACATCGCGAGCGGACGTAACTCAAAGATGGTTGCGGATAGAACGCCAGCTTCTTCAACAGATGAACCGTTGCTTGCATTCGCATCGCTCGCGACCACCAACATATCGTTGATAGAAACCTCCTTCCATGCATCGTTCTCACAACGTAGACTGAAGTCCATTTCTTCGGATCCATCATCATCGATAAGCGTCCAGTTACTGATCGTGACGATTGCAGCACCGTTTTCGGCGATGGACAGCTCCGCCGGAGAAATGGAGAACCTTGGAGCTTCTGCCACTGGGTAAATCATCAGAGGCAGCGTCGTAGATGTTGTGGCTATCGATTTCCATTGCGCGGAGGGAAGACAGTCGAGCATGCTGTCCTCTCTGGAAGCACCCCGGTAGCACTCGGATGCGAAGAAGTCCGCGCTCACGTCGACAGTGAATGCTATCACCGCTACATCCACAGTCAGGTTTCCCGAAATCTTTCCTATAGGGGTCAGCAACAACGGTATCACAGCAGCCTCGCCAACGCCATACCCCGCCTTGGTGGACAGGAATGACAAATGCTGTACCAAGAGTTCGCCAGACCTCCAAGTTTCGTAAGTGCTATCCACTGGAAACACGACACCTGCCTCTGTTTCCTGGCTACCATTCCCAGCACCCGTCAAGTTCCATTCTCCTACCCGGGCAATATACGCAGGCGGGTAAAACACTTGAACACGGTAGTACAGCTCCGCCTTCGTCGGCACCACCGTGATGTTGCCGTAGAACACGCCGCCCTCGCTGATCGACGCGTTCGCCATCGCAACAGACAACGACGGCTGCTCCGCCACTGTCAGGAAATCCAAGCTCACAGCGATCGTCGTCGCGTTCCAGCTGCTGAACGCATATACAGATGCCCGAAGAAAACCCTCAGTGTGCGTCGAATGGGTCGGACCGGCAGCAATACGCACAGCGTCCGAGTCGACCGGAAGCTGCATCACCACGTAAACTACGCCGTCCAGCGTCTCCTGGCTGCTCATCAACACCGACGACCCATTCACCGACACAGACAGATTACTTGTCTCTGGCAGCAACACTTCCAGCGTCAGGCTCATATCCGCAGCAGTAGCATCCAACTCCGCCACCTCCAGCTGCGAGATCCACAACACCCCAACTCGTCCTCATACACCCTAGCGCTTGCGTTCGCCACGCCAAGCGTAGGCGCCTGCGCGTGGTTCCACTGCGTTGGCAGAAGGCTTCCCACAATCGACGTTGAAAGGACCGTCAGCCACGCATGCTCCTCTCCACTCGCGCCGCTAACCAAGTCACTCGCCACGAGCTCCGTCGGAATCAGATTGCTCGTCGTCGCCACCGACTGCATCGTCACAGGCAAACTACCCACGTAATCTGTGGGAGGCAGCACCGCGAACGTGCCATTCAAACTGATACTCCCAGCCTCCTCGTCCAACGCGAACATACCATTCGATGACCACGGAGAGCTGCCACCGCCCGCACTGCCGCCGCTATACAGCCAGAACGTCGACGATTGCGCGGACACCACAGCGTCTGCGTTGCCGTCCACGTCAACGAGCAAGGACACGGTCTCAGCGCCCCACGTACTCGGCACCTCGCTATCGCTCACAATAATGTCCAGTTCGCGGTTGAAGCCCAGGTGGACCACCGCAGACCCGTTCGGCGCCGAAGCGAAGAAACGAGTACTCGCCACAGGAACCACCGATATCCGAAGATTGGCTGCAAGAAGATACACGTGGCTTCTCGTCAACGAGTACGCCTCAACAGAGAGCGACACGGCCACCTCGCCGTAGTAGCCCTGACTGGGAGCCACACTCACGTTCCCCGACAACACAACCACACACGACTGGTATCGGGCAAGCGCAAGCGAGAGCAAAGTTGGCTCGCCGCCAGCTGAATGTGGCGCCGTCGCCACGCTCGCGCCGTCCACGAATACCGCATCGACACGGCCGGCGTCCCATGCGAGCCGGCACGGGCCGTACTGCAGCTCGTCCTCTCCAGGCAAGGGAACGTCTGCCAGCCAACTTGCGCGAATGCTGCTCAGCGGGATCACCACAGCTGTGTTTTCCTGTGCCTCGAACCAAACGTCCAGCGGCGTCGCATAGTACACTGCAGGCTCTGGAGTCCACCCCACCTCGGCCGTGTACACCGCAGCAGCCACAGTCGCATTTGCGGTGGACAGGTTCGTGTAGTAGAGCTCGCGAGACGTTGCGACGAGAGATACGCTGAACGTGCCAGGCAACGCAGCGTCCAACGCCACCAGCATCACTTCGGCGTCAACGATGCCAACCAGTGTTGACGTCGGCACCGGCAGCGCATACGCAACAGACCCCGTGGTCATGTCGCTATTGCTAGTGTCTGGCTGCAGCAAATGGCTGTTGAAGAACACCGCCAGCTCTTCCGGCCCCACCTGCGCAGACAGCACGACGGAAAGTTCCTCCGAGCCATCCAGGTCTTGCAGCGTAATGGCGGCGATCGAGACCACCAGAGCTGTTCCGTGCGAAGGCGTGACTCGGACAATGGTGGCATTTAGGAGAGGAATTGTCGCTACGGGCGCTATGAAGAGATCCACGGTTACAATTAGCGTAACGTTAGGAAGTGCTCCAAACTGGCGGTGGCTTGTGGATGTCTCCCCGACTGGAATCTTTTTGTCTTGAAGAACAGCTTTCAATTGGACGGTTGCATATCCAGAATAGTAACGATTTTCTGGTACAAGTTGATACCCGTTGAACTTGTCAGCTTGGACAGCAAACGCAAGCGGTGTCGACGAGATATATAGCAGGAAATCTCTTCGGTAGGCTGAATCCGCGAAAACAGTTGAAATAAGTTCATCCAACGTCTTCCCCGATATGGTGGTGTTGTGGCTTTCATCTCCAAGTAAATCCATCGAAACTGGGTCGACCTCCTTCGGGGCTGGCAGCCAATACAGTAACACCGTGATTTCAACGTCCAGCTTCATCATGGAAGATTTTTCTGTAAAGACGTAGGCAAATGAAAGGCTAGTCACGCCTGAGAACCCATCGGCTGGAGCAACCTGTACGAAATTGCCTTCACTGACGTCCTTCCGTGCAATACGCAAAATCACATTGTTACGGTATCGCTGTAATCGTGTCGTCAAATTTCGCCCGTCAACCGTGAAATTTCGTATGCCGTTGAAATGAACACCCCGTAATTCACTGTCGACGATCCACGTTCCACTGCCATTACTACGTTCTAAAATGCTCGCGATCACCCCAGCTGGATCTGCCGGTAAATGAATCGGGGTCTCATACTCGGCCTCGAATACTAGCGCGTCGTTTAGCGCGGTAACAAGAAGTGTTCTTGGGTCCAATACGACACGAATCTTGTGCTGAAGATGCACAACAAAGTGATTCCCAGACACAACGTCCAGCAGTGACACATTCACCGACAAGTTTAGTGGTTGCAGTCCATTTCCACGCGGGGCTAGCACAAATTCCGAAAATTCCATCCAAGTTGAGTTTGGTACTTGCACAGTACTACCAACAGTCCAGAAGCGATGACCTCTGGTTCGATAGAGCACTACCCAATCGGACCATTCTGGTAGCGCCATGCTCATATTTAAAAAATTCCACACAACACCCGCACGTGACCGCTCCATCATTCCACGATCAATAGCCGTAGAAACATACCTTCCCGCGAATAAACTAACGGTTTCGTTCTCCAATACAACAGACTCCATGTTAAACGGACCGATGTATTGGTTGGCGTTACCCGTACCATTGGTTGGAACATCAATGGTCGGAGAATTCCACACAACACGAAGAGGACGCGCCACCTCGACTGTCTCCATCGAGCTAGCTTTGGGGTGGAAAGCAAGGATCACGGATCCGTTGAAAATCCCCATAAACGACTCCTTCCGATGTAGCTCCAAACCGTTCAAGCTACCGTTTTCACCGTTCGTACCAGCTAACTCGAGGGCAGAGATACGACGAGAAATCAACTCCACCACACGGCCACCGCTGCGAACACCCATCTTTAATGGTGATCCCAACAGATCAGCATTCGTGATTGCCTTGGCCACAGCTACTCCACGCAAAATCACGTCCACGGACCAGTACTCCGACCACACCGCGGCGCTGTCCAGCGACTCGCTCAGCACGTTCAATGCGCTCAGCGACAGCAGCGCCGGCTCGTCCTCTCTGCTCTCCACCACCAACGGCTGCGACATCACCGCCGACGACACCAGACACCGAGGGTCCGGGATGCTCCGAACCACATGCCACACCTCCACCACCACAGCGCGCGACGACACCGAGTCCACCAGCGTCACGTTCGTGGACACCGTCACGGTCTGCGACTCTGGCGGTGCGCGCCGCCAACACCACCTCGGCTGTCTTCAGCCAGCTCACGTTGCTCGACTGCAACTCGCCAGCCACCTCCCACGCATCGCCGCCGCTGCTGCTCGACACGCGCTTCAGCAGCACGAAGTCGCTCCAGCGCGGGACCGACATGCTCACGCTCTTCACGTCCACCACAGCGTCGCTCAGTAGCGCCGACGCACGGCCCAGAGCCATCGACACCGCCTGCCTCGGCGGCATCGGCACGCTCTCGTTCGCAAAACCACCAAGTGAGACTCGAACGGACCGATGTATTGGGTGGTGTTACCCGTACCATTGGTTGGAACATCAATGGTCGGAGAATTCCACACAACACGAAGAGGACGCGCCACCTCGACTGTCTCCATCGAGCTAGCTTTGGGGTGGAAAGCAAGGATCACGGATCCGTTGAAAATCCCCATAAACGACTCCTTCCGATGTAGCTCCAAACCGTTCAAGCTACCGTTTTCACCGTTCGTACCAGCTAACTCGAGGGCAGAGATACGACGAGAAATCAACTCCACCACACGGCCACCGCTGCGAACACCCATCTTTAATGGTGATCCCAACAGATCAGCATTCGTGATTGCCTTGGCCACAGCTACTCCACGCAAAATCACGTCCACGGACCAGTACTCCGACCACACCGCGGCGCTGTCCAGCGACTCGCTCAGCACGTTCAATGCGCTCAGCGACAGCAGCGCCGGCTCGTCCTCTCTGCTCTCCACCACCAACGGCTGCGACATCACCGCCGACGACACCAGACACCGAGGGTCCGGGATGCTCCGAACCACATGCCACACCTCCACCACCACAGCGCGCGACGACACCGAGTCCACCAGCGTCACGTTCGTGGACACCGTCACGGTCTGCGACTTGGCGGTGCGCGCCGCCAACACCACCTCGGCTGTCTTCAGCCAGCTCACGTTGCTCGACTGCAACTCGCCAGCCACCTCCCACGCATCGCCGCCGCTGCTGCTCGACACGCGCTTCCAGCAGCACGAAGTCGCTCCAGCGCGGGACCGACATGCTCACGCTCTTCACGTCCACCACAGCGTCGCTCAGTAGCGCCGACGCACGGCCCAGAGCCATCGACACCGCCTGCCTCGGCGGCATCGGCACGCTCTCGTTCGCAAAAACCACCAAGTGAGACTCGAACGGACCGATGTATTGGGTGGTGTTACCCGTACCATTGGTTGGAACATCAATGGTCGGAGAATTCCACACAACACGAAGAGGACGCGCCACCTCGACTGTCTCCATCGAGCTAGCTTTGGGGTGGAAAGCAAGGATCACGGATCCGTTGAAAATCCCCATAAACGACTCCTTCCGATGTAGCTCCAAACCGTTCAAGCTACCGTTTTCACCGTTCGTACCAGCTAACTCGAGGGCAGAGATACGACGAGAAATCAACTCCACCACACGGCCACCGCTGCGAACACCCATCTTTAATGGTGATCCCAACAGATCAGCATTCGTGATTGCCTTGGCCACAGCTACTCCACGCAAAATCACGTCCACGGACCAGTACTCCGACCACACCGCGGCGCTGTCCAGCGACTCGCTCAGCACGTTCAATGCGCTCAGCGACAGCAGCGCCGGCTCGTCCTCTCTGCTCTCCACCACCAACGGCTGCGACATCACCGCCGACGACACCAGACACCGAGGGTCCGGGATGCTCCGAACCACATGCCACACCTCCACCACCACAGCGCGCGACGACACCGAGTCCACCAGCGTCACGTTCGTGGACACCGTCACGGTCTGCGACTTGGCGGTGCGCGCCGCCAACACCACCTCGGCTGTCTTCAGCCAGCTCACGTTGCTCGACTGCAACTCGCCAGCCACCTCCCACGCATCGCCGCCGCTGCTGCTCGACACGCGCTTCAGCAGCACGAAGTCGCTCCAGCGCGGGACCGACATGCTCACGCTCTTCACGTCCACCACAGCGTCGCTCAGTAGCGCCGACGCACGGCCCAGAGCCATCGACACCGCCTGCCTCGGCGGCATCGGCACGCTCTCGTTCGCAAAAACCACCAAGTGAGACTCGAACGGACCGATGTATTGGGTGGTGTTACCCGTACCATTGGTTGGAACATCAATGGTCGGAGAATTCCACACAACACGAAGAGGACGCGCCACCTCGACTGTCTCCATCGAGCTAGCTTTGGGGTGGAAAGCAAGGATCACGGATCCGTTGAAAATCCCCATAAACGACTCCTTCCGATGTAGCTCCAAACCGTTCAAGCTACCGTTTTCACCGTTCGTACCAGCTAACTCGAGGGCAGAGATACGACGAGAAATCAACTCCACCACACGGCCACCGCTGCGAACACCCATCTTTAATGGTGATCCCAACAGATCAGCATTCGTGATTGCCTTGGCCACAGCTACTCCACGCAAAATCACGTCCACGGACCAGTACTCCGACCACACCGCGGCGCTGTCCAGCGACTCGCTCAGCACGTTCAATGCGCTCAGCGACAGCAGCGCCGGCTCGTCCTCTCTGCTCTCCACCACCAACGGCTGCGACATCACCGCCGACGACACCAGACACCGAGGGTCCGGGATGCTCCGAACCACATGCCACACCTCCACCACCACAGCGCGCGACGACACCGAGTCCACCAGCGTCACGTTCGTGGACACCGTCACGGTCTGCGACTTGGCGGTGCGCGCCGCCAACACCACCTCGGCTGTCTTCAGCCAGCTCACGTTGCTCGACTGCAACTCGCCAGCCACCTCCCACGCATCGCCGCCGCTGCTGCTCGACACGCGCTTCAGCAGCACGAAGTCGCTCCAGCGCGGGACCGACATGCTCACGCTCTTCACGTCCACCACAGCGTCGCTCCAGTAGCGCCGACGCACGGCCCAGAGCCATCGACACCGCCTGCCTCGGCGGCATCGGCACGCTCTCGTTCGCAAAACCACCAAGTGAGACTCGAACGGACCGATGTATTGGGTGGTGTTACCCGTACCATTGGTTGGAACATCAATGGTCGGAGAATTCCACACAACACGAAGAGGACGCGCCACCTCGACTGTCTCCATCGAGCTAGCTTTGGGGTGGAAAGCAAGGATCACGGATCCGTTGAAAATCCCCATAAACGACTCCTTCCGATGTAGCTCCAAACCGTTCAAGCTACCGTTTTCACCGTTCGTACCAGCTAACTCGAGGGCAGAGATACGACGAGAAATCAACTCCACCACACGGCCACCGCTGCGAACACCCATCTTTAATGGTGATCCCAACAGATCAGCATTCGTGATTGCCTTGGCCACAGCTACTCCACGCAAAATCACGTCCACGGACCAGTACTCCGACCACACCGCGGCGCTGTCCAGCGACTCGCTCAGCACGTTCAATGCGCTCAGCGACAGCAGCGCCGGCTCGTCCTCTCTGCTCTCCACCACCAACGGCTGCGACATCACCGCCGACGACACCAGACACCGAGGGTCCGGGATGCTCCGAACCACATGCCACACCTCCACCACCACAGCGCGCGACGACACCGAGTCCACCAGCGTCACGTTCGTGGACACCGTCACGGTCTGCGACTTGGCGGTGCGCGCCGCCAACACCACCTCGGCTGTCTTCAGCCAGCTCACGTTGCTCGACTGCAACTCGCCAGCCACCTCCCACGCATCGCCGCCGCTGCTGCTCGACACGCGCTTCAGCAGCACGAAGTCGCTCCAGCGCGGGACCGACATGCTCACGCTCTTCACGTCCACCACAGCGTCGCTCAGTAGCGCCGACGCACGGCCCAGAGCCATCGACACCGCCTGCCTCGGCGGCATCGGCACGCTCTCGTTCGCAAAACCACCAAGTGAGACTCGAACGGACCGATGTATTGGGTGGTGTTACCCGTACCATTGGTTGGAACATCAATGGTCGGAGAATTCCACACAACACGAAGAGGACGCGCCACCTCGACTGTCTCCATCGAGCTAGCTTTGGGGTGGAAAGCAAGGATCACGGATCCGTTGAAAATCCCCATAAACGACTCCTTCCGATGTAGCTCCAAACCGTTCAAGCTACCGTTTTCACCGTTCGTACCAGCTAACTCGAGGGCAGAGATACGACGAGAAATCAACTCCACCACACGGCCACCGCTGCGAACACCCATCTTTAATGGTGATCCCAACAGATCAGCATTCGTGATTGCCTTGGCCACAGCTCCTCGCGCAAATCACGTCCACGGACCAGTACTCCGACCACACCGCGGCGCTGTCCAGCGACTCGCTCAGCACGTTCAATGCGCTCAGCGACAGCAGCGCCGGCTCGTCCTCTCTGCTCTCCACCACCAACGGCTGCGACATCACCGCCGACGACACCAGACACCGAGGGTCCGGGATGCTCCGAACCACATGCCACACCTCCACCACCACAGCGCGCGACGACACCGAGTCCACCAGCGTCACGTTCGTGGACACCGTCACGGTCTGCGACTTGGCGGTGCGCGCCGCCAACACCACCTCGGCTGTCTTCAGCCAGCTCACGTTGCTCGACTGCAACTCGCCAGCCACCTCCCACGCATCGCCGCCGCTGCTGCTCGACACGCGCTTCAGCAGCACGAAGTCGCTCCAGCGCGGGACCGACATGCTCACGCTCTTCACGTCCACCACAGCGTCGCTCAGTAGCGCCGACGCACGGCCCAGAGCCATCGACACCGCCTGCCTCGGCGGCATCGGCACGCTCTCGTTCGCAAAAACCACCAAGTGAGCACTCGAACGGACCGATGTATTGGGTGGTGTTACCCGTACCATTGGTTGGAACATCAATGGTCGGAGAATTCCACACAACACGAAGAGGACGCGCCACCTCGACTGTCTGTGCCGCGTTGCGCTTTGGGGTGGAACACCAGGATCACGGATCCACGGAAAATCCCCATAAACGACGCCACCGGGATCACCTGCAGCACGCCCGCTGCAGCAGACACATCAGCTAACGAAGCGTTCCAAGCCAGCGTCGCCGCTGACACGTTCGACACGCCCGCCACGCTGCCGCCACACGCTCTTCCACCTCCGACGAATCCCGTCAGAGGGATCCAACAGATCAGCATTCGTGAAGCGCCGAGGTCGCGCCACGCAAAATTCCACGTCCACGGACCAGTACTCCGACCACACCGCGGCGCTGTCCAGCGACTCGCTCAGCACGTTCAATGCGCTCAGCGACAGCAGCGCCGGCTCGTCCTCTCTGCTCTCCACCACCAACGGCTGCGACATCACCGCCGACGACACCAGACACCGAGGGTCCGGGATGCTCCGAACCACATGCCACACCTCCACCACCACAGCGCGCGACGACACCGAGTCCACCAGCGTCACGTTCGTGGACACCGTCACGGTCTGCGACTTGGCGGTGCGCGGCGCCAACACCACCTCGGCTGTCTTCAGCCAGCTCACGTTGCTCGACTGCAACTCGCCAGCCACCTCCCACGCATCGCCGCCGCTGCTGCTCGACACGCGCTTCAGCAGCACGAAGTCGCTCCAGCGCGGGACCGACATGCTCACGCTCTTCACGTCCAGCACAGCGCCGCTCAGTAGCGCCGACGCACGGCCCAGAGCCACCGACACCGCCTGCCTCGGCGGCATCGACACGCTCTCGTTCGCAAAAACCACCATCGTGAGACTCGAACGGACCGATGTATTGGGTGGTGTTACCCGTACCATTGGTTGGAACATCAATGGTCGGAGAATTCCACACAACACGAAGCGGACGCGCCACCTCCACCTTCTGTGCCGCGTTGCGCTTTGTCGCGGAACACCAGCACCACAGAACCACGGAAGACACCCGCAAACGACGCCACCGGGATCACCTGCAGCACGCCCGCTGCAGCAGACACATCAGCCGACGAAGCGTTCCAAGCCAGCGTCGCCGCTGACACGTTCGACACGCCCGCCACGCTGCCGCCAGCACGCATCTTCCACCTCCGACGAATCTCGTCGAGGGCCAAGCCGCTCACAGAAGCGCCGAGGTCGCGCCCGTGAACTTCCACGTCCACGGACCAGTACTCCGACCACACCGCGGCGCTGTCCAGCGACTCGCTCAGCACGTTCAATGCGCTCAGCGACAGCAGCGCCGGCTCGTCCTCTCTGCTCTCCACCACCAACGGCTGCGACATCACCGCCGACGACACCAGACACCGAGGGTCCGGGATGCTCCGAACCACATGCCACACCTCCACCACCACAGCGCGCGACGACACCGAGTCCACCAGCGTCACGTTCGTGGACACCGTCACGGTCTGCGACTTGGCGGTGCGCGGCGCCAACACCACCTCGGCTGTCTTCAGCCAGCTCACGTTGCTCGACTGCAACTCGCCAGCCACCTCCCACGCATCGCCGCCGCTGCTGCTCCACACGCGCTTCAGCAGCACGAAGTCGCTCCAGCGCGGGACCGACATGCTCACGCTCTTCACGTCCAGCACAGCGCCGCTCAGTAGCGCCGACGCACGGCCCAGAGCCACCGACACCGCCTGCCTCGGCGGCATCGACACGCTCTCGTTCGCAAAACACCATCGTGCGCAGACTCCAACGGACCGAGATCCACGTACCATTGGTTGGAACATCAATGGTCGGAGAATTCCACACAACACGAAGCGGACGCGCCACCTCCACCTTCTGTGCCGCGTTGCGCTTGTCGCGGAACACCAGCACCACAGAACCACGGAAGACACCCGCAAACGACGCCACCGGGATCACCTGCAGCACGCCCGCTGCAGCAGACACATCAGCTGACGAAGCGTTCCAAGCCAGCGTCGACGAGACACGTTCCACCACACGCCCGCCACGCTGCCGCCAGCACGCATCTTCCACCTCCGACGAATCCTCGTCGAGGGCCAAGCCGCTCACAGAAGCGCCGAGGTCGCGCCCGTGAACTTCCACGTCCACGGACCAGTACTCCGACCACACCGCGGCGCTGTCCAGAGACTCGCTCAGCACGTTCAATGCGCTCAGCGACAGCAGCGCCGGCTCGTCCTCTCTGCTCTCCACCACCAACGGCTGCGACATCACCGCCGACGACACCAGACACCGAGGGTCCGGGATGCTCCGAACCACATGCCACACCTCCACCACCACAGCGCGCGACGACACCGAGTCCACCAGCGTCACGTTCGTGGACACCGTCACGGTCTGCGACTTGGCGGTGCGCGGCGCCAACACCACCTCGGCTGTCTTCAGCCAGCTCACGTTGCTCGACTGCAACTCGCCAGCCACCTCCCACGCATCGCCGCCGCTGCTGCTCCACACGCGCTTCAGCAGCACGAAGTCGCTCCAGCGCGGGACCGACATGCTCACGCTCTTCACGTCCAGCACAGCGCCGCTCAGTAGCGCCGACGCACGGCCCAGAGCCACCGACACCGCCTGCCTCAGCGGCATCGACACGCTCTCGTTCGCAAACACCATCGTGCGCAGCTCCACGGACAGATCCACGTCGCGACGCCGCCACGAGATTGACAGCGGACGCGCCACCTCCACCTTCTGTGCCGCGTTGCGCTTGTCGCGGAACACCAGCACCACAGAACCACGGAAGACACCCGCAAACGACACCACCGGGATCACCTGCAGCACGCCCGCTGCAGCAGACACATCAGCCGACGAAGCGTTCCAAGCCAGCGTCGCCGCTGACACGTTCGACACGCCCGCCACGCTGCCGCCAGCACGCTCTTCCACCTCCGACGAATCCTCGTCGAGGGCCAAGCCGCTCACAGAAGCGCCGAGGTCGCGCCCGTGAACTTCCACGTCCACGGACCAGTACTCCGACCACACCGCGGCGCTGTCCAGAGACTCGCTCAGCACGTTCAATGCGCTCAGCGACAGCAGCGCCGGCTCGTCCTCTCTGCTCTCCACCACCAACGGCTGCGACATCACCGCCGACGACACCAGACACCGAGGGTCCGGGATGCTCCGAACCACATGCCACACCTCCACCACCACAGCGCGCGACGACACCGAGTCCACCAGCGTCACGTTCGTGGACACCGTCACGGTCTGCGACTTGGCGGTGCGCGGCGCCAACACCACCTCGGCTGTCTTCAGCCAGCTCACGTTGCTCGACTGCAACTCGCCAGCCACCTCCCACGCATCGCCTCCGCTGCTGCTCCACACGCGCTTCAGCAGCACGAAGTCGCTCCAGCGCGGGACCGACATGCTCACGCTCTTCACGTCCAGCACAGCGCCGCTCAGTAGCGCCGACGCACGGCCCAGAGCCACCGACACCGCCTGCCTCGGCGGCATCGACACGCTCTCGTTCGCAAACACCATCGTGCGCAGCTCCACGGACAGATCCACGTCGCGACGCCGCCACGAGATTGACAGCGGACGCGCCACCTCCACCTTCTGTGCCGCGTTGCGCTTGTCGCGGAACACCAGCACCACATAACCACGGAAGACACCCGCAAACGACGCCACCGGGATCACCTGCAGCACGCCCGCTGCAGCAGACACATCAGCTGACGAAGCGTTCCAAGCCAGCGTCGCCGCTGACACGTTCGACACGCCCGCCACGCTGCCGCCAGCACGCTCTTCCACCTCCGACGAATCCTCGTCGAGGGCCAAGCCGCTCACAGAAGCGCCGAGGTCGCGCCCGTGAACTTCCACGTCCACGGACCAGTACTCCGACCACACCGCGGCGCTGTCCAGAGACTCGCTCAGCACGTTCAATGCGCTCAGCGACAGCAGCGCCGGCTCGTCCTCTCTGCTCTCCACCACCAACGGCTGCGACATCACCGCCGACGACACCAGACACCGAGGGTCCGGGATGCTCCGAACCACATGCCACACCTCCACCACCACAGCGCGCGACGACACCGAGTCCACCAGCGTCACGTTCGTGGACACCGTCACGGTCTGCGACTTGGCGGTGCGCGGCGCCAACACCACCTCGGCTGTCTTCAGCCAGCTCACGTTGCTCGACTGCAACTCGCCAGCCACCTCCCACGCATCGCCGCCGCTGCTGCTCCACACGCGCTTCAGCAGCACGAAGTCGCTCCAGCGCGGGACCGACATGCTCACGCTCTTCACGTCCAGCACAGCGCCGCTCAGTAGCGCCGACGCACAGCCCAGAGCCACCGACACCGCCTGCCTCGCCGGCATCGACACGCTCTCGTTCGCAAACACCATCGTGCGCAGCTCCACGGACAAATCCACGTCGCGACGCCGCCACGAGATTGACAGCGGACGCGCCACCTCCACCTTCTGTGCCGCGTTGCGCTTGTCGCGGAACACCAGCACCACAGAACCACGGAAGACACCCGCAAACGACGCCACCGGGATCACCTGCAGCACGCCCGCTGCAGCAGCAGACACATCAGCTGACGAAGCGTTCCAAGCCAGCGTCGCCGCTGACACGTTCGACACGCCCGCCACGCTGCCGCCAGCACGCTCTTCCACCTCCGACGAATCCCCGTCGAGGGCCAAGCCGCTCACAGAAGCGCCGAGGTCGCGCCCGTGAACTTCCACGTCCACGGACCAGTACTCCGACCACACCGCGGCGCTGTCCAGAGACTCGCTCAGCACGTTCAATGCGCTCAGCGACAGCAGCGCCGGCTCGTCCTCTCTGCTCTCCACCACCAACGGCTGCGACATCACCGCCGACGACACCAGACACCGAGGGTCCGGGATGCTCCGAACCACATGCCACACCTCCACCACCACAGCGCGCGACGACACCGAGTCCACCAGCGTCACGTTCGTGGACACCGTCACGGTCTGCGACTTGGCGGTGCGCGGCGCCAACACCACCTCGGCTGTCTTCAGCCAGCTCACGTTGCTCGACTGCAACTCGCCAGCCACCTCCCACGCATCGCCTCCGCTGCTGCTCCACACGCGCTTCAGCAGCACGAAGTCGCTCCAGCGCGGGACCGACATGCTCACGCTCTTCACGTCCAGCACAGCGCCGCTCAGTAGCGCCGACGCACGGCCCAGAGCCACCGACACCGCCTGCCTCGGCGGCATCGACACGCTCTCGTTCGCAAACACCATCGTGCGCAGCTCCACGGACAGATCCACGTCGCGACGCCGCCACGAGATTGACAGCGGACGCGCCACCTCCACCTTCTGTGCCGCGTTGCGCTTGTCGCGGAACACCAGCACCACAGAACCACGGAAGACACCCGCAAACGACACCACCGGGATCACCTGCAGCACGCCCGCTGCAGCAGACACATCAGCCGACGAAGCGTTCCAAGCCAGCGTCGCCGCTGACACGTTCGACACGCCCGCCACGCTGCCGCCAGCACGCTCTTCCACCTCCGACGAATCCTCGTCGAGGGCCAAGCCGCTCACAGAAGCGCCGAGGTCGCGCCCGTGAACTTCCACGTCCACGGACCAGTACTCCGACCACACCGCGGCGCTGTCCAGAGACTCGCTCAGCACGTTCAATGCGCTCAGCGACAGCAGCGCCGGCTCGTCCTCTCTGCTCTCCACCACCAACGGCTGCGACATCACCGCCGACGACACCAGACACCGAGGGTCCGGGATGCTCCGAACCACATGCCACACCTCCACCACCACAGCGCGCGACGACACCGAGTCCACCAGCGTCACGTTCGTGGACACCGTCACGGTCTGCGACTTGGCGGTGCGCGGCGCCAACACCACCTCGGCTGTCTTCAGCCAGCTCACGTTGCTCGACTGCAACTCGCCAGCCACCTCCCACGCATCGCCGCCGCTGCTGCTCCACACGCGCTTCAGCAGCACGAAGTCGCTCCAGCGCGGGACCGACATGCTCACGCTCTTCACGTCCAGCACAGCGCCGCTCAGTAGCGCCGACGCACGGCCCAGAGCCACCGACACCGCCTGCCTCGGCGGCATCGACACGCTCTCGTTCGCAAACACCATCGTGCGCAGCTCCACGGACAGATCCACGTCGCGACGCCGCCACGAGATTGACAGCGGACGCGCCACCTCCACCTTCTGTGCCGCGTTGCGCTTGTCGCGGAACACCAGCACCACAGAACCACGGAAGACACCCGCAAACGACGCCACCGGGATCACCTGCAGCACGCCCGCTGCAGCAGACACATCAGCCAACGAAGCGTTCCAAGCCAGCGTCGCCGCTGACACGTTCGACACGCCCGCCACGCTGCCGCCAGCACGCTCTTCCACCTCCGACGAATCCCCGTCGAGGGCCAAGCCGCTCACAGAAGCGCCGAGGTCGCGCCCGTGAACTTCCACGTCCACGGACCAGTACTCCGACCACACCGCGGCGCTGTCCAGAGACTCGCTCAGCACGTTCAATGCGCTCAGCGACAGCAGCGCCGGCTCGTCCTCTCTGCTCTCCACCACCAACGGCTGCGACATCACCGCCGACGACACCAGACACCGAGGGTCCGGGATGCTCCGAACCACATGCCACACCTCCACCACCACAGCGCGCGACGACACCGAGTCCACCAGCGTCACGTTCGTGGACACCGTCACGGTCTGCGACTTGGCGGTGCGCGGCGCCAACACCACCTCGGCTGTCTTCAGCCAGCTCACGTTGCTCGACTGCAACTCGCCAGCCACCTCCCACGCATCGCCTCCGCTGCAGCTCCACACGCGCTTCAGCAGCACGAAGTCGCTCCAGCGCGGGACCGACATGCTCACGCTCTTCACGTCCAGCACAGCGCCGCTCAGTAGCGCCGACGCACGGCCCAGAGCCACCGACACCGCCTGCCTCGGCGGCATCGACACGCTCTCGTTCGCAAACACCATCGTGCGCAGCTCCACGGACAGATCCACGTCGCGACGCCGCCACGAGATTGACAGCGGACGCGCCACCTCCACCTTCTGTGCCGCGTTGCGCTTGTCGCGGAACACCAGCACCACAGAACCACGGAAGACACCCGCAAACGACGCCACCGGGATCACCTGCAGCACGCCCGCTGCAGCAGACACATCAGCCAACGAAGCGTTCCAAGCCAGCGTCGCCGCTGACACGTTCGACACGCCCGCCACGCTGCCGCCAGCACGCTCTTCCACCTCCGACGAATCCCCGTCGAGGGCCAAGCCGCTCACAGAAGCGCCGAGGTCGCGCCCGTGAACTTCCACGTCCACGGACCAGTACTCCGACCACACCGCGGCGCTGTCCAGAGACTCGCTCAGCACGTTCAATGCGCTCAGCGACAGCAGCGCCGGCTCGTCCTCTCTGCTCTCCACCACCAACGGCTGCGACATCACCGCCGACGACACCAGACACCGAGGGTCCGGGATGCTCCGAACCACATGCCACACCTCCACCACCACAGCGCGCGACGACACCGAGTCCACCAGCGTCACGTTCGTGGACACCGTCACGGTCTGCGACTTGGCGGTGCGCGGCGCCAACACCACCTCGGCTGTCTTCAGCCAGCTCACGTTGCTCGACTGCAACTCGCCAGCCACCTCCCACGCATCGCCGCCGCTGCTGCTCCACACGCGCTTCAGCAGCACGAAGTCGCTCCAGCGCGGGACCGACATGCTCACGCTCTTCACGTCCAGCACAGCGCCGCTCAGTAGCGCCGACGCACGGCCCAGAGCCACCGACACCGCCTGCCTCGGCGGCATCGACACGCTCTCGTTCGCAAACACCATCGTGCGCAGCTCCACGGACAGATCCACGTCGCGACACCGCCACGAGATTGACAGCGGACGCGCCACCTCCACCTTCTGTGCCGCGTTGCGCTTGTCGCGGAACACCAGCACCACAGAACCACGGAAGACACCCGCAAACGACGCCACCGGGATCACCTGCAGCACGCCCGCTGCAGCAGACACATCAGCCAACGAAGCGTTCCAAGCCAGCGTCGCCGCTGACACGTTCGACACGCCCGCCACGCTGCCGCCAGCACGCTCTTCCACCTCCGACGAATCCCCGTCGAGGGCCAAGCCGCTCACAGAAGCGCCGAGGTCGCGCCCGTGAACTTCCACGTCCACGGACCAGTACTCCGACCACACCGCGGCGCTGTCCAGAGACTCGCTCAGCACGTTCAATGCGCTCAGCGACAGCAGCGCCGGCTCGTCCTCTCTGCTCTCCACCACCAACGGCTGCGACATCACCGCCGACGACACCAGACACCGAGGGTCCGGGATGCTCCGAACCACATGCCACACCTCCACCACCACAGCGCGCGACGACACCGAGTCCACCAGCGTCACGTTCGTGGACACCGTCACGGTCTGCGACTTGGCGGTGCGCGGCGCCAACACCACCTCGGCTGTCTTCAGCCAGCTCACGTTGCTCGACTGCAACTCGCCAGCCACCTCCCACGCATCGCCTCCGCTGCTGCTCGACACGCGCTTCAGCAGCACGAAGTCGCTCCAGCGCGGGACCGACATGCTCACGCTCTTCACGTCCAGCACAGCGCCGCTCAGTAGCGCCGACGCACGGCCCAGAGCCACCGACACCGCCTGCCTCGGCGGCATCGACACGCTCTCGTTCGCAAACACCATCGTGCGCAGCTCCACGGACAGATCCACGTCGCGACGCCGCCACGAGATTGACAGCGGACGCGCCACCTCCACCTTCTGTGCCGCGTTGCGCTTGTCGCGGAACACCAGCACCACAGAACCACGGAAGACACCCGCAAACGACGCCACCGGGATCACCTGCAGCACGCCCGCTGCAGCAGACACATCAGCCGACGAAGCGTTCCAAGCCAGCGTCGCCGCTGACACGTTCGACACGCCCGCCACGCTGCCGCCAGCACGCTCTTCCACCTCCGACGAATCCCCGTCGAGGGCCAAGCCGCTCACAGAAGCGCCGAGGTCGCGCCCGTGAACTTCCACGTCCACGGACCAGTACTCCGACCACACCGCGGCGCTGTCCAGAGACTCGCTCAGCACGTTCAATGCGCTCAGCGACAGCAGCGCCGGCTCGTCCTCTCTGCTCTCCACCACCAACGGCTGCGACATCACCGCCGACGACACCAGACACCGAGGGTCCGGGATGCTCCGAACCACATGCCACACCTCCACCACCACAGCGCGCGACGACACCGAGTCCACCAGCGTCACGTTCGTGGACACCGTCACGGTCTGCGACTTGGCGGTGCGCGGCGCCAACACCACCTCGGCTGTCTTCAGCCAGCTCACGTTGCTCGACTGCAACTCGCCAGCCACCTCCCACGCATCGCCGCCGCTGCTGCTCCACGCGCTTCAGCAGCACGAAGTCGCTCCAGCGCGGGACCGACATGCTCACGCTCTTCACGTCCAGCACAGCGCCGCTCAGTAGCGCCGACGCACGGCCCAGAGCCACCGACACCGCCTGCCTCGGCGGCATCGACACGCTCTCGTTCGCAAACACCATCGTGCGCAGCTCCACGGACAGATCCACGTCGCGACGCCGCCACGAGATTGACAGCGGACGCGCCACCTCCACCTTCTGTGCCGCGTTGCGCTTGTCGCGGAACACCAGCACCACAGAACCACGGAAGACACCCGCAAACGACGCCACCGGGATCACCTGCAGCACGCCCGCTGCAGCAGACACATCAGCTGACGAAGCGTTCCAAGCCAGCGTCGCCGCTGACACGTTCGACACGCCCGCCACGCTGCCGCCAGCACGCTCTTCCACCTCCGACGAATCCCCGTCGAGGGCCAAGCCGCTCACAGAAGCGCCGAGGTCGCGCCCGTGAACTTCCACGTCCACGGACCAGTACTCCGACCACACCGCGGCGCTGTCCAGAGACTCGCTCAGCACGTTCAATGCGCTCAGCGACAGCAGCGCCGGCTCGTCCTCTCTGCTCTCCACCACCAACGGCTGCGACATCACCGCCGACGACACCAGACACCGAGGGTCCGGGATGCTCCGAACCACATGCCACACCTCCACCACCACAGCGCGCGACGACACCGAGTCCACCAGCGTCACGTTCGTGGCCACCGTCACGGTCTGCGACTTGGCGGTGCGCGGCGCCAACACCACCTCGGCTGTCTTCAGCCAGCTCACGTTGCTCGACTGCAACTCGCCAGCCACCTCCCACGCATCGCCGCCGCTGCTGCTCCACACGCGCTTCAGCAGCACGAAGTCGCTCCAGCGCGGGACCGACATGCTCACGCTCTTCACGTCCAGCACAGCGCCGCTCAGTAGCGCCGACGCACGGCCCAGAGCCACCGACACCGCCTGCCTCGGCGGCATCGACACGCTCTCGTTCGCAAACACCATCGTGCGCAGCTCCACGGACAGATCCACGTCGCGACGCCGCCACGAGATTGACAGCGGACGCGCCACCTCCACCTTCTGTGCCGCGTTGCGCTTGTCGCGGAACACCAGCACCACAGAACCACGGAAGACACCCGCAAACGACGCCACCGGGATCACCTGCAGCACGCCCGCTGCAGCAGACACATCAGCCAACGAAGCGTTCCAAGCCAGCGTCGCCGCTGACACGTTCGACACGCCCGCCACGCTGCCGCCAGCACGCTCTTCCACCTCCGACGAATCCCCGTCGAGGGCCAAGCCGCTCACAGAAGCGCCGAGGTCGCGCCCGTGAACTTCCACGTCCACGGACCAGTACTCCGACCACACCGCGGCGCTGTCCAGAGACTCGCTCAGCACGTTCAATGCGCTCAGCGACAGCAGCGCCGGCTCGTCCTCTCTGCTCTCCACCACCAACGGCTGCGACATCACCGCCGACGACACCAGACACCGAGGGTCCGGGATGCTCCGAACCACATGCCACACCTCCACCACCACAGCGCGCGACGACACCGAGTCCACCAGCGTCACGTTCGTGGACACCGTCACGGTCTGCGACTTGGCGGTGCGCGGCGCCAACACCACCTCGGCTGTCTTCAGCCAGCTCACGTTGCTCGACTGCAACTCGCCAGCCACCTCCCACGCATCGCCGCCGCTGCTGCTCCACACGCGCTTCAGCAGCACGAAGTCGCTCCAGCGCGGGACCGACATGCTCACGCTCTTCACGTCCAGCACAGCGCCGCTCAGTAGCGCCGACGCACGGCCCAGAGCCACCGACACCGCCTGCCTCGGCGGCATCGACACGCTCTCGTTCGCAAACACCATCGTGCGCAGCTCCACGGACAGATCCACGTCGCGACGCCGCCACGAGATTGACAGCGGACGCGCCACCTCCACCTTCTGTGCCGCGTTGCGCTTGTCGCGGAACACCAGCACCACAGAACCACGGAAGACACCCGCAAACGACGCCACCGGGATCACCTGCAGCACGCCCGCTGCAGCAGACACATCAGCTGACGAAGCGTTCCAAGCCAGCGTCGCCGCTGACACGTTCGACACGCCCGCCACGCTGCCGCCAGCACGCTCTTCCACCTCCGACGAATCCCCGTCGAGGGCCAAGCCGCTCACAGAAGCGCCGAGGTCGCGCCCGTGAACTTCCACGTCCACGGACCAGTACTCCGACCACACCGTGGCGCTGTCCAGAGACTCGCTCAGCACGTTCAATGCGCTCAGCGACAGCAGCGCCGGCTCGTCCTCTCTGCTCTCCACCACCAACGGCTGCGACATCACCGCCGACGACACCAGACACCGAGGGTCCGGGATGCTCCGAACCACATGCCACACCTCCACCACCACAGCGCGCGACGACACCGAGTCCACCAGCGTCACGTTCGTGGACACCGTCACGGTCTGCGACTTGGCGGTGCGCGGCGCCAACACCACCTCGGCTGTCTTCAGCCAGCTCACGTTGCTCGACTGCAACTCGCCAGCCACCTCCCACGCATCGCCGCCGCTGCTGCTCCACACGCGCTTCAGCAGCACGAAGTCGCTCCAGCGCGGGACCGACATGCTCACGCTCTTCACGTCCAGCACAGCGCCGCTCAGTAGCGCCGACGCACGGCCCAGAGCCACCGACACCGCCTGCCTCGGCGGCATCGACACGCTCTCGTTCGCAAACACCATCGTGCGCAGCTCCACGGACAGATCCACGTCGCGACGCCGCCACGAGATTGACAGCGGACGCGCCACCTCCACCTTCTGTGCCGCGTTGCGCTTGTCGCGGAACACCAGCACCACAGAACCACGGAAGACACCCGCAAACGACGCCACCGGGATCACCTGCAGCACGCCCGCTGCAGCAGACACATCAGCCAACGAAGCGTTCCAAGCCAGCGTCGCCGCTGACACGTTCGACACGCCCGCCACGCTGCCGCCAGCACGCTCTTCCACCTCCGACGAATCCCCGTCGAGGGCCAAGCCGCTCACAGAAGCGCCGAGGTCGCGCCCGTGAACTTCCACGTCCACGGACCAGTACTCCGACCACACCGCGGCGCTGTCCAGAGACTCGCTCAGCACGTTCAATGCGCTCAGCGACAGCAGCGCCGGCTCGTCCTCTCTGCTCTCCACCACCAACGGCTGCGACATCACCGCCGACGACACCAGACACCGAGGGTCCGGGATGCTCCGAACCACATGCCACACCTCCACCACCACAGCGCGCGACGACACCGAGTCCACCAGCGTCACGTTCGTGGACACCGTCACGGTCTGCGACTTGGCGGTGCGCGGCGCCAACACCACCTCGGCTGTCTTCAGCCAGCTCACGTTGCTCGACTGCAACTCGCCAGCCACCTCCCACGCATCGCCGCCGCTGCTGCTCGACACGCGCTTCAGCAGCACGAAGTCGCTCCAGCGCGGGACCGACATGCTCACGCTCTTCACGTCCAGCACAGCGCCGCTCAGTAGCGCCGACGCACGGCCCAGAGCCACCGACACCGCCTGCCTCGGCGGCATCGACACGCTCTCGTTCGCAAACACCATCGTGCGCAGCTCCACGGACAGATCCACGTCGCGACGCCGCCACGAGATTGACAGCGGACGCGCCACCTCCACCTTCTGTGCCGCGTTGCGCTTGTCGCGGAACACCAGCACCACAGAACCACGGAAGACACCCGCAAACGACGCCACCGGGATCACCTGCAGCACGCCCGCTGCAGCAGACACATCAGCTGACGAAGCGTTCCAAGCCAGCGTCGCCGCTGACACGTTCGACACGCCCGCCACGCTGCCGCCAGCACGCTCTTCCACCTCCGACGAATCCCCGTCGAGGGCCAAGCCGCTCACAGAAGCGCCGAGGTCGCGCCCGTGAACTTCCACGTCCACGGACCAGTACTCCGACCACACCGCGGCGCTGTCCAGAGACTCGCTCAGCACGTTCAATGCGCTCAGCGACAGCAGCGCCGGCTCGTCCTCTCTGCTCTCCACCACCAACGGCTGCGACATCACCGCCGACGACACCAGACACCGAGGGTCCGGGATGCTCCGAACCACATGCCACACCTCCACCACCACAGCGCGCGACGACACCGAGTCCACCAGCGTCACGTTCGTGGACACCGTCACGGTCTGCGACTTGGCGGTGCGCGGCGCCAACACCACCTCGGCTGTCTTCAGCCAGCTCACGTTGCTCGACTGCAACTCGCCAGCCACCTCCCACGCATCGCCGCCGCTGCTGCTCGACACGCGCTTCAGCAGCACGAAGTCGCTCCAGCGCGGGACCGACATGCTCACGCTCTTCACGTCCAGCACAGCGCCGCTCAGTAGCGCCGACGCACGGCCCAGAGCCACCGACACCGCCTGCCTCGGCGGCATCGACACGCTCTCGTTCGCAAACACCATCGTGCGCAGCTCCACGGACAGATCCACGTCGCGACGCCGCCACGAGATTGACAGCGGACGCGCCACCTCCACCTTCTGTGCCGCGTTGCGCTTGTCGCGAAACACCAGCACCACAGAACCACGGAAGACACCCGCAAACGACGCCACCGGGATCACCTGCAGCACGCCCGCTGCAGCAGACACATCAGCCAACGAAGCGTTCCAAGCCAGCGTCGCCGCTGACACGTTCGACACGCCCGCCACGCTGCCGCCAGCACGCTCTTCCACCTCCGACGAATCCCCGTCGAGGGCCAAGCCGCTCACAGAAGCGCCGAGGTCGCGCCCGTGAACTTCCACGTCCACGGACCAGTACTCCGACCACACCGCGGCGCTGTCCAGAGACTCGCTCAGCACGTTCAATGCGCTCAGCGACAGCAGCGCCGGCTCGTCCTCTCTGCTCTCCACCACCAACGGCTGCGACATCACCGCCGACGACACCAGACACCGAGGGTCCGGGATGCTCCGAACCACATGCCACACCTCCACCACCACAGCGCGCGACGACACCGAGTCCACCAGCGTCACGTTCGTGGACACCGTCACGGTCTGCGACTTGGCGGTGCGCGGCGCCAACACCACCTCGGCTGTCTTCAGCCAGCTCACGTTGCTCGACTGCAACTCGCCAGCCACCTCCCACGCATCGCCGCCGCTGCTGCTCCACACGCGCTTCAGCAGCACGAAGTCGCTCCAGCGCGGGACCGACATGCTCACGCTCTTCACGTCCAGCACAGCGCCGCTCAGTAGCGCCGACGCACGGCCCAGAGCCACCGACACCGCCTGCCTCGGCGGCATCGACACGCTCTCGTTCGCAAACACCATCGTGCGCAGCTCCACGGACAGATCCACGTCGCGACGCCGCCACGAGATTGACAGCGGACGCGCCACCTCCACCTTCTGTGCCGCGTTGCGCTTGTCGCGAAACACCAGCACCACAGAACCACGGAAGACACCCGCAAACGACGCCACCGGGATCACCTGCAGCACGCCCGCTGCAGCAGACACATCAGCCGACGAAGCGTTCCAAGCCAGCGTCGCCGCTGACACGTTCGACACGCCCGCCACGCTGCCGCCAGCACGCTCTTCCACCTCCGACGAATCCCCGTCGAGGGCCAAGCCGCTCACAGAAGCGCCGAGGTCGCGCCCGTGAACTTCCACGTCCACGGACCAGTACTCCGACCACACCGCGGCGCTGTCCAGAGACTCGCTCAGCACGTTCAATGCGCTCAGCGACAGCAGCGCCAGCTCGTCCTCTCTGCTCTCCACCACCAACGGCTGCGACATCACCGCCGACGACACCAGACACCGAGGGTCCGGGATGCTCCGAACCACATGCCACACCTCCACCACCACAGCGCGCGACGACACCGAGTCCACCAGCGTCACGTTCGTGGACACCGTCACGGTCTGCGACTTGGCGGTGCGCGGCGCCAACACCACCTCGGCTGTCTTCAGCCAGCTCACGTTGCTCGACTGCAACTCGCCAGCCACCTCCCACGCATCGCCGCCGCTGCTGCTCGACACGCGCTTCAGCAGCACGAAGTCGCTCCAGCGCGGGACCGACATGCTCACGCTCTTCACGTCCAGCACAGCGCCGCTCAGTAGCGCCGACGCACGGCCCAGAGCCACCGACACCGCCTGCCTCGGCGGCATCGACACGCTCTCGTTCGCAAACACCATCGTGCGCAGCTCCACGGACAGATCCACGTCGCGACACCGCCACGAGATTGACAGCGGACGCGCCACCTCCACCTTCTGTGCCGCGTTGCGCTTGTCGCGGAACACCAGCACCACAGAACCACGGAAGACACCCGCAAACGACGCCACCGGGATCACCTGCAGCACGCCCGCTGCAGCAGACACATCAGCCAACGAAGCGTTCCAAGCCAGCGTCGCCGCTGACACGTTCGACACGCCCGCCACGCTGCCGCCAGCACGCTCTTCCACCTCCGACGAATCCCCGTCGAGGGCCAAGCCGCTCACAGAAGCGCCGAGGTCGCGCCCGTGAACTTCCACGTCCACGGACCAGTACTCCGACCACACCGCGGCGCTGTCCAGAGACTCGCTCAGCACGTTCAATGCGCTCAGCGACAGCAGCGCCGGCTCGTCCTCTCTGCTCTCCACCACCAACGGCTGCGACATCACCGCCGACGACACCAGACACCGAGGGTCCGGGATGCTCCGAACCACATGCCACACCTCCACCACCACAGCGCGCGACGACACCGAGTCCACCAGCGTCACGTTCGTGGACACCGTCACGGTCTGCGACTTGGCGGTGCGCGGCGCCAACACCACCTCGGCTGTCTTCAGCCAGCTCACGTTGCTCGACTGCAACTCGCCAGCCACCTCCCACGCATCGCCGCCGCTGCTGCTCGACACGCGCTTCAGCAGCACGAAGTCGCTCCAGCGCGGGACCGACATGCTCACGCTCTTCACGTCCAGCACAGCGCCGCTCAGTAGCGCCGACGCACGGCCCAGAGCCACCGACACCGCCTGCCTCAGCGGCATCGACACGCTCTCGTTCGCAAACACCATCGTGCGCAGCTCCACGGACAGATCCACGTCGCGACGCCGCCACGAGATTGACAGCGGACGCGCCACCTCCACCTTCTGTGCCGCGTTGCGCTTGTCGCGAAACACCAGCACCACAGAACCACGGAAGACACCCGCAAACGACGCCACCGGGATCACCTGCAGCACGCCCGCTGCAGCAGACACATCAGCCAACGAAGCGTTCCAAGCCAGCGTCGCCGCTGACACGTTCGACACGCCCGCCACGCTGCCGCCAGCACGCTCTTCCACCTCCGACGAATCCCCGTCGAGGGCCAAGCCGCTCACAGAAGCGCCGAGGTCGCGCCCGTGAACTTCCACGTCCACGGACCAGTACTCCGACCACACCGCGGCGCTGTCCAGAGACTCGCTCAGCACGTTCAATGCGCTCAGCGACAGCAGCGCCGGCTCGTCCTCTCTGCTCTCCACCACCAACGGCTGCGACATCACCGCCGACGACACCAGACACCGAGGGTCCGGGATGCTCCGAACCACATGCCACACCTCCACCACCACAGCGCGCGACGACACCGAGTCCACCAGCGTCACGTTCGTGGACACCGTCACGGTCTGCGACTTGGCGGTGCGCGGCGCCAACACCACCTCGGCTGTCTTCAGCCAGCTCACGTTGCTCGACTGCAACTCGCCAGCCACCTCCCACGCATCGCCGCCGCTGCTGCTCCACACGCGCTTCAGCAGCACGAAGTCGCTCCAGCGCGGGACCGACATGCTCACGCTCTTCACGTCCAGCACAGCGCCGCTCAGTAGCGCCGACGCACGGCCCAGAGCCACCGACACCGCCTGCCTCGGCGGCATCGACACGCTCTCGTTCGCAAACACCATCGTGCGCAGCTCCACGGACAGATCCACGTCGCGACGCCGCCACGAGATTGACAGCGGACGCGCCACCTCCACCTTCTGTGCCGCGTTGCGCTTGTCGCGAAACACCAGCACCACAGAACCACGGAAGACACCCGCAAACGACGCCACCGGGATCACCTGCAGCACGCCCGCTGCAGCAGACACATCAGCCAACGAAGCGTTCCAAGCCAGCGTCGCCGCTGACACGTTCGACACGCCCGCCACGCTGCCGCCAGCACGCTCTTCCACCTCCGACGAATCCCCGTCGAGGGCCAAGCCGCTCACAGAAGCGCCGAGGTCGCGCCCGTGAACTTCCACGTCCACGGACCAGTACTCCGACCACACCGCGGCGCTGTCCAGAGACTCGCTCAGCACGTTCAATGCGCTCAGCGACAGCAGCGCCGGCTCGTCCTCTCTGCTCTCCACCACCAACGGCTGCGACATCACCGCCGACGACACCAGACACCGAGGGTCCGGGATGCTCCGAACCACATGCCACACCTCCACCACCACAGCGCGCGACGACACCGGAGTCCACCAGCGTCACGTTCGTGGACACCGTCACGGTCTGCGACTTGGCGGTGCGCGGCGCCAACACCACCTCGGCTGTCTTCAGCCAGCTCACGTTGCTCGACTGCAACTCGCCAGCCACCTCCCACGCATCGCCGCCGCTGCTGCTCCACACGCGCTTCAGCAGCACGAAGTCGCTCCAGCGCGGGACCGACATGCTCACGCTCTTCACGTCCAGCACAGCGCCGCTCAGTAGCGCCGACGCACGGCCCAGAGCCACCGACACCGCCTGCCTCGGCGGCATCGACACGCTCTCGTTCGCAAACACCATCGTGCGCAGCTCCACGGACAGATCCACGTCGCGACGCCGCCACGAGATTGACAGCGGACGCGCCACCTCCACCTTCTGTGCCGCGTTGCGCTTGTCGCGAAACACCAGCACCACAGAACCACGGAAGACACCCGCAAACGACGCCACCGGGATCACCTGCAGCACGCCCGCTGCAGCAGACACATCAGCCAACGAAGCGTTCCAAGCCAGCGTCGCCGCTGACACGTTCGACACGCCCGCCACGCTGCCGCCAGCACGCTCTTCCACCTCCGACGAATCCCCGTCGAGGGCCAAGCCGCTCACAGAAGCGCCGAGGTCGCGCCCGTGAACTTCCACGTCCACGGACCAGTACTCCGACCACACCGCGGCGCTGTCCAGAGACTCGCTCAGCACGTTCAATGCGCTCAGCGACAGCAGCGCCGGCTCGTCCTCTCTGCTCTCCACCACCAACGGCTGCGACATCACCGCCGACGACACCAGACACCGAGGGTCCGGGATGCTCCGAACCACATGCCACACCTCCACCACCACAGCGCGCGACGACACCGAGTCCACCAGCGTCACGTTCGTGGACACCGTCACGGTCTGCGACTTGGCGGTGCGCGGCGCCAACACCACCTCGGCTGTCTTCAGCCAGCTCACGTTGCTCGACTGCAACTCGCCAGCCACCTCCCACGCATCGCCGCCGCTGCTGCTCCACACGCGCTTCAGCAGCACGAAGTCGCTCCAGCGCGGGACCGACATGCTCACGCTCTTCACGTCCAGCACAGCGCCGCTCAGTAGCGCCGACGCACGGCCCAGAGCCACCGACACCGCCTGCCTCGGCGGCATCGACACGCTCTCGTTCGCAAACACCATCGTGCGCAGCTCCACGGACAGATCCACGTCGCGACGCCGCCACGAGATTGACAGCGGACGCGCCACCTCCACCTTCTGTGCCGCGTTGCGCTTGTCGCGAAACACCAGCACCACAGAACCACGGAAGACACCCGCAAACGACGCCACCGGGATCACCTGCAGCACGCCCGCTGCAGCAGACACATCAGCCAACGAAGCGTTCCAAGCCAGCGTCGCCGCTGACACGTTCGACACGCCCGCCACGCTGCCGCCAGCACGCTCTTCCACCTCCGACGAATCCCCGTCGAGGGCCAAGCCGCTCACAGAAGCGCCGAGGTCGCGCCCGTGAACTTCCACGTCCACGGACCAGTACTCCGACCACACCGCGGCGCTGTCCAGAGACTCGCTCAGCACGTTCAATGCGCTCAGCGACAGCAGCGCCGGCTCGTCCTCTCTGCTCTCCACCACCAACGGCTGCGACATCACCGCCGACGACACCAGACACCGAGGGTCCGGGATGCTCCGAACCACATGCCACACCTCCACCACCACAGCGCGCGACGACACCGAGTCCACCAGCGTCACGTTCGTGGACACCGTCACGGTCTGCGACTTGGCGGTGCGCGGCGCCAACACCACCTCGGCTGTCTTCAGCCAGCTCACGTTGCTCGACTGCAACTCGCCAGCCACCTCCCACGCATCGCCTCCGCTGCTGCTCCACACGCGCTTCAGCAGCACGAAGTCGCTCCAGCGCGGGACCGACATGCTCACGCTCTTCACGTCCAGCACAGCGCCGCTCAGTAGCGCCGACGCACGGCCCAGAGCCACCGACACCGCCCAACGCGGCGGCACTGGCGTCGCCTTCCCTGTCAACACGTCTGTCTTGGTCGTAGCTGTAATCCAGACCGGCTCTGGGTCTACTGCCATCGCATTGCCGCCATAACTCGTCGCCAGCAGCACGGTTAGCAGCCCCAGAAGCCGCACAATCGCGGCTCGGTAGCTCGCCATGCGACCTCCCGTGCTTGCCCTTCTCATGCTTGTGTCCCAGCCGCGCGTTTCACCTCTGGCCGAGCGCACGCCACCCGCTGCGCCTCGGCAATCTTCGGCGGCTCTTCGCACGACGATCGCAATATGCCGGGCAAATTGCGGAAGAAATTACATTCGTACTTAGTGTGGGTATACTGTTTGCCAGTCTTCTTGGCTGGCGAGCCAAAGCAAGAGTGCGCACTCGGCCGGAGCAGCGAAGTGAAGGAAGGAGAGATCATGCTGTGCAGCCTCAGCGGTCAGGTGCCCGTGGAGCCCGTGGTGTCGCTCAAGTCGGGGCTCGTGTTCGAGCGGCGCCTGCTGCTCAAGTACCTGGAGCAGAACCAGCAGCGCTGCCCCGTGACGGGCGAGGAGCTGGACACCGAGAAGGACCTGCTGGCGGTGCGCGCCGCTCCCTCGGGCGGCAAGGCCTCCTCCGCCCCCGCCACGCCCGCGGCGCTGAGCGCCCCCGAGGCGGCGAGCGTGCCGCAGCTGCTGTCCGCCTTCCAGAACGAGTGGGACGCCGTCATGCTCGAGACCTTCACGCTCAAGCAGCACCTGGAGCAGACACGCCAGGAGCTGAGCCACGCGCTGTACCAGCATGACGCCGCATGTCGCGTCATTGCGCGCCTGAACGCCGAGAACGCGGCGCTTAAGAGCGCGCCGCGCAGCTGGCCGCGGGCGAGCCGGCCGACGTGGACATGGGCGCGGGGCCTCCCCGGACGGCGCCGCGCTCGCGCCTGAGGTGCTGGCCAACGTCGAGGCCAAGCAGAAGGAGCTGGCCAAGCGGCGCAAGGACTTTAAGAAGAAGGACGGCCCGCAACGCGCCGCGCTGCTGAGCGGACTGGGCGACTGGAAGGCGGCCTCGAGCCACACGCTGCACGACTCGGACAAGCCCGGCGTCACGTGCGTGGCCGTGGACAGCAAGCGCCCCGCGCTTGTGGCCACGGGCGGCGTGGACAAGCACGCCAAGATCTTCGACACGGAGAAGCAGCAGCTCGTGGCCACTCTCACGGGCCACGCCAAGAAGCTCAGCCACGTCGAGTTCCACCCGAGCGCCGACATGGTGCTTACGGCCTCGCACGACAAGACCGTCAAGCTCTGGACCCTGCAGGACGAGGGCTACGGCGTGGGCTACACGTTCGACGGCTTCGACGACGCCGTCTCCAGCGCCTCCATCCACCCGACGGGCAACTACGTGCTGTCCGGCTCGCTCGACGCTACGTGGGCTATTCACGACGTGCGCCGCGGCGCGCTGCTATCACGCTACACGCTCAACGGTGAGCTGGCCATGCCCGATGCGGCGGCCGGTAAGCCAAAGAAGGCGACGAATGAGGCGCGCTGCGCGCGTTTCCACCCGGACGGCGGCATCTTCGGCACGGCAGCCAAGAGCAAATTGGTGCAGATGTGGGCGGTGAACTCGCTGTCTAACGTGGTCACGTTCGAGGGCCATGCCGCACCTGTTACGGCGCTCGGCTTCTCCGAGAACGGCTACCACCTCGCGTCAGGAAGCGAGGACGGCGTGGTGAAGCTCTGGGACCTGCGCAAGGCCACCAGCTTCTTCGAGCTCGACCTGAAGAAGGAGCAGCCCCAGCTCAAGCTGGGCGCCATCCACTCCATCAGCTTTGATGCGAGCGGCTCGCATCTTGCTGTGGCCAGCGCTCAGGCCGTGCAGGTGCTGAAGGAAGTGAGCAAGAACAACTGGGAGGTTGTCAAGACGTTCAGCGACCACAAGGCCGCCGTCACCGGCGTCCAATTCGCGCCCGACTCGAGCTTCCTCGCTTCCACGTCCATGGACCGCTCCCTCAAGATCTACAGATAAGCGCGCGACAGCAAGAATGCAGACAGCCAGGTGATCGACCCAGAAAGTCTTTGGTCACTGTAGCAACATCATCAAGTCGACGCCATGGAACAAGATGGCACTGATACGCAAGCGCACGAGACTGCCGCCACGAAGCAGGTGAGGTAAAGAATGCCCTTTGCTAAGCTGTTTGGCTGACCAAAGTTCCTTCAGTCATGTAGCTGTTCAACAGGTATTACCAAGAAAAAATACACACGTTGGTTTGGCTGGATGCAAGTAGCAAAACTGCAACGATGCCTTTGGTATAAAGAGTCTGGTTTGTGATTAAGGAGATTCAACGCATCAACGGAAGATCGAGCCGCTGGAAGACGACGATGAAGAAGGTCGCAACGCGCGTGGCAGATACCCTTGCAACACGTCGGCGTGCTCGCGCAGCAGTCGTTGCTTGGCCGCCTCCACCACCTGGCGTCTGTAGTTCTCGTCCTGCTCCTGGCGCTCCCGCTCGCGGCGTTCGCGCTGCAGCTCGGCGTACACCATTTCCTGCTTGAGCGCGCGGTGTCGGGCGATCTCCTCCACGAACTGCTCGCGCTGCTTTCGGCGGAAGGCTGCCAGCTCCATCTCGCGGCGCTCCTCGGAGCGGAACCTCTCCTTGAGCATCTCGTTGAAGGCCTCTTCGTCGGCGCGCTGGCGAGCGAGCAGCTCCTGCTTGAGCAGCATCTGCATCTCGTTGCTGCGCATCATCTCCTCCTTGGCGAGCTGCTTGGCCGCGATCTTCTCCTCCTCCTGCGCGCTTCTTCTGGAGCAGCTCCTCCTCCCAGAGCTCGTCGCGCAGGCGCTCGATCTCCTCCTCCTCGCGCATTTTGGCCTGGATCTCGGCCTCCACGGCGCGGAACATGGCGTCTTCCTGCGCCTTCTTGACCTCCGAGGCGGCCTTGACGTCGGCCTCTCGAGCCTCCACGCGCCGTCGGTACTCTGCGATGGCTTCGTCCTCGCGACGCGCAGCCTCGAGGCGCTCCTGCTTCATCCTCTCTCGCTCCTGGTGCGCTTGGTCGATCATCTCACGGGTCTGTTCGCGAGCCTTCTCTCTGCGCGCGAGCTCGGCGGCGTCCTCCTCTTCAACCTGCTGCATGAGCTTCTCGATCTTGAGCCGCTCGAAGTCCGCCTCCATCTGCGCTTCGCGGCGCAGCTCCTGGCGCTGCAGCATCTGCGACTGGAGCACGTGCTTGCCCTGCTCGGCCTCGACGCGCTTCCGGAGCTCGTGGTTCTGCATCTCCACCAAGGCGCGCTGACGGTCGTACTCCATCTGCTGCTCGATGGCGGCCTCGCGCTGCCGGTCCAAGGCCGCCAGCGTCTCGCGCTCGAGCTGCTGCGTGGCGCGCTCCTTGTTCATGTAGGCCGTCTTGAGGAACACCTCGAGCTCGCGCAGCTCCTCGCTGGCCTCGCAGATGCGCTGCACCTCGCGCTCCTGCTGCTCCTGCGCCTTCTTGCTGACCTCGAGCGCATGGGCCAGCGCCTCGTTCTGCTGGCGCTCTCGGGCTGCGCGCTGCCGCTCGCTGATCTTCCGGGAATGGGCCTCTTCCAGCATACGCTCGGCCGAGAGCTGAGCGGCAAAGTTGGTGCGGCGCCGCGACGCCACGTTGGCGTCCGATTGGTTCTGCATCGCCTGCAACTGGTTGCCCTGCGCGAACTTGTACAGCGCCGAGTGCTCCGCCTCCTGCCGCCGGCGCTCGAGCTGGATCTTCTCCACATTGCGCGTCGTCATGCGCGTGTTCACCGGGTACGTGAACGCCATGGCTGCCAGCTCCAAAGCCTCCAGAGCTCAAGAGGAATCTCTAGTGACGCTTGGTGGTTTCACGGCCCAAGTGACTTCCGTTACAACTTCGACATGTATTTCCGTCAAAGCCCCATTCAAGGACACCTACACACCTACACTGCTGATCGGCTCAAGAAGAGCTGCTGCTGCCGTCTGTTACGGCGGGCTCGAGTGCTTGGTCGGCTCGCTGACGGAGCTGGACGTGGACTGACTCCGCCGCGTGCTATTCCTGCGGGACCTCCGCGGACTGCGGTTTGGCGGCATGGACGCACTGTGCTGGTAGTAGACGATCGCGGCCGCCGTGCGGTCCTTGTCTTTCATGGTCTCCTCCTCCTTGTTGTCGGCGAAGAAGCTGAGCGTGTACCCGATCAGCGTCAGCATGCAGCCGAGCTGCGCGAGCGCCCGCACTTGGTGCACCGCGATGTCTTGCTCTGCAATAGCCACAACAAGAACGGAGAGTAATTCAACGAGAGTCAAGAGAGAAGACGGACTGCTGCAAGAGCTGCTACCATAGTCCCAGAGCTTCGTGTACACGTCGTCGAGCCGCATCGTGGAGCTGCAGTAGTTCTCCCCAAGCTTCAGAGCAATGCACTGCGCCACAAGCAACGGAAGATGAATCAATTCGATCTCAAATGCCCACCAGACCCCTCTCGTCTAAAACCGACCTGCTTAATGGTAAGATGCGGCGCCTCCGAGCCGTTGTAGAGCACGGGCAAGTACACGAGCACGCACATGGTGAAGAGCGCCACGCACGACAGCTCGATGAGGAAGCCGCGTTTGACGGCCTGCAGCTCGCCCAGCTTGATGCGCGAGATGCTGCGCGGCCCGTACCGGTCAGTGATGAACACGCCCGCGTCCATCTCGGAGCGCTTGACCAGGAAGATGCGGTAGTTCAGGTACGTCTGCCCCCAGCAAGTAACACCATGCATACCCACACGAGTCAACCAACCCTCAGCTATAGCTCACAACAACAACAACAACAAAAGCCCTCAAGCCTGTCCCCGTACGTTGGTGAACATGGCTACAGCCTCGCAGAGCAGGAACCCGAAGGCCGCATTGTTGTGCAGCGTCGGCGACGCGTTGAAGGACGCGAAGACCGGCAGGCCGAAGGCCCCCACGACACCGAAGAGGCAGCCCACGTACGAGAGCGAGCACACGAGCCTCGAGACCTGTCCGTTGTCCATGCTCTGCTGCAGGAAGCGCTGCTTGTACTCGTGGTTGAAGCTCCACGTGAGCCCCAGCAGCACGGCCACGATGTTGAGGCCGAAGAAGAGCACGTACGAGCCGGGTGGGTCTGCAAAAAGGTAGCGAGAGGCTATCAGATATCTAATGGGCTTCCAGTAGGCGTACTGTACTGTTCAGTACCGCGTCCGAGATCCGAGACGAACGGCCAGGCCAGCCCGCCCACGTAGACGCGGTTGGCTCTGCAGATGGCGAACGCGACGAGCACCGTCAGCAGCGCCGTCGCGGCGGTCGCCAGCGCGGCGAAGGCCCGCAAGCGGCTCATGTGTGCAGAGATCCGCTAAGGAATGGCATGACCTTTGAGGATCCAGTACCACTTTGGTGGTACAGTTGAGACCATACAAACGTCAAGTGCCATGTTGAAGTTGGCTTTTTGTCGGCAACGTGTTCATGCCTGCTGGACTGTGAACTCTGCCAGTCGCAGCGCGGGCGAAGTCGATTCGTTGTGGAGCCGGAGTACAGGAGCGGCGGCCACACCTGTGCTCCGTGCAGAACGGAAGCTCACATATTATTTTTTATGGTAAGTTCATCAATTTCTTACTAGTCGAATGACTCATTACGATTTTTTTCGTATTGTTGTTCAAGCTTTGCGCGCATCACTTCCGATTTCGCCGCCCTCCGCGCAAGCCAGCCGCAAGACCTGTTATCAGCCATGCAGTCCAGCCGCAGCCGTGCTCAACACCAAGACGTGCGAGCCCCTCCCCAGCTCAACCCAGCTCAAGAGCAAGAGCTATGCCGCCAGCGTGACGCCGAGCCAGAGTGGAGCTTGACGAGGCTGACGGGGTGGGCGCTTTTCCAGTTCGACATCGACATCGACGCGACCTACGTCAACACTGTCGTGGAGCGACACGTCGAGACTCAGCGGGCGGCCAGAGCTGCGCGTGACGTCGAGGAGGAGAAGAGGGAGAGTTTGAAGCACGCGCTCAAGGCGGAGATCGCGGCCGACTTGGAGCAGCTCAGGATCCGACTCGAGCGCTTCGTGGTGGAGAGAGTCTGTGGTGTGAAGGCCAACCTGGTGGAGGAGCTGGAAGAGGCGGCGAAGGACATGGAGGAGCGCCTGACTGCCAGGGTCAAGGCGGAGCTGGACGCATTCTTCTACGGCTTTGACGGGTACGTGGGCGAGCGCTGCGGCAAGTTGGAGGCCAAGGTGGACGCGAACGCAGCTGACCTGGAGAAGATGAAGAAGTACCTGGTCCAGGTCGACGCCGCGCTGGTTGCCGCTCAAGGATCGATCGATAACGTCATGAAAACCGTGATGGCCAGCGCAACGATCGCGAGGGCACGGAATGAAACTGTGACCGACAAGCCATCCTCGGTAGTACAGACGGCTCCAGCGATGACTGTGGAGGCGCAGGACCGCGATCAGAGCAGCAACCGCAGCTCGGACACTACCAGCCGCCGGCAACAACGACGCCCTCCGCAGCAGCGCAGACACCCCCGCAGCAGCAACAATACCACAAGAAGCAATCCATGAATTGACGGCCGAAAGCCGTGGTGCCCTGGAACTTGATGCTGATGCCGTCCGTGACGTCTGGGAGGTCGAGCATCGCTTCAGCAGGCACGGAGAGCGAGTGGATGAGTCATTAAGCCGCTCGGAATTGAAATGCACGTTGAAGTAGTACTTTTTTTAATAGCAATGCCGTTGTCAGAGTGTAGTCGACCGCTGCATTTAAAATCGAGCTAATCGGCATGAACTAATCGCTTTGCAGTGCTTTGGCTAGTTTCCAGTCCATGCCGATTTTCGTTCCCGAAGCTAGGCACAAATGCTACTTCTTTAGCACTGCTCGAAGGCAGAAGTACACTACGACTTTCACTCCCACGACGCAAGACTCGAGGATCGCGTAGAAACCATCAAGGTTTTGGATGAGTGTACGAAGGAAAAAAAAATAAGCTGAAAATTTAGTTGAAGACCGCAAGGATCGATAGTTTTCACGTAATTTCCGAGTAAGTTACCATGGCACTCTCCTTCCGTAGGGATCTCATTAGCCACTACTTAGTATACTAGAGTAGTGAGAAGGATAGCCGCAGCGGCACAGTGGTTGACTTTGTGAAGCATAGTGGCATTCGCTCTCACTCCACATCGATTCGACATCGAGTGTGTGCAAACGGCATAATGATTAAAACGCGAATGTACAATTAGCACTGCACATTGCTCGGCTCGCCCGTGCAGTTGCCAATGTTGGTGGCGTTCACGGCGATGTTGGTGAACGTCCAGTCCGACACGACGTCCGGGTTCGTGAAGATGTTGTACAGGTTCGTGGCCGTGCCGAAGAGGCCGTCGACCTTGATGTTGGTGATCTTGACCAAGCTGGACGGGATGCGCGAGTACCCGCCCTTGGTCTTGTTATAGTCCGAGCGCATGACGATGGCGTGCTTGACGTTCACCAGCTTGTTGTTGGTGTACGTGACGTTGGTGACTAGCCCCTTCATGCCGATGATGGTCTTGATACGGATGCCGTTGTCGTTGTTGACGATCGTGTTGTCCTTGACCAGGAGACCGGACACGGTGCTGTTGATGTTCTCCTCCTTGGCACCCAGAGAGCCGATGGAGATGCCGTGGCCGCCGCTGCAGTAGTTCTCGCTGAAGATCGTGTTGCTGCTCGACTGCATGGCGAGGCAGTCGTCCTGGTTGTACACGCGGTTGCGGGTGATGGTGATGTGGTCGTTCCGGCTCAGGTCGAAGCCGTCCGTGTTCTTGGCCGAGCCGTTGCCGGCGCGCGAGTCGATGGTCAGGCCGGAGATGGTCGTGTAGTTCGAGCTCAGGATGCTGAAGGTGCGGAACGGCATGTTCTTGATGGTGAAGCCCGACAGCGTCGAGTTGACCACCTTGCTCAGGCGGAAGAACACGGGCCGCGTGATGTTCTGGCCCTGCGGCCAGTACCAGGGGCCTTGGCCCTCCAGCGTGCCGGGGCCGGTCACGGATAGATTGCTGCCCTTCAGCTTGATAAGGGGGCCTTCCCATTTCTAGTTTGGCAGCAACACACGATCAGGTTAGCGTTGGAACGAGAAAAAATCTTCTTGAGTTGAATGGAGCAAAAATGTACCTTCGGGCCGAAAGTCGTGGTGCCCTGGAACTTGATGCTGGTGCCGTCCGAAACGTTGGTGAGGTCGAGCATCACTCCAGCAGGAACTGACAGCGAATCGATAAGGATGCTGCTGCAGTGCGTAACGTTCATGCCCTCCACGTAGGTCCCGGTAAGTGTGCACGAGTCATCCAGCGATGAGCTGTCCTGCTGCGTAGGTCCGTTCTGCTCCGCCTGGTTGGCCTGACTGGCGTCGCTCTGCTGCACCTGGTCGTTCTGGTTGGCCTGGCTGGCGTCGTTCTGCTCCGTTTGGTCCGCCTGGTTGGCATCGTTCTGCTGCTCGTGGTCGTCGCTCTGCTCCTCCTGGTCCACTTGGTTGACGTTGTTCTGCTCCTCTTGGTCCTCTTGGTCCGCTTGGTTCGTCGAGCCCTGGCTGTAGGGAGACACCTGACCGACTTGGCTGGACTCGGACTGTAGGCTGACTTCGTTCTGGTTAACCAGGTCAAGGCCGTTGGCGGCGGCCACGAAAAGGGCGAGCGCTGCCAAAGTGGGCGCGAAGAGCTTCATAGTTGTTGATGTCGCTTGCTGGAGGCAGCTGTGAGCAGGGGGGGGGGGGGGGGCAAGCTTAGGAATGAGACCTTTCACTGAAGTGAGCCCGACACAGTGCAATAGGTACAAAGAGGCAGATGCACAGCATTATTAATACACCCAGCAGATCATTGATTATTCTCGGTGGTTGCCTGCATACGGTATTATTAATAAAACCGTTGTACTGTCGCAGTTGTGGACAGTCTGGGAAGACAGTCTGAACCAACGTCACTTGCCTGCTTTCCGCATGGCACAAAGCAAATCGTGCTTAACTAGTGGCCAGGAAATCAACTGAGGGCCCATTCTTGAAGCAGCGCAGTCCGGTCACATCTAGAGCGAAGAATTACTCTAGCTAAGTAGTTAAATCCGATTTCAAGAAAGTGTAATTAGATTGTCGAACTACTTATTTACTTCGAAGTATGTAAGTAGGCCAGGCGACACACAAAGCGAGCGAAGCGAGCCTGCGGTTTGTCAACCCGTGTGCGAAGCCGCGGATGCAAACCCAGGACCCAGCACTGCCCTTCTTGCAAGCGGAGGCGACGCATGCGAGCCGTAGCGGGCTTTTTAGGGTTCTGTCCAAGCGAGCGTAGCGAGCCTTTAGGGTGGGAGGTCCGCGCGGAGCGCGATGCAGGGTGATATTTAAAATACGTCTAGCTCATGTACCTAACCTGCTTACATAGCCAACGAAACCTACTTACGTTCCTTGAAAATGGGATTAACTACTTAGCTAGAGTAATTCCTCCGTCGAGAGCACCTACGCCCGTCACGAATCGTGAAATGTATAAGAATTATGCCTTCACGCGATCATGTAAATCAGCAACCTCTGACCGATGCGTGTTGTGTTGGATGACTCCTTGTTTAAGAAATGCAGTGAAAATTGGTGGATACTTAGTGTAAGTAAGTAAGTATGTAAATAAGTATGTAAGAGCTATAAAATTAAGCTAAGTGTAAATCAATTCTTGCAGATTTTATTCAAAGATCATTCTTAGCCGGATTTACGGAATGACAATGCATACATAGATTTAGTGAACATCTCTTGTCGAACATCACGGTGCATTAAATGCCAAACATATGAGCCACCTGACTGGACGACGACCATAAACTTACCTCAACACGACGACCTTCACTTGGTCTCGTGTCGGGGTAACGAGCGCGACTCCTTTTCGCAGGCTGGATAGTTTATCTGCCGAACGGTCATCGCTCAGAATGGTTTACACAACTGCAGCGCTGTTATAGTATACAAAGTACCAAATTACTTCAAAATATGGTCGACCTCAATACAGAAGTGTTAGCTACCCCTAATGATGAAGGAAGTCTCCGGAAGTCACGATACTTTATACAGCTCTGCGTGCATACATTACGTATATCATGTTCAATTTGTCCTGCATCTTTTTTCGATGCCCCTAACCGGTAGGCAACCAAGCTTTAGCGTGCTCACCCTGTGTGCAAGCAGCACCTTCAAGCCCACTACACTGCAGTTGTTAGCGATCTTGCCTCCCAGGTACTGTGACTATATGTAAGGACTGCCGAGCAGATGCGTATGAAATAAAATGCGGGCTTGGTGTTATCGACAAGTTAACGCTACTGGCGTATTTAAGCTTGAGCAACCAATTGGTGTATTTCAAAAGCTCTTAGAACTCTCTACATGTACATGTACTTGTACTTGTACTTGTACTTGTACTTGTACTGGTACGGTAAACTAGGCAAGAACATTTATTTTATATACGGCATAAACAAAACGTTGACCCATGTTTGGTGTCGGACGAACGAACGTGTCGCAATTAGCACTTCACGGTGATCGGTTCGCCCGTGCAGTTTCCACGGTTCGTCGCGTTCACCGCAATCTTAGTGAACGACCAGTTGGACACGGCGTCCGGGTTCGCCACAATGTCGTAGAGGTTCGTGGCAGAACCGGAGAGACCTTGGATCTTGATGTTTGTGATGTTTGCCATGCTGTCGGGGACTCCCGAGTACCCGCCCTTGGTCCGGTTGTAGTCGGAGTGCATCACGATGGCGTTCTTGACGTTGACAACCTTGTTGTTAAGGTAAGTGATATCCTTGACCAGTCCAGTCAAACCCATGATGGTCTTGATGCGAATTCCGTTATCACTGTTGACAATAGTGTTGTCCTTCACCAAGAGACCAGTAACGGTGTCGGAGTCGTCCACCTTGTCGCCACCAAGCGAGCCGATGGAGATACCGTGGCCGCCGCTGCAGTAGTTGCGGCTGAAGAGCGTGTTGGTGCTGCACTGCATCGCGAGACAGTCGTCCTGGTTGAAAATCTTGTTACCCGTGATCGTGATGTGATCGTTTCGACTCAAATCGAATCCGTCCGTGTTCTTGGCGACACCGTTTCCGGCTGTAGAGTTCAGAGTGAGGCGGGTGAGCGTCGTGTAGTTCGAGTTGCCAATGCTGAAGGTGCGGAAGGGAGAGTTCTTGAGGGTAAAACCCGAGAGCGTCGAGTTGCTGACTCGGTTCAGCTTGAAGAAGACCGGCTTGGTGACCTTCTGACCCTGGGGCCAGTACCACGCGCCTTGGCCGTCCAACGTACCGGGGCCAGTGACGGAGAGGTTGTTGCCCTTTAGCTTCAGGAGCGGACCGTCCCACAGCTATAAACGAACAAAAAGCATCAGTGAGTTAGAAAACGCCATAGCTCTGAACCGAAAAACAATCTCCCTACCTTTTGGCCGAATGTCGTTGTTCCCTTGAATTTGATGTGAGCGCCAGCGGTCACGTTGGTCAGGTCGAGCGTGACTCCAGCAGGCACCGACAAAGAATCGATCACGATAGTTTCGCAGTGCGAGACGTTTGTCCCTTGAATGTAGTCGCCGGTTAGAGTGCAGGAGTCTTGGTGCACGTGACCAGACTGTTTCGGCGAGTTTTCAGCTGCCTGGCTTGCGCCGCTCTGTTGGTCTGGGTTCGCCTGGTTGGGCGAGTCGGCACCGGCCTGGCTGTAGGGAGAGACCTGACCGACTTGACTCGCTTGAGACTCCTGGGTTACATCGTTCTGGGTAACCAGGTCCAATCCGTTGGTGGCAGCAACAAGAAGGGCGAGGACAGCTAAAGAGTGCGTGAAGATTTTCATCGCTGGCACGGAGAAGGTCTTGGTGCGTTCACTTGCGCGCAAGTTGGAGAATGAGACGGGTAACTCTGAGAACATACACCATAGCAGACCATGTAGCGCCGCTGCATTCAATGAATTCATGCACCAACGGAGTTCGTTGAACAGACACATCACCGTTCCCCTGACTCAAAACTCATTGGTCGCCGGTGCTCAATACAGTGAATACCTGTATACACGCCGTCGCAAATCTGCGGGTCGACCTTCATGCGTTCGAGCTAGCGCCACTCGCCTGCTTTCCATATGGCCAATGGCAAATCGTGCTACAGTACATGCAAATTAGTGGCCAGAAGTCTTTCCTGAGGCTCAAAATGATATTGTGCTTTGCACGAACTTTGGCATGCGATTAAGGCCTCTAAACCAACGAGCAAATCCTTCCCGATGATCATATCTACCAGCCTAACTCTAAGTTAAAGTTAAGCTAATCAACCACTAGTCCCAAGCACAACGCAGCGCAAGAATGGTGCGGTTGCCACTGCAAGAATAGATAAGTTGTCGCTGCAAGAAAACAAGCTGATGAGGCCCCGACAGAATGGCGACAACTCCTTGAATTATAGTGAGCTCCGATTTCGGCGGGACGTGGGGCCTTGCGCGTTAAACCAAGGTCGAGTTTCAGAGCACGGCATATAGTAGCAAAAGAAATGTCTGGTAGTGGAGGAGGCGCTGACATTATAGCTGCTTGTAGCTCCTCGATATAAAGACACGGATTTTCTTCAATATTGTACACGTAGTTCAGTACTATAGCCAGCGCATGTCAATCGAGATCATGATCGAAAGCAATCAGACGAAGCGAGCGAGTTAGAATTAGAATGTCAGGACCGTAGTATTGTCGGATTTACTCAAGCCATTCAACGAAAGTAGCCGTAACACAAGGTTAACTCGTTGTCTTAGCAGCTATTCTATCTTAAATCAACGAGTTAGCCTCCTAACTCAATGATGGGCTAATCGCCGAGATTTGCTAAAACAACGAATTACGTCGTTGTTTAGACAGAAAGCATGCAAGGCACAATACAGTACATACTGTACATGTATCATCATTGTTGCTACAGTATGGGTATTATAAATATTGAATCTTACAACAACCCGATAAGTCAATACTTAAAGCGAGGACTGTCTCAAGTGTTGTGCAGGGAAGTTGACTGTACTTCGAAGTATCTGCCAACGTGCGAGTGTTGGTATGATGTATTTTTATGTACTATATTATGTTATGAAAATACATTGTCATAAAAAAGTTGGTTCGAGCTGCGAGCACTTTGGGGGCACGTTGGACTCAATATGAAAGTGAGTTTGAAAGGTTGCTTACGCGAGGCGTAAACAAATTTGAGGCTCGACAGCCGCGGAATTTCCGTGTGCCTGACAGTCATATGGGAGCTCAATGAACACCTTCAGGATTTGAAGTTCTCATCGACCCTTGACCTTGACCACGACGAGCAAACCGACAGATAGCGTAGGAGTTATTATTAATAATCACAAGGTTATACCGCAAGAAGGTTAGCCCTTTTACATTCCAAGATCCTTACGCCGAATGATGAGACGCGTGTACGGGTGCAGTACAGCGGCAGAGCTTATTACCACAATCTGGGGGACGGGTGTCACCTCGATATCTCGCACTTTGTATAGACTCGTAGGAAAATCGGCGGTATTTTCGTCAAAAATATAAATGGCAGCACACCTTTTTTTTATGCACAACCTGAAAATGCACAATGAGTTGACTTTCGTAGCGAGTTATTCCTACGATAAACAGCGCATGCGATTGGTCTAAAATGCATCAATACTAATCAATTATCTAGGAAAAACGTAGGACGCCTGTCCAACATTATAAGTCGGGCTACCATTGGCTAATAATAAGGATTATTTGGTGGATTATTTACTACCGCTGACCGAAAAGCAAGACAAGTCTTTCAGTAATATTTTATTTCATCTCGAGAGCTGCCATGGCTCGCGCGGTTAGGAACGCACTCTTACGTCAGGGCTGACTAGCAGGAGCTGCAGTCGTCGAACCCTGCAGCAGAAGCTGCTCTTGCTGGAGCTGCAGTCGCCGCGCCCACAAAGCTGCTCTTGCTGGAGCCTGCCGGGTACCGCCACGGCCGCAGTGTACTACCGCTGTGGGGGAGCCTCCCCTCCTCATTAGACTGTAGAGTAATGCTTTAATACTGAGTTGCTCTGCTGGTGGCTATTAATACCACGAATTACTTATTACGTACTCCTACCAAGATTGATAAGATTCTGGTCAACTACTACGCTGCCACAAAGCCCCAAACAGGACCGAGAGCTCGGAGCATGCACAACCATCGGGGTACACACCCTCGCCCCAAAGCGTTGAGGCATGAATGACGGTGGCTTTGCTTGTTCGTTTAATCCATGTAGGCTTCTGTAGGTATACATGTAGAAATCAAAGTGGAAGGCCGATCTCACCCCAAGGTTACTACCGTCTTCCCTCGAACTAGACGCCTAGGCGTTCTAAAAAAATAGAGCGCCTAGTGGGCGTTCTATTTGAATAAAAGGCCTAGGCGTTCTATTCAAGTGAATCGACAAAACTCTGAAGGATGCAAAAGGTAGGCGTTGTATTCAAGTAAATCTAAAAAACCTGAAGGTTGGTAGTAGCCTCTAAGCTATATTCGCATTCCTGCTACGTGTAACGCAAACCGAGGGCCCAGTCGAGCAAGGCATATCTTCCCAGTTGCCTCAGGAACAGTGTAGGTGAACTCGGAAATCACTTTGCAGTTGTCGTTCAAAGGTTTCACTTCAATGTTGCATCTGTGCAATCTGGATGCTGTAAAAAGCTCCAACTCGCCCCATTTAACATGCCGTTTCAGATCGACTCAATGTAGTCGTGGTCAAGTAAGCCCGTCGCAACGTCTTTCATGGCGCCCACCATTTCCGGACTATCGATGACGAGGGTATCTTGTGTTTTGCGGCAAGGGCGGCAAACCCAATGCCGTTGACACCCTTCTTGTACTCTTCAGCAACACTGCGCTTGATCCATACTGTAGCTATTATAATACGCTTCTTCTTGGCTGACATTCTTAGCGGGGGCTTTTGTGTCGCTGGAGGGCGATTGTATAGTGATCGGACGAAACGAGAGGCTGACTTCCGCACGAATGGTTAGCAGTCGGCACAAAGGCGCTGGCTCGTCCAAATAACAGCAGAATTGTTGGCAACAAGGAGTCATCATATGTCATTTACAACATCTGCTACATTGGGTAGGCGTTCTATTTTGCTATGCCTTCAATTCGAGGGTGTGATCAGATTTGGGATTGTGGACCAACCTCGAATACAACGCCTAGGCGTCTAGTTCGAGGTAAGACGGTAGGATGCTGCAGCTTTTCTACCACCACACTACTGATGCTGCTTGGGGCTTTGTGGCAGCGTAGTAGTTGACCAGAATCTTATCAATCTTGGTAGGAGTACGTAATAAGTAATTCGTGGTATTAATAGCCACCAGCAGAGCAACTCAGTATTAAAGCATTACTCTACAGTCTAATGAGGAGGGGAGGCTCCCTCACAGCGGTAGTACACTGCGGCCGTGGCGGTACCCGGCAGGCTCCAGCAAGAGCAGCTTTGTGGGCGCGACGACTGCAGCTCCTGCTAGTCAGCCCTGACGTAACAGTGCGTTCCTAACCGCGCGAGCCATGGCAGCTCTCGAGATGAAATAAAATATTACTGAAAGACTTGTCTTGCTTTTCGGTCAGCGGTAGTAAATAATCCACCAAATAATCCTTATTATTAGCCAATGGTAGCCCGACTTATAATGTTGGGCAGGCGTAGATAATTGAAAGTTGCAGGTGCCAGCAGCAAACTGTTCCCCAGCCTAAACCCGAAAACCCTTCCCTGCAGGGCTTAACCCAAACGGGCCGAGCGAGATGTGATCATGTTTGGTCCTGGGTTTAAGCCCGCGTGCTCCGCACACGGATCTTAAACCACAGGCGTTGTTTCGGCTTGCCGAGCGAGTTTGGTTTCCCACTTCAATCTACACTAAGTACGATTTATTCCCACATACAACATCTAAGTCTATCATAGAGACTCTCCAGTGCAGCAAATGTCCTGCCCCAGGAAGGATGACCTTCTATTGAAAATACAGGTACCATAATTGGACTGCTGTGGACACATTTTCTGTTGCCAAAAACAATATGTACAGCTTACTTTTCTCATTATTGTTTATTGTTATGATTATTATCTTCCGATTATTGTTGGCAGTTTCGAAAGTGCGTTTCAGTAAGAGAACAGCTTATCGATAAATCACACGGACGGACAATTGCATGGCAATCAGGGCTGGCACAACGGGTTTAATTATTAGGTTTTATTGTGAAAACCGATTAGTTTGTCTTGCTGAATTAGCCGGTTAAACATCGCTCATAGCGGATTTGAAGACTAACAAATCGGGGATGTCTCAATTATAATCGGGGTATAAATCGCTCATCGGTCTCGTAACTATGTGCAGCCTAGCAAATTCGATCAACATTCATGTACCCTCGGCCCGAGACTCGCCAAATGCAGCGACAACACCGCGCTTAACCGCGTTGCCTGCATATCTCAGTTACACGTATTATAACGTGCAACTTTTCCTTCTTATTAATAGTTATGATGTTACATGTAGTGTTGTAGCCTTGACTACATAGCCAAGAGCGACTACAACGATTGTTGTCTGGCGGCTGATTTAGCCTACAAGAAGCGAATGCCGGTTGCACATCGGACATTCGATCTGAATAGCAAGCAAATCAGCCGGCCCTGGCTTAATCAGCCAATTAGCAAATGTAAATCCGACTCATATGCTCTGACTCTGTAAGTCAGCCTACGTAGCAATCTTGAGTATAAATCGAGGTACCCCTGTCTAATTAGGAGGTCGGATTTATCAAATCGGGGGCCGCCGGTCTTATTAAGCCACTAAATCGGCGGATTAACAATCCAATAAGACATTCTAATCGGTTTTCACAATACTTTAGGTTTTATACTAAAACAGGTTACCCCTCAAAAAGTGCCAACAGGTTTTTATGGATTTTAATTCGATTTCACAGGTCTTTCAGAAAATAATTATAATTTTGCTGCCGAATTTCCATAACTAAAAAAACGTGATACTACGGCTCTTGTCTACAGACCTTTAATGACAGCACAGACGAATGCACTCACTTGATAACGACGACTCTGTTTGAGATCGACTTAGCCAAACATGGCTAAAAAGATCATAATAAAATGAGCTCAATTCTGAAGAACACCACAGATATTTACAGCACCAATCTTTCGCCAAAGCTGTGCAAAGCATACCCATGGAGAACGAAGCGAACCATCATAGAGCCGACTCTAACTATACTCATAATCATACTTTCACCCCTATTTTCATTCCTCGCTGGCAACGTGGTGTTTCAGAGTCCGTCGACGTAAACTATTAGGTATTCGGCCTCTTAATATCGTCCTGACTTCGTGCGTCAAGCTCGGAATGCGCTTTGCATAGACAACTACATCAACAAGTACCAAACAGGAAGGGCTACCAAGAATGCAGTAGCAATGCTTAGTCAATAAATAAAAAAAAACTAGGTTATATTGTTTAAACCAAGGTAAAGCCAAAAACCTAATTCTTCTTGAAAAAAATCAACAGGTTCTATCAGCCCTGATGGCAATACCAGTACAGTACAAGTCTGGTAGTTTCGCTTCTCAGTGAGGTACATTGATGTCACATAGTTCTAGCTAACGACGTCCTATGCGTAGTACAAGCCTGGTAGACTGCCAAGTGCATTTTGCCTAGTTACACCCAAAAAGAGCCAACGGTACAACGATTACCCAAGTCACTTTGAGCTAGATCATCATCGAAACCTATGGAGACTGCTTGCACCGTGGACCAAAGTTTGCGCAAATATAAGGAATCAGGCCAACCATTGGCAAGCACACTACGCAAAACAAGTTTTGACTGCTGAATAGGTTATGCGCGGCTACGCTAACTTATGAGACTGCTGGAAAAGCTGCCGGAATCACTACCCGTTTTCGGCAAGAGTACGACACATCTCTCTGTTTATGTTTATGTTGAAGTTGAAATAGTAATTATAGCTGCGGATCATGTTACGATATCGACAAGTCTATAATAATATTACATAATCCTTCATATCAATACTATTTCTGCAGTACATGTACATGATGCAAGACGGAGGAGAAACTCGTACGGGTACACGATTCGGGAACAACTATGTATTCATCAAGTACCTTCCCACCGGTAGTTACCCAATTCGTAGCGACAACATCTATCGAGACACTCACATGGACAAATTAAAAGAAAACGATGAATGGCAACGTAGCCTGCCGAATACACCGTCCCAAGCTCAACAGCTCTTACTCATGCAAAGCACGTGCCCTTCGGCATCGATGCACGGCCGCGACCGACGAAGCAATGCCACGGGCGATGCACTCGCTTAGCACGTGATGGAGCTTGGCTGGCCGCTGCACGAGCCCTTGCTGGACGCGCTCACCGTGACGCCCGAGAACGCCCAGCCCGACACCGCCTTTGGGTTCGCCACGATGTCGTACAGGTTGGTGGCCGTGCCGGACAGACCCGAGATGGTCACGCCCTGGATGGACACGTCGCTGGTGGCCGAGCCCGTGTAGCCGCCCTTGGACTTGCTGTAGTCCGAGTGGATGACGATGGCGTTCTTGACGTTGCTGAGCTTGTTGTTGGTGTACTTGGCGTTGGACACGAGGCCCTTGAGGCCGATGATGGTCTTGATGCGGATGCCGTTGACGCTGTCGACGATGGTGTTGCCGCTGACCGTGAGCCCCGAGACCGTGTCGGACTGGTCGACGGCGTCTCCGCCGAGCGATCCAATGGAGACGCCGTGGCCGCCGCTGCAGTAGTTGTTGCTGAAGACCGTGTTGGTGCTGGACTGCATGGCGAGGCAGTCGTCCTGGTTGTAGACCTTGTTGCCCGTGATGGTGACGCCGTCGTTTCTGCTGAGGTCAAAGCCGTCCGTGTTCTTGGCCGTGCCGTCGCCGGCGCTCGAGTCGAGCGTGAGTCCGCTGATGGTGGTGGACTGCGAGTTGAGGATGCTGAAGGTGCGGAAGGGCGAGTTCTTGAGCGTGAAGCCCGAGAGCGTCGAGCTCGTGACGCCGTGCAGGCGGAAGAAGACGGGGCGGCTGATGGACGTGCCCTGCTTCCAGTACCAGTCTCCCTGGCCGTCGAGCGTGCCGGATCCCTTGACGGTCAGGTCGCTGCCGCTGAGCAGCACGAGCGGGCCCTCCCACGTCTTGGTGCCGAAGGTGGTGGTGCCCGTGAACTCGATGGTGGCGCCGCTCTTGGTCTTGGTCAGGTCGAGTGTGACGCCGGCAGGGACCGTCAACGACTCGATGGTGACAGAGCTGCAGGAGGAGATGTCGGTGCCGGCCTTGTAGGTACCGGTGAGGTTGCAGGCGCTGCCGCCGCTGCTGGGTGTGGTTTTAGCGCCAGCGTTGTTGGAGCTACCGCTGCTGGTAGTCGTACTGGTAGTGCTGCTACCGCTGGTGCTGGGTTGCTGTTGCTGCTGCTGCTGCTGTTGTTGTTCATCCTGCTGCTGAGGGTCTTGTTGGGACTTGTGGTGGTGGTTGCTTTTGCCCTCAGCCTCCATGCGCAGCATGGGCGAACCATCGACGGTGGCGGCGAAGAGCGCAACGGCGGCAAGTACGGTGGGGAGAAGCTTCATGGTTACCGGGGCGACGGGGAGAGGCTAGAGGCGGCGAGTCTGCGTCGGTCGGTGGTTGAGTCGGGAGTGTTTAGGCCGATGCAAATTGCGGAATGAACTGTGTCGTGAAGCCCCAGCCAGGTCTTGCAGACACTAGAGACAGCCACCACTATCTTGGATCTGCGACCATCGAGCATCTGCCGTCTGCCGTTCGGACAGCACTATTAGAGCACACCATGAGTGCCAACAGGCGATGGCTGTTTGTTGAAGCAAGCGTCGCCCGGCACAACTCGACCCTGGAGTGAACTCTGTCTCCGACAGTGTGCGGTGTTAGGGAGTCGTAGCGCCGTGCTGGTAAACTGGTTCAGGCTGGCGTCGGCGATCGTTTGTGCGTTGCAGCCATGATTGCTTCTAAACATATGCTAACGTAGAGGTGACTATTCGATGGGCAGATTGTTGAAGATCGTCGTTTGCGGTGGGGTGGAACCATATTTCGATGGCACATGTCGGGCAGGTTCGTTGAAGACAAGCGCAAGCCTCTAGCGTCGGAGCGCCCGGCACACTCGTTCGTTTAGGAGTCTGTGCGTGGTGTCTGCATCGTGAATACAAGTGTACATGTACAGTGTATGGGGGCATGGCGTTTGCAGCACGTCGTCATGCAGGATTCTTCCCAAGCAGATGAGTTTAGCTAAGTGACGCCAGAGCCACTTGATTGAGCTATGTACTGGGAGTTGAACACACTCTTCCACAAGGTAAGGACTACCCTTGCTGGTGAGACGGTGCTCTCGCATTAAGATACTCCTCGCGCAGTCTGGGCATTGATGATACATGTATGATACATTGATATCGTCTGTCTTTGGGGTATCCTGTAGCAAGTGAAGGTTGAACGGCTGCTATGCGATACACATGTACCGGTATCATTATTACAGTATTCTGCGTCAATACCGGACGGGGGTACAAATAATAGCCTATTATAATTAATATTTCTGGTTCAACGACTTCGTGTATGATATACAAAAAGAGGATGTGCTGAAAAAAAAATCCAGTTGTGGACCGCTAGCGGGGCCAGGCAAGAATTTGAATTATGGCGCGCTTTTTAGAAAGGATCCTCTCAAGCTTTACTTCGAGAGCTCAATCATTTCCAGATTCGCAAGCACACAAGCAAGTTACCCAAGTCCCCGGCTCGCTTTGCTACTTCGGGACCGATAAGGGCTGGATGACTACATGGATGTACCAGCAGTGGCTGGTGGCTCTCGACGAAAGGATGATTGTCGAAGGACGGTCAATTCTTTTGCTCGTAGATAACGCATCCTCCCATGATGAAACGGGGCTATTCCTTAGCAACGTTCGGGTCGAGAAACTACCACCAAACACTACAGCCAAAATCCAACCGATGGATCAAGGTATTATACACTGTATTAAGCGGCAAGTGTTGTCACAGAAAATGTTGCTAGAGTTAGATAGACTAGGAGATGGTGTAGATAACCCATATAAGGTCGACCTCCTCACTGCGCTCATGTGGTGCGAGACGGCATGGGCTCATGTGAGCCCCACGACTATCCAGCATTGCTGGAATCATTCTGGACTTGTCAGTAAAACAAACATGAAAGTCATTTTAAATTAATACAATAACAGTTTATATCCTATTAGCATTTATATATATCAGGCGTCCTGTATTGACGCAGATTACTGTAATACGGATTAGTACGGCAACGCAAAATCCGGCATCCAGATGTTGCACGTTGAAGGAAGGTGGAACTTGGCAGAGTCTCTCTGATATCTTCGAAGTCCCAACGACATCCTTCACGGAGACGGTGACGAAGTACATCGAGATGCTAGCGCCGAAGCTCTACGTAGATCAAGTTCAAGGGCGCGGCGATAGCACTACCATGAGATCGGCGGCCACCTCAGGCAACACGTTCACGAACTTCCCATGCGCCTTGTATGCTGTCGACGTGACCTTTCAACAGAGCTGGCGCCCTGGCGGATCTATCCAAGAGAACGGCAAGCACTACAGCGGGAAGCATCATCTGTATGGACTCAAGGTCGAGGTATCTGTTGACAGTCGCGGGTTCGCTATCAATTGCTCAGAACACGCCAGGGGTGCCACCCACGACATCACCATGTTTAAAGACAACATGGAATTCCACCGCGCGAAAATGCTGAAGCGACCCGGAGACGAGTCCCTCCCAGACGAGGGCCCGCTGAAGCCGAAGTACCCAAACGAGTGGGCAATCTTGGCAGATAAGGGCTATCAAGGCCTTGCCAAGTACCTACGATGCATCCATCCGAAAAAAGGGAGGTCTCTTAGCCGAGCTGAGCTGATCAATAACGACAAAATATCGAGCGACCGCGTGCTCGTCGAGAACTACTTCGGACGGCTTAACCAACTCTGGCGGGTGACATCGGACAAGTACAGGTGGGGCGAAAGCCTGTACGACGACCTCTTCCGCCTCTGTGTCGCTCTGACGAACTACCACGTCTCGTTCAGCCCACTGCGCCAGCAAAACGGAGAATGGTATCGTCAGGCCCAGCACAAGCTCATTCAGTTAGGCCTGAAGATCAAAGAGAAACGGCGTCTTGCACAGGAGATGTACCGAGCCAAGAAGCGCAGACGCCAGTCTACGGAGCTGGGTGATCTGGGTGGCGAGAACGACGCCAGCGCGGACGCGTTGACGCAGCTTAGTCAGTCATTTTAATGCCGATTGTGGCATCGGGAAGTGGCGTGACGACTTACATATTTGCGAAATACATATCCTTTTCCTTGTAGTCATTTATTTCTCGTGTGAATGGATCATTCGCGAATAAGTGCATATTCCCCCGAATTGCCGGTTCATTCGAGAAATCTTTGATCTCTCATATGTTACTGGTCTCTTTGCCCGGATTTCATGCAATTCGGAGAAGATGGGATATTTGCCGTGGTAACAACTAACTAGAAAAGTGACCTAGTACTTTAAGTAAGTTCAGAGCCAATCAAATGCATAATCACACTTGACATTTGTATTCCACATGCTTTTCAGTACTTTATCTAAGTTATCATGTACTTTATGCTCAATTATGTGTACTTTATGTCATTACGTTGTACAATCTAACATTTACTATGGAGGATGCCATTCAGTGGTGGCGTATAAATCCGTCGTTGTCTGTAGCCATAGAGGTCTCTGCTGAGCGCTATGGATGTCTGGAAAAAAAATCTCAACTGGGGGCACATTTAAAGGTATATGCACAGCGACATACTAGACTACCGTTATTTCTTTCGACACATTAGACGAAGGTTCAGATTATTATTTAGCGATACGACTATTAATCGTCATTCATAGCGACGCGGATTTGGAGATCTTTTGCAGCATACAGTCTGTGCTGCAACGCACAAACGATCGCCGACGCCAGCCTGAACCAGTTAACCAGCACGGCGCTACGACTCCCTAACACCGCACACTGTCGGAGACAGAGTTCACTCCAGGGTCGAGTTGTGCCGGGCGACGCTTGCTTCAACAAACAGCCATCGCCTGTTGGCACTCATGGTGTGCTCTAATAGTGCTGTCCGAACGGCAGACGGCAGATGCTCGATGGTCGCAGATCCAAGATAGTGGTGGCTGTCTCTAGTGTCTGCAAGACCTGGCTGGGGCTTCACGACACAGTTCATTCCGCAATTTGCATCGGCCTAAACACTCCCGACTCAACCACCGACCGACGCAGACTCGCCTCCTCTAGCCTCTCCCCGTCGCCCCGGTAACCATGAAGCTTCTCCCCACCGTACTTGCCGCCGTTGCGCTCTTCGCCGCCACCGTCGATGGTTCGCCCATGCTGCGCATGGAGGCTGAGGGCAAAGCAACCACCACCACAAGTCCCAACAAGACCCTCAGCAGCAGGATGAACAACAACAGCAGCAGCAGCAGCAACAGCAACCCAGCACCAGCGGTAGCAGCACTACCAGTACGACTACCAGCAGCGGTAGCTCCAACAACGCTGGCGCTAAAACCACACCCAGCAGCGGCGGCAGCGCCTGCAACCTCACCGGTACCTACAAGGCCGGCACCGACATCTCCTCCTGCAGCTCTGTCACCATCGAGTCGTTGACGGTCCCTGCCGGCGTCACACTCGACCTGACCAAGACCAAGAGCGGCGCCACCATCGAGTTCACGGGCACCACCACCTTCGGCACCAAGACGTGGGAGGGCCCGCTCGTGCTGCTCAGCGGCAGCGACCTGACCGTCAAGGGATCCGGCACGCTCGACGGCCAGGAGACTGGTACTGGAAGCAGGGCACGTCCATCAGCCGCCCCGTCTTCTTCCGCCTGCACGGCGTCACGAGCTCGACGCTCTCGGGCTTCACGCTCAAGAACTCGCCCTTCCGCACCTTCAGCATCCTCAACTCGCAGTCCACCACCATCAGCGGACTCACGCTCGACTCGAGCGCCGGCGACGGCACGGCCAAGAACACGGCCGGCTTTGACCTCAGCAGAAACGACGGCGTCACCATCACGGGCAACAAGGTCTACAACCAGGACGACTGCCTCGCCATGCAGTCCAGCACCAACACGGTCTTCAGCAACAACTACTGCAGCGGCGGCCACGGCGTCTCCATTGGATCGCTCGGCGGAGACGCCGTCGACCAGTCCGACACGGTCTCGGGGCTCACGGTCAGCGGCAACACCATCGTCGACAGCGTCAACGGCATCCGCATCAAGACCATCATCGGCCTCAAGGGCCTCGTGTCCAACGCCAAGTACACCGACAACAAGCTCAGCAACGTCAAGAACGCCATCGTCATCCACTCGGACTACAGCAAGTCCAAGGGCGGCTACACGGGCTCGGCCACCAGCGACGTGTCCATCCAGGGCGTGACCATCTCGGGTCTGTCCGGCACGGCCACCAACCTGTACGACATCGTGGCGAACCCAAAGGCGGTGTCGGGCTGGGCGTTCTCGGGCGTCACGGTGAGCGCGTCCAGCAAGGGCTCGTGCAGCGGCCAGCCAAGCTCCATCACGTGCTAAGCGAGTGCATCGCCCGTGGCATTGCTTCGTCGGTCGCGGCCGTGCATCGATGCCGAAGGGCACGTGCTTTGCATGAGTAAGAGCTGTTGAGCTTGGGACGGTGTATTCGGCAGGCTACGTTGCCATTCATCGTTTTCTTTTAATTTGTCCATGTGAGTGTCTCGATAGATGTTGTCGCTACGAATTGGGTAGCTACCGGTGGAACCCATTAAATGGGTATATTCATCAAATTTTGATGAATAGATTGCTCAGCCCTGTTCTTGCAACTTCAACGTGTGAGCTTCCAGTCATTTTTTACATTAAGCACCAGCTTGCCAGCGATTAGCACCAGTGTTGTTGTTGATGATGAGGTTTATTGTATTACTTAAAGAGTCCTAACAACCGAGCCGATCAAAAGACCAGCAACTCGACACGATCTATATCTGCTGACGTCTGTCACACTGGCTTTGGGCTGCCATGCCCGTGTCCAGTTGCGCCTGCGCAAGCATGTACTGTAGATGTCTTGTCGTATAGCCTGGTCTTGTGAGGGGAAGCTTTTCGTAAGTGAGTCCACCCCGGGATTGTCGTCGGAGTCGAGTGGCGGCTCAGTCGTAGCAATTAGCACACAACCTGTGTTGGTGCTTGGGTGAATGTGATGCCATGCATCTTCTACCCGAATACGATCGGCTAGCCGTCTGCACTCGAGATACAAGCGCTTCAGGTTCTCCGTCTTGGGTAGGCGTCTAGATTAGCACCAGTGTTGGTCTGTCGATTAATACATCGACAGAACAATTCTTTAACGATACCGATACGGTCGCTTTGCTCGAATTCCAGGTCGCCTCGTGGCAGTTTAGATCCGGTGTTTCATGCAGGTGTAGCGACCCATCTGTCTACCTTTCTGGGGCAGTACCGTATATGAGATCTCCTACTTCAGACCCCTGATTATTGAAGTTATAATGTTTTTGTCCATTTTTAGCCCCTTTCGTGCAAACTATGGCCATATTCTGCTCATTTTGCACGTTTTCTACGGTATGAATTAGGAGATCTCTCTGAAGTAGGAGATCTCATATACGGTACTATTGCAACTTCGACAGGTGCTCTCCGCCAGAGCGCTAAACTCAGTACTCACGTGGAAGATCTGAACTACCCCGTGACACAAGTCTAGGTCTCACAAGGCGCTGCTGCCGCCATGCTCTTCCTGGGCTCCCGAGGGAGGATTCCCCCTAGGAAAGCCAAGGACCCAGGGATCCTTGGAGGCCGCCCTTGGCAGACACTTGCTCGCGCCCGTCGAATTCTGGGATGACGCCGTGAAGTGGTGTTGACTGCATTCTAAGTATGCTAATACAATCACGAAGCTTCTTGTTACTGTAAGGTGGTCCGTCTGCATAGCATTGAGCATAATGTTATTACATCTTTAACTTTAGTGCATCACGACAGATCACATAACCTACTAGTAGTCGTGCTCATTACGTCGAGCCCCGTTAAGCCGACAAATTGTCGGCGACAATGGTTTGGTCGACAACAACGGCTTGGTCGACCAAGCAAGCCAATCGGTCACTTGTTCACTCAAGCCACCACTGTACAAGTACTGGGATCGCATTGCACTGGTCGAAAATTTCGACCGTCGAAAGGCCAGCTCGTTGGCGGCGGTTTACAAGGTCGAGCTTCCGACGACGCTATGTGCTTTCTAAAAGAGGCTAAGAGGAGTAATTAAGGCATGGATCGATCGGACAGGAAGCAAATGATCTTGGGCCGGTCAGCATTGCTAGAGTTGTTGTATCGTATGCTGGACATGGCGAAAGCTGGGTGCCAGATCCTGAATCGATATGAGAGATCACACCATTCTACCAGCGTTTGCGTGTTGGTAGCGGCGTATGTTTCTGGCTAGCCCGATGGCAGGATAGTTTTGAGTCAACTTCGTGAAATTCGTTAGGTTGCAACGCAGGCTACCGTATCATACAGTAGCGCATCAGACAAGAGCCAGCGAGTTTGCACATCTTGCAATACGGTCGCGCCAACGACAGGAAGTCATGGTGCTCTCAGCGTTTGCAGTACAAGCGCCAAGCACTGCGCGAGTTGCGCAGTGCGACTACCTCTAGGTTGCGCTATCCTGCACCACGACCAAAACACGACTTCATCCAGGATAATACGGCAACTTTAAGCAGTGTTTGCGGCAAAACTACAGTACTATTTTACTCCGAAAGCCCGTTTGTGAGCTGCACGCTCCCTCAGCTTTGCAATTCGGGGGAAACACTTGTTGCGCTTTAAAGTTGACCCGGAGGATCGCTTCAAAAATATCATTTTCAAGGAAGCGTTGTATGCTGGCTGGCTGTTCCAGGGCAGGCCAACGATCCCTATGATTTGCTGGCTTGTGGAGTCCCCTGTTGGCTCAATAAAGTACAGGCGGCCCCGTCAGATTCGGCCCAGCGATCAGTAATATACCTCGCACAGATAGTACCTTTGTGCCTGCGATTTGCTCCTGCAGTCATACAGATATACTGAGATAGATTAGATTTGAAGTGGCGCCCTAGCGATGTTTGGCTCCATGTCCATTCGGCGAGCTCAGTAAATCAGTACAGCTGCATCTATGTGCAGCCTGTACGAATTTTACAACCTTGCAGTCTTTATGAGTACTACTCTGCCGAATCAGGCGGGGCCGCCTGTACAGTGTGGAGGATGGATAAATGCACGATGTGCGTGCGATCGTGCCGTCACGGTCCATCATCTGGTTCGACCGAGTGCGATGAGGGGGTTCCCCCGTTTCCTTGATCCAGGTCAAACACCACAGAGAACTAACGCCCCTGGATCATGCCAACGTTTACTCTGGTCCCTAAGGGGTCGCCCGTATTGTTGTACTGGTAGCTCGTAATTGATGAAGCTCGACCAGCAACCTCAGTTTCCAATTTGCCTCCATTGGAGCAAGCACCACCAGCAAACCGGAGCACCACTGAACTACAAGCAACCGCACATCGCCAATGAAGCTTCTCCCTACAGTGCTTGCTGCCTTCGCGCTCTTTGCTGCCACCGTCGATGGATCATCCATGCTGCGCATGGAGGCCAAGAACAAGAAGCACAAGGCCAAGACCGCCGCACCGATCGCGCAGTCTGATAACAACTACGCTCAGAGTCAGGACCAGGACCAGACCCAGCAGCAAACCCAACAGCTGCTGCCGAGTAGCAGTGGCAGCCACACCAGCAGTGCCGATGCTGGTGTCAGCCCTCTACCTACACTAGCAGCGGCAGCTCCACCAACGCTGGCGCTACCACCAAAACCGCCAGTGGTGGCAGTCCCTGCAACCTCACTGGTACCTACACGGCCGGTGCCGACGTCTCATCATGCAGCTCCATCACCATTGACTCGTTGTCCGTTCCTGCTGGGGTCACGCTCGACCTGAGCAAGGCCAAGACGGGTGCTACCATCGAGATTGTTGGCACCACCACCTTCGGAACGCAGAAGTGGGCTGGACCGCTCGTGCTACTCGGCGGAAGTGACCTGACCGTCAAGGGCTCCGGCACGCTGGACGGCCAAGGTGCCTGGTACTGGCAGCAGGGCCAGTCGATCACCCGTCCAGTCTTCTTCCGCCTTGAAAACGTTGCCAATTCTCAGCTCTCGGGCTTTACCATCAAGAATTCGCCCTTCCGCACGTTCAGTCTTGTTACGAACCAGCAGGTAACCATTAACGGCCTCCTGCTTGACTCTCGTGCTGGCGACGGCCTTGCAAAGAACACGGACGGCTTCGACCTGACCAAGAATGATCACATCACGATCACGGGCAACAAGATCTACAATCAGGACGACTGCCTGGCCATGCAGTCGAGCACCAACACGGTCTTCAGCAACAACTACTGCAGCGGCGGCCACGGCATCTCTATCGGATCTCTCGGTGGCACTGCCGTTAACCAGGGTTCGACGGTACAGGGTCTGACTGTGCAGAACAACACCATCGTTAACAGCGACAACGGCATTCGCATTAAGACCATCATCGGGTTGCAGGGTCTCATCTCAGACGTCAAGTACGTGCAGAACAAGCTGTCGAATGTCAAGAACGCCATCGTCATGCACGCGGACTACAGCAAGACCAAGGGCGGTTACACGGGTTCCCCCACAAGTCAGGTGACGATCCAGGGCGTGACGATCTCGGGTCTGACGGGCTCGGCCACCAACTTGTACGATATCTGTGCGAACTCGAAGGTTGTCTCGGACTGGACGTTCTCGGGTATCGAGGTGAGCGCGTCGTCGACGGGCAAGGCGACTGGCCAGCCGAACAGCATTGCCGTGTAGAGCAATACGCTGTGATTTTTGCTTGCGCATTTATATTGGTGTCGTGGCCGGCGTGAAGGCCTTAGAGCGCGGGGACTTTGTGCCATTGCAATAAATTTGATGTAAGTTTGTTTTTCCATTTCTGTTTTCGACCCTTGCTTGTGCATGACAGGCCCATGCGACCAAGAAACCGGGTGAGGTATTTTAGTGACGAATAGGGGTTGTTGCCGCTTCACTCTTCACTGCTCGAAGATCCGCCTGTCTCTGTGCGCGCTAACAAGCTCTAATCAAGTTGAAGCTGCAATGTGTATTTGGATGCTCAGTCAGATGGACACTTCTTGCCACCAGAAAATATGGAATTACTTAAATAGCGTCGACAACAAATTTTTATTATTGCCTGAGTCTTCAGTGAAGGATCTAACGCTTCATCTACACCGGGTTGCGCCCGATGCAACTTCTATTGATCCTTTAGCGCATTGGTTCCCAGCGTACTCATTCCATCACGCTATACTGTAGACGACTAAGATTTGAGTGGAGATATCCGAGCACTCGCTACTTACTGACCGTACCTAGCAAGTGTATAGTGGTGGCGCGTACAACGGCTTTACTATTTCAAAGTACTTTCTAAAGACGCGCGCACATAACGTGTATTGAACCAGACATCTGTCACATCGGACTAAGGACGACGCCCACGCTGCAGTCCTGACAGCCGACCGAAAGCTAGACCGCGTCAACCCTACATGTACGTAATCGCTGCCGCGTCAAAGGAGCCACTGTGGCCCACAGGCCAAGCCCTCTTTTAAGGCAAGGGATAATAAATAGTACGAGATTTCATTTGGCTTTGGCCGTTAACATCCGGTGAGGCGTCTCGTTCAGCTGGTGATCTCTGTCTCTTCATGTGGGGATCTTCTCGACACTCTGGACGAGTTGTAAAGAAAGTAGCTATTGTGAATTCCGGTCAAATTTGCCGATTCGGGTCGGTTTTGAGGCCCCTATCCAATCGATCTATACAAACATCAAGTCATTTAGCGAATCCTCGGCCCACAAACTTATGGTTATGTGCCGCATGTCATGCCCAATCCGTACTTAATAGGGATTCATGATGCATAGACGGGACGAATATAGTCAACCTAAGTGCTTCTGGCGATTCGCCGGCGGTTTGCCCCGATCGATTCAATCCGCCCGGCTTGGAAAATTAGAGTAGAACTCACAATACTGCACGGGGCTTTGTCTAACTGCTACTGGTACAGTGGCACCTCCCTAAATGAACCCCTCTAAGTGACTATGTGTGCCCTATCTGGTCAGGATTCCTCGACTGCAAACGGGATTATATGGATTTTACTATAGGTGTTCTATAACTGATCAAAACCCTCTTTATTCTCTAAATGGTCGCCCTTGTTGGCGCCTCTACCCTCTAAATGGACGCCGTAGTAATAGATCCAAAGTCATATACTTCTCAATCCCTTGCCTATCTCCTCCCACGAATGCCATCGCTACCACAACTCCCGCCACAACAAATCGAGCGAAGAGAGCAATTGTATTTGGGATGCTAAGCTGGAACAAAGAGTTTGCAGTAATTACAAGCTTGTAAACACTGATAAATAAGCTAGCCCCAGTATTTTACAATCAGCGCAGCGTAGACATATATTTTACAAAAAACTAAAAAAAAAATGTCGAGCCGACTAGGGGCTATGCAGTAGATACCAAGCAAAAGATAAAAGTACAGGCATGGTGACAGGATATCGGGAAAACAAATATTCCCATAATCTCACTATATTGAAACCCACGTACAACCTGAGGGGGTGCGACTCTGCTAATACCAATGAGAAGAAGGAATAAGAATAGACAAGGTGTGTGCCACACCAAAACACGATTTGGTCCTATCTAGGACAAACCACTTAGATTTGTCCTACTACTTAAAGTAGGAGATAGGACCAAACCGTGTTTTGGTGTGGCACACACCGGTCATTTTTGTCTACCGGTAGAATAACTTGATATTTGTATGAGGGTGTTTTTAACCCCCTCAGATGTGTCTTATAAGGCGCATCCGGCAGGGAAATCGGCGCTAAAGATAGCTTCAGCTGAGTCCATACTGTGATCAAGTCAAAATTGTCCTAGGCTGGGACAAATCGGCAAAATTAGATGTTACAAGAGACAAGTTTTCAACGGCTCATATCTCGAGAAGGACAATGGAGGAAGCTAAACCGAGAAGACCGCCAAAACAACTAGGGCGGTGGATTTTGCCTATGTAGTTGCATGATTCTATTTATTTCTAGTTATGCGGAGCGAGGCGCCTAACTTTTGGTCCTTCCATTTGTCCTACGGACTGGGCTAAGATATGAAAATGTAGCCAAAAGAAGTGTAGCATATCTTTATCTGATCAATTCTTTAACTGAAACAGCGTACTTAAGTACTGGGAAATTTGAAGGGTTTTCAAAGAGCGCTATCTTGCTGCTGCCAGAACTGAGACCCACTAGTAGTCAGTACTGTATCAGACCGAGCGAACTGGGTGTCATTTATAGAGGTGTGACTGTAAATGAACTCACTTCGCAACTTAGTGTTTGAAGCGCGCAATGTCATATGGTGCCAACGCGAAAGTTTTGATACAGTAGCTCGACGTCACGACGTGCGACAGCACGGCGCACGACTACATGTACTTGTACAGACTAGAGCGTGAGAACGAGACGCCTGATACATGTATATTCGGATTTACAAGGGGAAAATATGTGGCAGACACCACTTTATGTGTTTCACATTGCGTTTTATAATTGATCTCAACGGAATAGACGGGTATTATGTATTACCCGTCTCGTTCTCACGCTCTAGTTCCACGTGTATCTTACTGCGTAGATCGAAGCGTTGTAAGCGGGGGCTGCATGTAGTGCCTACCGTTGACAGATCCACACAGCCTTAATACCCAGCGTTTCAGCGTTTAGGCAAAGTGCATCCCAATATATCCAGCACAAGACACTACAGTAATGGAATAGCTCTCTAGTGTTCCAAGTATCTGCAACAACTGAGTGAACAATAGAGGACGACCAGGTACGCACTGACACCGGTCACGACGTGTATACATTTCGCTACTACGGCAGGTTCGTGCCTTGACTGCGCGATTCGGAGAAAACACTTGTTGCTCTTGTAAATTGTCCTCCGTTACGTGAACGACATGGTGCAGTGGTAGCACCAGTGTTGACTTGATATGCTTACCGTATTCGGGCTTGATCATTGGTCGCATGAGTATGTAGCAATGGACACGATCGACCACCGGTAAGCTGTCCTAGTTTTTGGTACGAGAGGTGCCAAAGAGGGTGTCCGCTTCGTTGAGCCGGAGCCCGCTACAGGTCAAAACGGCGTGGCCTGGCTCAACTGGACGCTTACACTGTATTCCAAGGAAATGCCGTACTGGAGGTCGCATTTGATCAAGCTCGACCAGTGACTTCAGTTTCCAATTTGCCCCCAGTGGAGCAACACCAGCACCTCACACGGCACTATTAAGCTACAAAAAGCCCGCGACGACGATGAAGCTTCTCTCCGCCGCGTTTGCTGCCTTCGCGCTCCTCGCCACGACTGTTAACGGCTCGCCCATGCTGCGCGAGGGCGGCAAGGGTGGCATCCCGAAGCAGGGCCAGCAGCAGCAGGGTAGCGCCAGTTCGTGCAACCTCAGCGGTACCTACCAGAAGGGGGTTAGATATTAATCGGGTCGTCTGCGGGTCTGGTAAGGCCGAGGGTCGGGCATGTATATTTCGCTGGTCTTTCTCTGGTCAGTCTGATCAGCAGCCCAACCCGTAAAGTACTCGTAAATTACTGTGCATAGTAAACTGCAGTAAAGGGATCCGCGAGTGCCGGCGACTGTCATCTGGCAATATTATACAGCAAGTTCACCAGAGAAGGAGACGGATTGATTGATCGAGTACTAGTAGGACACTCGCCCGTTGGCTCTCGCCTGCGGACTTAGCGACGGCACTTCGGGGGGCCCGCCCCTCTCTCGCTTCGCTCGGGGAGCGCCGCTCCGCGGCCTGCCCCACCCTCGTGCCTTACGCTAAGTCCTCGGCTCGGCCAGGCGCGGTGTCTAGGAAAAAATATCGGGTTGCAGCGCTCGCCTTCGCTCGCTCGCGCAGACACGCCCCGCCTGATCGGCGGGTGTTGGTGACCGGTGAGCGCATTGAGTGAGCCTCGCGCTCGCCTTCGCTCGCTCTCGGCCATATTTCTCCCATTTTGGCCTCTAGATGAGTGCGCATTTGCCTAAGCTACACCCACTGGGATAGTTGATACACTACAGTTCATCTACTGCCAGATCAATGTAGTAAGTCACCAAGGCTGACTAATCCATATTTCCCTGCTATGGGTATGGGTCGGGCATGAAAGAAATAATATATTCGCTGTAAGATATCCACGGATCTGGATATGGGTCACACTGACCCTCGGCCTTACCAGACCCGCAGACGACCCGATTAATAATCTACCCAGAAGGGCACGGACGTCTCGTCCTGCAGCGCCATCACCATCGGAGGACTGACCGTGCCTGCTGGTGTCACGCTCGACCTGAGCAATGTCAAGGACGGAGCCACCATCACTTTCACGGGCACCACCACGTTCGGCACGCAAAAGTGGGTTGGCCCCCTCGTGCTCCTGAGCGGCAACAGCCTCACGGTCGAGGGTTCCGGCACCCTCGACGGACAGGGAGCCTGGTACTGGAAGCAGGGCCAGTCGATCACGCGCCCGGTCTTCTTCCGCCTCCAGAACGTCGTTGGCTCAACGCTCTCGGGCTTCACGCTCAAGAACTCGCCCTTCCGCACGTTCAGCCTTGTCACGAACCAGCAGACGACGCTGAGCGGGCTTACCCTCGACTCTCGCGATGGCAACGGCCTCGCCAAGAATACGGACGGCTTCGACCTGACCAAGAACGACCACATCACGATCACGGGCAACAAGATCTACAACCAGGACGACTGCCTGGCCATGCAGTCGAGCACCAACACGGTCTTCAGCAACAACTACTGCAGCGGCGGCCACGGTATCTCCATCGGATCGCTCGGTGGCAACGCCGTGGACCAGTCCTCGACGGTGAAGGGTCTGACTGTGCAGGGCAACACGATCGTGGACAGCGACAACGGCATCCGCATCAAGACCATCATCGGCCTCAAGGGCCTCGTGTCGGACGTCAAGTACGTGCAGAACACGCTTTCGAACGTCAAGAACGCCATCGTCATGCACGCGGACTACAGCAAGTCCAAGGGCGGCTACACGGGCTCTCCCACTAGCTCCGTGGCGATCCAGGGCGTGACGATCTCGGGTCTGACGGGCTCGGCCACCAACCTGTACGACATTGTGGCGAACCCGAACACCGTGTCGGGCTGGTCGTTCTCGGGCATTAAGGTGAGCGCGTCGGCTACGGGCAAGATGGCTGGTGCACCCAACAGCGTGGCTGTGTAGATCCTCTCATTTCTAGTACTGTGCTTAGATTGGCGTCCCAGTGGCCGACATAATGGCCGATAGAGTGCTGGGGCATTTGCCAATTCAATAAATCGATGGAAGTATGTTTTGTTTTTGAATTTCATTGTATCGGTCTTATTCATGTTACTGTGCTGTGTTTACGCGGTGTGTTCGCTAGCTGTGCGTACGTTCGTCGGCAAGAGTCTCGACTCAAGACGCACGCTCTTCGCTTGCAGCAAGATGATAAAAACGAAGTAAACATAAATGTTATGCCGTCTGCATGGTATACAGTATGTACATGCAAAATGTTGAAGTGACTGAGCAAGAGCTGAGACTGAATACAGCAGCACGCTAACTAGCGAAACATTTTTAGAAGCGTTTCAATTGAAAATTTTAAACATTGTAAAGTCCGGATCAGAACTGCTGCAGCCTCGCATCTTACCTGTACTCTGTAGCGTGCCGCCTTAAGTCACGTGCTGATGCCGAGCGGCGCATCGAGTACAGTACGGGGCGGGTGCGTCAAGTGCATGTCGTACTTAGTTGAAGCTAGCGTAAAAACAATAGAAATCTAGTGTTGATTTGTGATTTTGATAAAACAATTAGAATCAATAATTCACAGTGTTGATTTTTGAGGAATTCATAAACCCCGTTATCATATACGCGTAACACGCGTTTGGACGTGCTCGCACAATTAAAAAATAAAAAATTAGCTGCATGACCCCATGCGGACCTTCGACCCTGTTAGATTCGATAAGGGCTAGGTACGCTATAGCCAGGCATGATATGCCAATACATGTATGTAACAAAAAACTATGCCAGTTTTTGCTGTTTATTATAGTAAGTACGCATTAGTGGCACAATTCTCACAGTCTTGAGCAAGGACTCTTACAGAAACGATTATCTAGCTCATAATACATAGGTTTCAATGCCTTAACGGGAGAAGTGGTGCACAGCGTCGATTGAAGGACTGCATTCCTAACCAGACGCACCGCGTGTATGCAGGAGGCGCCTCAGTGCTATTACGAGACACAACGCATCGATAAAACAAGGTCTACATGCACACTGTGTGAACATCTGGGCTGCGACCAAACGAAATGTACGGGCCATCGGGTTTTTCAGAACCAAACGTTAGGAGCCAATGTCAGCACATAGACGAAGTCAACCGGATTTCAGAAATTGACGTTTGTAGTTCAGCCTCTTATTTAACATGTACCCTTCTTCTAAACTCAAGCAAGGTTCACTGGGATCCACACGAGCTTCCCCAGTTGAAATGAGCACGATTTCAAGTTGCATTGAAACCCGCGAACAAGGTGTACCCCATACAGTTTGGCGGTGAGGTACCAATCCATGTATTATACGGTACTGTGCAGTATCGTGCTCGGGTTGCGCTGCGATCATTGCACAGCTCACAGGGTGATCCTGGCGAGCGAATTTCGTGTGTGGGCGTCGCGCAATGCGCGAAACGTACAGCACGCTCGGATTAACGACACGAAAGTGCGGTTATTAAAACGGGTGAAAGCATGCGCACACCGTGGAAGTGAATAGCTATACATGCACGAGTCTATTGTCCTAATAAGTGTTCGCTGTCTTCACGAAACGTTTCTGGCAAATGTGCCCCGGTTTCTTAACCCTTTCGCGAATGACTTGAGTTTGTATACTATAATAGCTTAAGTGTAATCAAACTAAAACGTGCCAGAATGGCGCGTTTTGGTGGTCCCACCCTGTGCCGCAATGCTTGTGCTTGAACACAGCGACTTCTGAAGCTCCAACAGAACGGTCCAAAATGGCCCGTTTTGAAGGATAAGCTAATTGGCTGAAATTCAATAATTTTCCGAACGACGCAGCCATTGGCTAATCTGCTTGGCTTTATACGTAATTTATGAAAGATACGTCTGCCCTGTTTGCTTTGGCAAGGCCTCAAGGACACAAGGCGCGCTGTGTTTAGCAGCTTGCGCAAAAGCAAACGCCACACTGTCCACTTCAGTCCTCGGACATCGACACGTAGTGAAAGCGGCAACCAGCATTTGGCGGCAGCATCATCGAGCAGTCAAGCCTCGTACCCGGTACGTATGGGCCGTATGGTGCCAGCAGCACGACGCCATGCACCGTCATCAAGGAAGTGAGCAGTGCTGACGCAACGCCGAGTCCTGTGCACTCGAGAACACAGTACTAATCGGTACATGGAAGCCTAGCATTTGAGAGTCAATGGATTAGCAGCATAGTATTGCGCATGGTACCCATGTACGCCTAGCACTTGACATGCGCAAGTTCCAGGCCTAGATTAACTGCTATAAAACGTTTGCACATTTAGTGGTATGAACCAAGTTCTTCGTGCTCAACCAGCTAGATCTCGCCTGCCCAAAAATGGCCAAGAATCTGCTTGGCAATCACAACACGCTGTCTTGCTAACCCGAAATAAGCTCACTCTAAATTGCATACTGAAACCCATACCAATGCACATACTTATATTTTGCTCGCACCTATTCTTCTCGTTGGCACGCACTGGCATACATATAGCTGTTGCTGGAAGGATTGTTATCAAGATATTTTGACGGCCATTTGGACGGTATAAAATGTTACTAGAGATAAATTGTGTTGCTGGGTCACATCAGTGCAATCTAGGCGCACAGAACCTCGTCAGTGGCATTGAAGGCCAACGCGCGAGTTTTGTTTTGTGACACTAGATATTGCGCTGGCACGGACATTCGTGGAAGTTCAATCAGATTTACGTCTTCCAGCATTCATTTCAACGCCTGCTATGCTTAGTGATTGTATCGGGCTACAAAGATCAACAGAACAACATCGTATTTCAAAACTAGTTCTTGTTCACGTGTACTGCCAGCCAGCCAGAGTACATATAGTATCAATACGACATGGTCTGGAACTATATCTGCAAATATGTGCCATCACAGTGTCGGAAACCTCCGCCACTGCAGGATTCCAACCCAGGTGCTGCCATCTCCATCAACATTACTACTCATCTACTCAGGCCTTATACCACTCAAAGTGAATGGATCTTAGAGCGATTGACTTTGATCTAGTGCTATACACAGGAAGGAAATTCGACACTATTGCTGCCAACCCACATAAGGTTTCGCTGTGGGCATCTCTCTTGAAGAGACGAGGTACTGAGACGTCTGAAGGACTATTTACTGGTTCGTACACTTCATATCTAGTTAAAATAACTACAAATTCGTCTTTACCGGAAAATGGGGAACCGATGAGCGCCCTGCAATTGTAAGTAGAACTAACAAGAGTATAAAGCCCAGGTTGATTTAGAATGCGCGCGTTAGTAAGTTTACTCACTGAGCAAGGTCCGCCCTACAGGCATTACACTAGGTGCTGTGCTCTCCTTATTACTTGCTCAGGGAATGTAAGGTATTCTGCATCGACAACTACGTCTATCTGAGCCCCTCTTCTACTCGGCTTTTGTGGCTGACATGGTTATAGGACCCGCTTGAGGATGCATCGTAGTCTACTTTGCTTGACATGTGAGTACGGCATTTCCGCTAATGTCTAGATTAGTAATTTCCGGAACTCGCAGCCTTCAAGTTGGCAAGGATTGGCTATAATTGAACAGAGTAGTCCAACAAAGGTCGAAGGGTGGTAGCAAACTCAAAACGGGCCATTTTGGCACGTTTGAACGCGATCTCCGATGCAACTCTTGGGAAGGCATCCAAACGCGCCATTTTGGACCGGTTTGCCGCGAAAGGGTTAAGGTATGCTTAGTCAATTACAGTAGACAAGGGCTCAAAACACACCCGCTATCGCCTATTCTATAACCCGATGGATACCGGTGTCGGTACAGAACTCCCCTGCTTACCCTCGCCTGCATAAAGTTTGGTACCTCGCGCAGGTAGTGCAAATCACTGAAGTCAGCATCCATGCCCATCCGTGCATAAACTCACCACATACTGATTTAACGGAACGTGGGAGGGAAAGTGTCGACCGCGGGAAGGGCTATGCGCCGTAAAATTGTAATAAATCAGTACTCTTAGCCTCCTTCGCAATTCTCTTAACCTCGCAAGATTTATTGGTCCCACCTTTGTGGCTAAGGCGGGGAGTTCTGTATGCTAAAGCCACGAAACTGGAGCGGCCGTTCCAGCTGCTCCATTCGGTAACAGCATGTGTTGCTGTTAAGCCCGTGTACTGTACAGTATGTACATGCCCGTGTAGAGTACAGTACTTAGTAAGTACAGTACATCCACATGTACTGTACGTCTTGCCCGCTGCCATCTACTGTACATGTAGAGCTTGAGCGTTCTTTTGCCGCTTCCGCTCTGCGTTTTCGTTCGATTGTAAAGGATCCGTTAGCCCGATGGTCCGAACTTCGAAGCGATTTCTTGAGCGGTCTCCCTCTTCATACAAATTCATAGCTAAGCTTACTGTAAATCTTAGGGGTCGATTCGATTAATGCATCTCGACACCTGATTGGTTAGTCTCTATATTGATTAAAATGCATATGGTGCGCGTCAGGCATGCTTGCACTGCTGAACCACAGCCCACATCGAAAGAACTAGGGGTATTACCAATGGTTTACTCTTCGACCTGAGGGGGCACTCGAAACACGGCTCGGTGCAGGTGGACCACAGCCCTCACTTTCCATTTTGCACGCACCCGCAAGAACCCTTCCAGCTTCAGTCCAAGGTTCCGCAGCATGAAGTTCTTCTCCACCGCGCTCGCCGTGTTCGCGCTCCTCGCTACGACTGCCAATGGCTCCCCCATGCTCCGCATGGAGGCCGAAGGGAAGAAGAGCAAGACCAAGACACCGGAGCCAATTCTTCAGCTGGGCGACCCGGACCAAACCGAACAGCAAGACCAAACCCAGCAGCAAGACCAGATTGAGCAGCAGGACCCAACCCAGCAGTCGCCCACGTCCAAGACGAGCAGCGGCTGCCACCTCACGGGCACTTACAAGAAGGGCACCAACATTGCGTCATGCAACTCCATCGTGGTGGACTCGCTGGCGGTGCCCGCCGGTGTGACGCTGGACCTGAGCAAGGCCAAGAAGGGCGCAGTCATTGAGTTCAAGGGAACCACCACTTTTGGTACGCAAAAGTGGCCGGGCCCGCTTGTTCTTGTTGGAGGAACTGACCTTACGGTCACTGGCTCTGGTACTCTCGACGGCAACGGTCTGTGGTACTGGAAGCAGGGCCAATCGATCACGCGTCCAGTCTTCTTCCGTCTGCAAAACGTCATCAGCTCAACGATCTCGAAATTCACGATCAAGAACATGCCGTTCCGCACGTTCAGCATCGTGACGTCCAAGGACACGACCCTCACTGGCCTTACGATTGACAACCGCGCTGGCAACGGTATCGCGAAGAACACGGACGGCTTTGGTCTGACCAAGAATGATCATATCACGATCACCGGCAACACCATCTACAACCAGGACGACTGTCTCGCTATGCAGTCGAGCACCAACACGTTCTTCACCAACAATTACTGCTGCGGCAGCCACGGTATTTCGGTCGGATCACTTGGTGGTAACACTGTCGACCAGTCTACTACGGTTCAGGGCCTGACGGTGGAGGGCAACACTATCGTTGACAGCGACAACGGCCTCCGCATCAAGACTATCATCGGCCTCAAGGGTCTTGTCACTGATGTCAAGTACGTGAACAACGAGCTGTCCAACGTGAAGAACGCTATCGTGATCCGCTCGGACTACAGCAAGCAGAAGGGCGGCTACACGGGCTCCCCCACGAGCCAGGTAATGATCAAGGACGTGACGGTCTCGGGCCTTAAGGGTTCGGCCAAGAACCTGTACGACATCATGGCGAACCCGAAGGTGGTGTCTGGCTGGTCGTTCTCGGGTATCGACGTCAGCGCGTCGCTTAAGGGCAAGCTGGCTGGCGCGCCCAACAGCATTAACGTGTAGAAAGACTGAATTGGTGTTACTGGTTGGCGACTGGAGCATGCCTTAGTCTACATGCAGCCAGTACGATAAAAATGTAGAGCTTTTAATGCTTAGCGTTGCTTGTCCTTTAACTACACGTAAAATTTGACACTCCAGTCTGTAAACGTTGAGCATGAACTTCTGCCGAGTACTAGTATATGGCGCGGCGCCGACCTATTTTGCCAGTGAATGGGGTTATCCTCACTGATAACCGATCATTCGCTATCGGAGCTTACGCCATCCATGCGTGGGCACACTGTATAAAGCGCCTGGCGAGTTGGGTGGGCGACTAAGTTGACTGCGCTACGTGGGCAAGATAGTCCGCCCTGTCGTCTCGTGCCCATAGCAATATATTCTCGAAGGCTCTCGTCTCCGTCTCCGCCATGTCCATTACCGGTATCATTGCACCGCTGATGATGCGCCAACCGAACCAGCCGAATAGAAGCAGCATTCTATATTCCTTACAACAATCACACGACCTGCTGAACTACGGCACCGACCTGATGAAGAAAGCACGGAAGGCTTTTAGAATAACGTTAGTTGAGCTGCAATGACGACCTCGTGATCGCGAGAACACCTGGGCAATTACTCGCCATCCTAAACGCTTACCTGAGCAGAACAACATGATTGCCGACGAGTAGAACATCGAGTATGGGTTCGCGCAGGGCACCATGTACGCGGACAACACGATGTCAAGCGTGAAAACTGTCATCATGACCCACAGTATGTTGGAGGTGGCTGTATTGGCGACGCAAACAGCAAGGCAACGGTGGCGCCCACTCACTTCATTAAATTACTCATTTCTTAACGCATTCATGCCAAGCATACTAAAACCATCTTGGCAGCCCACGATGACAATTTTCTCTCAGTAGTCTACATTTCCCCACACACTGCAATACGTGCCCCGGAGCAATCGACGCAAATATATGAGGACGATCATCTAGCGTATTTGCCATAACAACTATACAAACTCTTGAGTATTGTGACACAAAATCGACTAGCAACGCATTTTATTAAACAAAAACGCAATAGTCTGCTAGCAGAATCTATTTCTAAAGTTTGAATAGCACCTGGAGCATCATTATTTTCTAGCCCCGGACAACCATCACCGCTGTATCCTGCCATGACACAGGGCAAGTTTGCAAGACTAATTCATACGACAACATTCAACAACAATACTCATGACCCTACTTTCGGATATAATCCGACTCTAACTTGGGAAACCCTCGTACCTACCTTCCTGCGCGCTATGATGACCTCCCCGATCGACGCTGTCATGATCGATATCAATGTGCAGTGATGTACCATGCTACGGCGACGTCGTGGCAGTGTTCGGATCATTTTATGGCCAAGCTTCCCGGTGAAGGAACTAAAAAGGAAAAGTAAACGTGCAGAGATGCATTAGCCCCCCGTAATCGAAGAGAATTGAATTAGGCACTTGTTGCTGCACCCGACTGGGAATCATGCGATGAGGCAGCTGCACCCGACTGGGGTGCAATAACGCCCGACTAGACCGACTCAACCCGACTGAAAATAGAGCGGGGTTTAGAGCCGGGTTCTGGCTATACATCGGCTAGTGTATAGCTGGACAACAAAAGTTGTGTAAACCACCTTATAAAGACCGAAGCATTCAGTCGGGTCAGTCGGGTAGTCGGGCTGCCTCAGTCGGTGTGTGAACGCAGGATGCAGTGAGTCAAAGGATCACTGCACTACATGTAGCAATGTGTGCGTTCCCGTCAAGTGTGTCGCTAGAGTTGGAAACACAATAGAACAGCAGCGCGCATCATGCTACCCTATTAATTGTAAGCGCCCCACCCACGTGGGCACTGCAGCACTCCTATCAACGCCGGTTTACACATCGCTTTTCTCTAACGGTTGAAAGGTTCATTATTGATCTCAAACATGAACCGCTAAGCACTATAAAGAAGAAGAAGAAAAGGCACACACCACGCTCAGTCGGGTTTCGTCGGACGGAATCCACTCACACACGTCCAGCCCGAGCGCAGCGGCGTCCTTGAGGTAAGCGCATCTTGTGACACCTCGGCCAGCCGCACAGCGAGCATGTCGCGGTGCAGCCGTCCGCGTAGTAATCCCCACAGACGCTGCTGTCCGCAAGGCTCTCGACGACGTGTCCTCCCTGGTGGTGCCTCTTCGCCCTGCGAAGAGTAGCGCGGCGCGAAGTTTGCACTCCGACGTTCTGGCATCCCTAATAACACCCTGTTAGTTCGCATTACCTTCAGCGCTGCTTCGCCCAGCGCTTATATCGACGCGACGGAGCCTTATGCTCGAGCTGTCGAAATCTTGAATGGCGACTAAAATGGTTTGGTGTGCAGGGGTATACATAGTATGTATACCCGTGCGGATGAAGGCAATACAACAACACGAAAATGATTAAAAGTGTGGGATGTGCCAGTCGGGTGCAGCAAACACTCCCTTGAATTTATCGCTATCGCGCCTTACTCTAGTAGACAGTTGGCGTTGATGCCGCCTTAACGGTAGGCGAGACACGTACATGTACCAGAAAAAATATCATCACCATATAGTTTCCTAGAAATAGTATCCTTTTAAATAAACATTTCACGTCAATAAAAATGATTAAAACAATTCATTGGGACGAAGTCCCCATTATAATTACTTGGTACCGGTATACCTTTCCTTACCGTAGGGCCTAGTGATTGATTGGATGAAATAGGCAGGCTAGGGTTGCAATCTAAAGCAGGCTCCCCGAATTTTTCTTGGGTACCGGTATACAGACGATCTCCTCGCTAGTAATCCCTAGGTATGGAATACCCGCTCACCAGGCATATAAAGGCGGGTCCAACGATTTCTGAATGACCGTCCTATACAAAACCAAGTAACTATTCCCCCTCACCCCTCAATCGTAATAAGGAATAAAAAATCGCAAGATATGAATATTCTGGGGTGCTTAACTGTAGTAAAAGTCCATTATGTACAGGACGTCCAAAGTAGTCAAGCAATGACATTTGCTGCTTGTGTCCTTGTTTTCTTCCAAGCTCTTCGTGTAAAGCATGCTGCATCGTTCGGAGCCCACTCACAGATCTGTCTGACACACCTGTAGCATCAGCTCTAACGAGTAGTTTGGCTACCCACATTAGATGCTCTTTGATATCTTTAGGGCTCAGATTCTCTTCCTTGTTCTCGGAATCATCGTCAACGACCTCGCTTGCATCGATTTCTCCTTCCGCCGGTGGGGTTTCCTCCTCGTCGACGCCGCGGAACTCTTCATCCGTGGGCTCGTCGATGATGTTCTCTTCTGGTGAGTTGAGCAGCTCCTCTACGGACATAAGATTCGACGCTCGTAAGCGCAATAGCATCGAGCTTAGCTCGTCCTCCCCCTCCGGCTCATCGCTCTCGCACGTGTTGTAGTCCAACAGCCCGATGTGCGCCCAACACTTCGCAAAAAGCGAGGGAGCCATGGCGTTCCAGCACTCAATGCACCAAATAATTGCCTGATGAATGCCACCTTGTACAACTTAGCCGCCTTCGAGATGTCCATCATCGGATCGGCTTCAAGTAGATCAAGAGCATGTTGAACTGTCTTCGCCGGTACCAACGCTTGAACGCGGCAATTATCCCAGCGTCAAGGGACCTGCATGCAACCATTATTATCAGCAGCATGAAAGGTTGCTAGAGTGTACCATATAGATGGTACAGCTTGCGTACCACATGCGTGGTACACCCCATGACAGGAATACCCTCAACCAGGAATAAAAAGTGGGTTCCCGACGCCATGACTAGCGAGGGGATTGTCTGTAGTGCGCTTTTGGGCCGCTCGGACGAGGGGCCAAGAGACTCATCACAGAGTTTCATTAAGGACATCGACATCTGAGGGCCTTAAAGTAATGGTACATAAGTGACGGCGCCCCTTCGTCTCGCGGTATCACGGCGGTATGATCACGTCGGATCGCCTTTGTGACTCAGTCGCGGCGCAACAACAGCGAGTCACCGCCAGCGATAACAGTGCTTAAGGGCAGGTTGCCGTCATTGCAACCACCGCCCAGCAGCCAGGATGAGCAGGCAGCACGTGAAGACCATGTCCATTCATCCTATCTCGCACATGAGAGTGTTCTTGCCTCAGCAAAGGGAATGCGTTCGGCGGGAACACCAATGAACCAATAGCTGCAAGATTTAAATACGATGACGAAAATGTTGCATTGCTGCCTAACTGACACTGCTACTTTGTACACGTTTTGATACAGGGAGGATTTTGATGCCGCGCTGGAAGGCGTGCTGGGCGCTGTCAGATATGCTGCATTATCCGAAGCTCGGTAGATAGATTGAGTACACGGCTACCAGCTGATCGTTCTAGGTGCAACATGGCACCTCTGTCAGGAGAGTTTGCTTTTTTTAGATTAAAACTGCATCAAGGGAGTCAACATGACCGAAGTTTTGTGCTTTGTTGTAAGTTTTTGGAAACCTAGCTCGAGTCAGCAACAAATGCTGCTCATTTGAGACGGCGGCAAACAAAATGTTACTTATCAACCATTTAGAGTTGTCGAGATAATCGACTTTGAAGTTGACCAATCAAATTTCGTACATAACCGGACATCAACAATTTGAAAGTGAAAAACACTCGTAGAAAGCTAAAAGTACTTGCATTCGTTTGCTTTTAACAAGAGCTTTCCGATAATGTACGATATGAAAAAATGACAGGATATTCAAGTCACACTCAGTCAGAACGTGGCGTGATTTGGACACCCCCAAAATGGAGACATATTTTTCAGGTGACGACTACTCCACCAATTTTCAACATTATTGAGCACGGAAGGGCTTAAAATGTGCGCAAGACACTGTTCTTTCCGTTAAAGCCACTAAATCGCGATTCGTACTTAGGTTGATAAGTAACATTTTGTTTGACGCGGTCTCACAAATTTTGTGAGCAAATAAGGTTCGACGCAGCGTTGTGCTTTCGGATGGTTGCCGCAGCTTAAGGCCTAAGCACTCAAAACACACAACGGTGACAAGTAGCGCTGGTAAGCTTAGGCTGATGCTTTCGGGACGTCGTCTAAAAAAATGTACAGATTACTGTGCGTAAGAGGTCGGCCCACCAGCAACTCGACTCGAGCTGCTCAGCTAGTATACTTACATATATGATGGTATGACAATTATGCTTGACGTAAGAAAATATTTTGAATGACAGCGTCCACGTTTCGGTTACTAACTGTAAGTATGACGTAGCTGCAACGGTTGCTGCACAACGCTCGTAGCGACAACGAAAAGCAGTGGTGCCAATACAGCCTCTTGGCAACCACGGTTACTTACATGTTAATCTGTACCCCTTCATACATTTCACACTTCCACTGCATGCTCCTACATTTTGGCTGATGCGAGCCCTGCAAAGTAAGGTCAAGTAGTGTCCATGGTTATTAATACTCGTGCTCGACGTGCAATCTTGTGTTGTCGTTCCAGCTCGCTCCAGGCGATGATAAATTTAGGATGTATTTCGTTGGGACGAAGGGCTGAGGCGGTGCCTGCTTCTGGCAAAACATTTGTTGCAGCGTTGCATTACATGTACATGTAATTTAGAGTAATCAATGTTGGTCGAGATACATGTGTACATGTACGTGTACAGTACTGTACATGTACACATGCAACGTTTTTTTTGCTGCTGCACTTTCTTGTGTTGTACAGACAACGACTTACACGTACAAAGCCGGCAGACACAAAAAGCTGGCAGACAAAGTCAAGCAAAGCTTAACATGAGCAAACCAGCCAATCAGATTCAATCACATAACTTCATCTTTGTATACCGTCTGGTTTTGTGTACTTTATATACTTTGGTGTGTATTTTATGCAACCTCTCGTGTGATTTATGACATTTTTACAGTTTTGACGGGAGATACCTTATCGTTGTTTTTATATAGGAGGATCGCATTAAGCATGCCGGCTTTGTAAGTCGTTGTCTGGAAGCAGAGATGACCAGTACATGTAGTTATGCTGGACCTTACTAAACAGTAAAATCATACGAGAAAACTACTATAGTATATATATATTACTTTGTGATCAATTCCAAATAACACTACTATATGATGCAGTGCTATGTCATGGGCCTTGAAATACTAGATTGTACTACTAAAATCCGAACCGATCCTGTCACATTGAAGTAGGTTGCTAGGTCAAATCCGTCCAATAACTCACGTTTTATTTCTCGTCAACGTTGGCAGCTCAGCTCATTTTGTGATTGTCTTCTTCTTTCCCCTACCGAAAACTGTCCCCGCTGAGGAGAAAGGAGTACCGAGCTCGAGGTGGCATGACTGTGTGCCGCCTCTTTTTGTGACGATCACGAGCTCTGCACTACCCTCTCTGTGTAGCGTGATACGTCGGTAGTATGCGCTAATTGTACTTTGGATTCACCTACTGCAGCCCCTCCCCATGCACGCAGTGCGAGCCACTTCAGTCAGCTTGACCTGCAACCAGGAGTCCTGGTCCGAGACTTGCTACACGAATCTCCATCCAGCTGAACGCGTATCTGGTCCTGCATTCAATACACTACCGCGAATATGACAGGGTGACAGCGTTGTAGTTGCAATCCACTCTTTGAGAATGCGTAGGACTAGCTCCGGAGTTGGAAGTTTCGGCCAGAAATTATTTTTTGTAATGAACGTATGCATTTTTGAAGGTTTCTGAGATAATATTTATCACTACTACTACAGTAATAGTAGTTTCAACGAAGGCGTGGGTGGGTCTACTAGTAGTAATAGTATCTCATCATACTCTCGGCGGCAACTACTACAGTACGTAGTACATGTAGTACAGTAGACGAGCAAAAATGAGACGGTTTCAAACGAAATGATGCTTACGAACCTAAGTACGAATCGCGATTTAACCGCATCAATCGAAAGAGGCGTGTCTTGTGCGTCGTTTAAGCTATCGAACGCTCCGAAATGTTGAGAACTCGCGGAGTGACATCGGTCTAGAAAAATTATCTCCATTTTCGGACCCCCTACATTCCCGATTGTATTTGGGGCGTGTGACCTCAATATTTTTTCAATTTTAACGTATGGTATATTATCGGAAAGCTCGCGCTAATAGCTCTCGATTAAGAGTATTTTTATGCTTTGTGTATGTGTTTTTCACTTTTGAAATTTTGATGTCCGGTTATTTCCGAAAATCGATTGGTCAACTTCAAGCGCGATTATCTCGAAAACTCCAAATGGCGCCTAAGCATCATTTCGTTTGAAACCGTCTCAAATGTGTTCTCTGGTTGTAAGGCTGCCGTGCACACTATGGCATCCAGAGGCACAGCTTCTCAAAAAGTGTCGTTCTTATGGCGCAACGTGTGCGTCGAGGTTAACGGACGGCGACATGTGCACATAGTACGCGGATCGGCTCAGCCTTCTTCAACCCTTGCTAGATCCTCGGATGGTCGAAGGACCAGCACGAGCCGTTCAACGCCAGCTGACTTTGGTAGTCCTAGGGAGCATTCCTAGTCCTCACTTTCAAATTTGCCTCAAGCGAATCACATCAAGACAGCCACTGAGCCACAAACCAAGCGCCAGTCATGAAGCTCATCTCCGCAGCGTTTGCGACGTTCGCCTTCCTCGCAGCTACCGCTAATGGCTCGCCCATGACGCGCCAAGAAGCCGAGGGCAATCCAGCTCAGCAGCAGCAGCAGCAGCAGAAAAGCAGCAGCAACTTGTGCAACCTCACTGGTACCTACAAGAAGGGCACGGACATTTCTTCCTGCAGCACTGTTACCATCGGAAACCTCAATGTCCCTGCTGGCGTGACGCTGGATCTCAGCAGGGCCAAGAACGGAGCCACCATTCAGTTCACGGGCACGACCACTTTCGGAACGCTGAAATGGAACGGGCCGCTCGTGACGCTTAGCGGAACCGACCTCACGGTCAAGGGCAACGGCAAGCTGGATGGTCAAGGAGCTTGGTACTGGAAGCAGGGCCAGTCGATCACCCGCCCGGTTTTCTTCCAGGTGCACAAGGTCATCCACTCCACGATGTCGGGCTTCACCATCCAGAACGCGCCTTACCGCACGTTCAGCATCGTGGACTCGATGTACACGACCCTCACGGGTCTCACGCTGGACTCGAGGGCTGGCAACGGTATCGCCACGAACACGGACGGCTTCGACTTGAGCTGCAATGACCACATCACCATCACGGGCAACAAGATCTACAACCAGGACGACTGCCTGGCCATGCAGTCCAGCACCAACACCATCTTCAGCAACAACTACTGCTACGGTAGCCACGGCATCTCCGTCGGCTCGCTTGGTGGGAACTCGGTCGACAAGACTACCACGGTGCAAGGCCTGACGGTGCAGGGCAACCACATCCAGGACAGCGACAACGGTCTTCGCATCAAGACCATCATCGGCCTCAAGGGCCTCGTTTCCAATGTGAAATTCATTGACAACCACCTGTCGAACGTCAGGTTCGGTGTCGTCGTGCACTCGGACTACAGCAAGCAGAAGGGAGGCTACACGGGTGCAGCCACCAGCCAGGCACAGATTACGGGCGTGACGGTGTCTGGTCTCACAGGTACCGCCACGAACCTGTACGACATCGTAGTGAACCCCAAGGCCGTTTCTGCTTGGAAGTTCTCGGGTATCCAAGTGAATGCGGCTGCCAAGGGCAAGGTGAACGGTGCACCTAGCAGCGTCGCCATTTAGAAGCGCGTACTATCCGCCACGTAGAGTGGCGGCTCTGCGGTCTACAAAATGACTGACAATTGAGTAACTACACCAGACCAAATAGAGCATCGATGTTGATTAACGCTACTATTGTGCTTTGTAACCCAACCTACTCGTAACTTAGAAGGAGGAAACACTCAAATAGACCGTTACAAGACCTCACCTCAGCGTCGGATTCATATGTGTAGACCAGTGCGATGCGGTGCTTCAAAAATGAACATTATTAAACGTGGTGTTGGTCCAATGGTGACGATTCAAGAAAACTGTCCGAACAATCAAGCACCGTCTCAACCTCAATGATTCTAAAGACCACTGACGTGGGCACTCGACAGCGGCTGATACTTCAGAACGCGAGCTCGTCCAGCAACTTGAATAGCATATATTATGCGTAAGTGTCTGCGGAGTTCCAACGAAAGCCACGCGTGTGGTGTGTGGTGTCCATGAACTCGACAGTCTCAGTGAGGCATTTGAGCACCATTTACCATATAGATAACTCATGACGCGCTGTTAAACCTTTTGTTTGTCTTCCCGAAGAGGAAGCGTGTGAGCCAACAGCAATACGACGGTGAATGCATCAAAATGCTCGTTTATTATTTACCGGCGAAATCTCAATTCGACACCGCACCTAGGTAACCATCACCGATTCCTCGGATCGTGGTTAAACAAAAATGTAAACGTATCGACCTCAATACCACACTGCTCTCACGAATCCGCGTTTGTTTCCTGCATGACGTCCGGTTCGGCTGACGTCTACGACCATGAAGATCGACGACACAAATGCAGCAGCGCTTGATGCATGATACATGTACACCCATCGCAGATTAATGATGAGGCGACTTTAATTTTAAATGGCGACTAAACGACTAGCAAGTGCACGACACACAACGCTTTAGGGCGGCGACAAGACGTGCGTTCCTGCGATGGTGGGGGTGGTGGCAGCGTCGCCGCCTTCCGGGAGACCGGCATCGTTAAGGCGAAGATTTGGCGGCAGACACTGGGCACCGGTAAAGTACGGTGTATTTTACAGCTTTTTATCTTTTAAAAAAGCTGTAAATCCCCCGAAGCTCGTTCCTTATCTCCTGGTTGCCCAGCGGGATTCCCGCTGCCAGCAGGGCGATGCACTGCATAGCTGCATCATGCAGCTCTCCCAGCTGGCGGATTCGGCGAAAACACTTGCTCCGGACGTCGACGGATTGACAGCGCGACGATGGTCTCTGTACATGCGCAGACACGTGATGTCCCGGTTCACACGCTGGAGCTGGAGCCGACTGCGCAGTCCGCCGAGGCTCGGCGGCCCTCGGGTCACCTTGATTTGCAACCCTGTGGACTTGGGCCACTGCGATACCATGCTACAGGCGCAACGGAATGGTTCACCGCTCGCGTTGTGTTCAAAGGCGCGCGTTGCGTCCGATTGAGCTGGGGAGGCGGTGGTCGACCGGCCCAGCTGCTGGTGCGCTGCGGACAGAGGGCGCGCCTGATGTCACGCCGGACCTGGACAAGTTTGAAGCGTTCGAACACCCGAGCGAACTAATGGCCCCCGACTCACAGTGAATGCCACAGTGCCCCAAGTCCGCGCTCAGATCGCCCAATTTCGTTGACCAGTGGACACTCTCACACTTTAGCTCACTTTCCATTTTGCACCGGGTGCAGCAAGCAACCAAGCAAGCAAGCCACCGACCGCAAACAAGTCTCCACTCCGCACGATGAAGTTCTTCACCACTGCGCTCGCCGTGTTCGCGCTGGTCGCCTCGACCGCCAACGCCTCGCCCATGCTCCGCATGGAGGCCGAGGGCAAGAAGAGCAAGTCCAAGACCCCCGCCCCCGTGGTGGAGGCCGACGACGACTACACGCAGCAGCAGGACCCGACGCAGCAGCAAGACCCGACCCAACAGACCCAGCAGCAGTCGCCTACGACCAAGACGAGCAGCGGCTGCCACCTCACGGGCACCTACAAGAAGGGCACCAACATCGCGTCGTGCAGCTCCATCGTGGTGGACTCGCTGACGGTGCCCGCCGGCGTGACGCTGGACCTGAGCGCGGCCAAGACGGGCGCCACCATCGAGTTCGTGGGCACCACAACGTTCGGCACGCTCAAGTGGGAGGGCCCGCTGGTGCGCGTGAGCGGCTCGGACCTGACGGTCAAGGGCTCAGGCACGCTGGACGGCAACGGTCTGTGGTACTGGAAGCAGGGCCAGTCGATCACGCGGCCCGTGTTCTTCAAGGTGCAGAACGTCATCGGCTCGACGCTCTCGGGCTTCACGATCAAGAACATGCCGTTCCGCACGTTCAGCATCGTGACGTCCAAGGACACGACGCTGAGCGGCCTGACCATCGACAACCGCGCCGGCAACGGCCTCGCCAAGAACACGGACGGCTTCGACCTGACCAAGAACGACCACATCACGATCACGGGCAACAAGATCTACAACCAGGACGACTGCCTGGCCATGCAGTCGAGCACCAACACGGTCTTCAGCAACAACTACTGCAGCGGCGGCCACGGCATCTCCATCGGCTCGCTGGGCGGCAACGCCGTGGACCAGTCCACGACGGTGCAGGGCCTGACGGTGGAGGGCAACCAGATCGTCAACAGCGACAACGGCATCCGCATCAAGACCATCATCGGCCTCAAGGGTCTTGTCACTGATGTCAAGTACGTGCAGAACACGCTGACGAACGTCAAGAACGGCATCGTGCTGCACTCGGACTACAGCAAGCAGAAGGGCGGCTACACGGGCTCCCCGACGAGCCAGGTGACGATCAAGGGCGTGACGGTGGACGGCCTCAAGGGCACGGCCACCAACCTGTACGACATCGTGGCGAACCCGAAGGTGGTGTCTGGCTTGGACTTCTCGGGCGTGACGGTGAGCGCGTCGGTCAAGGGCAAGCTGGCCGGCGTGCCCAACAGCCTGAGCGTGTAGAGTTTGCCGTCTTGAAGTGACGTGTAAGCATTGCAGTAGTTAGTTGTGTCTCTGTGGTCAATCGAAGGCCAATTTGGTAAATTGAATGGAACTCCATTATTGGGATAGATAATCTACAGTAGGCATTTCATCTCGCCATGACAAGCCATGGAGTACTACTTCTGTTGTACTCAGTCAATACAATCGACCTACTACAGTATTTGCTCTTTTCGCTGGGGATTTTGTCGATCGGCGTCTAGGTGGGCACTCGGCACAAGACTCTTGACTTGAGTCAAGAGTGCAAGGTTGTTTCCGCACACTGCCGGATGGCACAACGATGCGAGGGCCACAAAGAGACTTTGGAGCACCTCCTATGGGCCTACCCGCATGCAGCGGCTGTATGGAAGGTCTTCGTGGAGCACTGGGCAGGATCAACAGTAACACAAGTGAAGCTGGGGAAGTACCAGTACTTCGTTGCCTCTCAATCTTCACCAGTCCTTCCAGCTCGGTTCAGGCAACGTATGATCGCCCTTTACGGAGAGCTAACAACAGAGCATACGAAAAGCGGCGCGCTGTCTACGGTGGGCCTTTTGCAGCATACCAACAACATCACTATGGATGATACGCAACAGAAAAGTTCACCGGCAGGAAACGATCACGGTGCAACAACGAACGGCAGAAGTCTGGAAGATTATGTTACGCCAACTTCGGCAGTATCCCACCGAGATTCAATAAGTATCAAAACCGCATATTCGGCATACGACTACGACAAGTACTCGACTGCTTCGAATACAATAATCCTCAGCAAGAAGTGCCAAGAGCAGGGAACCACGCAACAAGCATCCAATTCTTACGTGGCTTGAGATTTTTCAGCACGCTATTAATATTAACTAAAGTTAAATAGTCAACAGTGATCATCATCAGAGTGCATGATTGTTCCGACCACTTTTCTTGATTCGTCACCACCGGATCCATAGTGGTGGCGGGTGACTGAGGCGCCGATCGACAAAATCCCCAGCGAAAAGAGCAAATACTGTAGTAGGTCGATTGTATTGACTGAGTACAACAGAAGTAGTACTCCATGGCTTGCCATGGCGAGATGAAATGCCTACTGTAGATTATCTATCCCAATAATGGAGTTCCATTCAATTTACCAAATTGGCCTTCGATTGACCACAGAGACACAACTAACTACTGCAATGCTTACACGTCACTTCAAGACGGCAAACTCTACACGCTCAGGCTGTTGGGCACGCCGGCCAGCTTGCCCTTGACCGACGCGCTCACCGTCACGCCCGAGAAGTCCAAGCCAGACACCACCTTCGGGTTCGCCACGATGTCGTACAGGTTGGTGGCCGTGCCCTTGAGGCCGTCCACCGTCACGCCCTTGATCGTCACCTGGCTCGTCGGGGAGCCCGTGTAGCCGCCCTTCTGCTTGCTGTAGTCCGAGTGCAGCACGATGCCGTTCTTGACGTTCGTCAGCGTGTTCTGCACGTACTTGACATCAGTGACAAGACACTTGAGGCCGATGATGGTCTTGATGCGGATGCCGTTGTCGCTGTTGACGATCTGGTTGCCCTCCACCGTCAGGCCCTGCACCGTCGTGGACTGGTCCACGGCGTTGCCGCCCAGCGAGCCGATGGAGATGCCGTGGCCGCCGCTGCAGTAGTTGTTGCTGAAGACCGTGTTGGTGCTCGACTGCATGGCCAGGCAGTCGTCCTGGTTGTAGATCTTGTTGCCCGTGATCGTGATGTGGTCGTTCTTGGTCAGGTCGAAGCCGTCCGTGTTCTTGGCGAGGCCGTTGCCGGCGCGGTTGTCGATGGTCAGGCCGCTCAGCGTCGTGTTCTGGACGTCACGATGCTGAACGTGCGGAACGGCATGTTCTTGATCGTGAAGCCCGAGAGCGTCGAGCCGATGACGTTCTGCACCTTGAAGAACACGGGCCGCGTGATCGACTGGCCCTGCTTCCAGTACCACAGACCGTTGCCGTCCAGCGTGCCCGAGCCCTTGACCGTCAGGTCCGAGCCGCTCACGCGCACCAGCGGGCCCTCCCACTTGAGCGTGCCGAACGTTGTGGTGCCCACGAACTCGATGGTGGCGCCCGTCTTGGCCGCGCTCAGGTCCAGCGTCACGCCGGCGGGCACCGTCAGCGAGTCCACCACGATGGAGCTGCACGACGCGATGTTGGTGCCCTTCTTGTAGGTGCCCGTGAGGTGGCAGCCGCTGCTCGTCTTGGTCGTAGGCGACTGCTGCTGGGTCTGTTGGGTCGGGTCTTGCTGCTGCGTCGGGTCCTGCTGCTGCGTGTAGTCGTCGTCGGCCTCCACCACGGGGCGGGGTCTTGGACTTGCTCTTCTTGCCCTCGGCCTCCATGCGGAGCATGGGCGAGGCGTTGGCGGTCGAGGCGACCAGCGCGAACACGGCGAGCGCAGTGGTGAAGAACTTCATCGTGCGGAGTGGAGACTTGTTTGCGGTCGGTGGCTTGCTTGCTTGGTTGCTTGCTGCACCCGGTGCAAAATGGAAAGTGAGCTAAAGTGTGAGAGTGTCCACTGGTCAACGAAATTGGGCGATCTGAGCGCGGACTTGGGGCACTGTGGCATTCACTGTGAGTCGGGGGCCATTAGTTCGCTCGGGTGTTCGAACGCTTCAAACTTGTCCAGGTCCGGCGTGACATCAGGCGCGCCCTCTGTCCGCAGCGCACCAGCAGCTGGGCCGGTCGACCACCGCCTCCCCAGCTCAATCGGACGCAACGCGCGCGTTTGAACACAACGCGAGCGGTGACCCATTCTGTCGACCGCACCGGGTTGACCGGGTGCAACTTGCATCGCAGTGGATCGAGCCCACAAAGCTGCAAATCGAGGTGAACCGAGGTCCGCCTCGGCGCAGCCAGCTCCAGCGTGCGAACCGGGACATCTCGTGTCTGTGCCGTGCTAACGAGACCAACGACGCCGTTAACTCTTAGTCAACGTCCAGTCGGAGACCCGCAGCAAGTGTTTTCGCCGAATCTAGCAGCTGGTCAAGCTGCTGCGCCCTGATGGCAGCGAGAATCCCGCAAGAGCACTCGACTCAACAGCGAGGCGAGCTCGTATTTTAGTGTATGACCAAGTCTCCGCAGTAGTTTTAGCCGGTGAACGGAGCACATGCACAGCCATAATGTTGAGCTGGCGAGCCCACGTGCAGTTTAAATTAGAATACTGCTCAGAGACGAGTTACAGTACAAATGCTGTGGGTTTCAACACGGGCCGCGCGCGTGGCGTTGTTGTTGGCGTTGCCGACGCGAACGCGCTCCATCTCTGATTTGCAAACTTCCAGCGCTCACACGACATTCGCTATAGCCGACGGGACCTGCTGAAGTCACTACACTGTGTAATTTAAAGACGCCACCCCCAAACCAAAATCCAAGGCACGCGCTTGCTCCTATGTTTAGGAATCTGACGCGTCAGCCACAAGAGGCACCACCGCAAGGGGTGAGTCAAGTACAGCCACCGGATCGCTCGACGACACCGGCGTTAATATCCTGGCTTAGGAAATTCCAGACATCTTGTACACAGTAATGTTAAATAGACTAGTCTGCACCTCCTCCTCCAAGTCACTACACTGTACTGTACCGGTAGCGGTGATTGTAGAGGTCAATAGATCTAGGGTCTACTAGTACAGTACAGTAGTATTGCTGTCTTCTCAAAGCCCTCAAAGTAAGGTACGCAGGTTTGTTCGCACGTTCGTGTGACTGACTAAATTCTAAAGTACGCGTACAGTATTCCCGTACTGTAAGGGACGAGCTTTAGCTCGATGCTGCCAAGCGTTGGTTGCCAAGTGTGGAAAGCCGCAGTAACTTGTCCAATACACTGTATCTTCAGCTCGCTCGCGAGGACCCAGCCTATTCATCTGTACTGTATTATATGTAAGTAGGCGGTCGTCTAAAAGGCAACAGCGAGCCAGCGCCGTCGAGGCGTCATCGAGCGTCCTGTCGAGTAAATGTGCTGCTTTATCGTGCACTTGGTAGTCGTTTAGTCGCCATGTTCAGGATTGAAATCGCCTCAGAATTAATCCCCAATGCATCGAGCGATTAATCTGCATTGGAGCCGTTGCTCTTCTTGCGTCGTTAGAGGATCTGCCGAGCCGGACGAGCTGCATTAGCACGCACGACGTTGTGAAAGCAAGAGGGACACCGTCTGTAAGGGGTTAAAGCACCAATTGCTTCAAGATGTACAATACATGAACTTCCGGGAAAAGTCTATTGTTACCTTGGAGCGGTGTCGAGTACATGTACTACGAAGTAGAGCAAGTTGGACACTCGGTTTTGGAGGCTCTGCCCACCTCAGGAACGTCCAAACTTGTGCATGTGTCGACGTTGCGACCTGTTTACAAATTGTAAATTACAATTACATGTATTGTGCTTTGCAGATAAAATGTCGCCCCGTTTTATGGCCTAGATCGAGGAAGGCCGGTCCACAATGCAGGGCACAAATCAGAGGGGGGCAGCATGGACGATCTCGATTTATTATAGATCGGCTCGAATTGCGCTTTTGAAAACGCAAAAGCGATCGATTCGCCGTTGATCGACCTCGTTCTGCTCAAATCTGCCAGGAGATCGACCTAGAGCCCTGATTTGGCTTGTCGTAGCTCGATTTGTTGGCCGGCTTAAATAGATCGATCTGTCCCTTTCTTTGACCTCGTTTTATTAAATCGACCTCGACTTATTATAAATCGAGGAGAGCTCCAAGTCAAAACGACAAAACGTTTGCAAAGCACAATACATGTACTACGTACCTGTACCGACTCAGCAATGTTCCAAACTCGTGATTGCTTCAGTCGGTTTCCTTGATCCATCACCATTGGAGCATGGGGGTGAACTGACTGCATTTCTACCACGCATCGTAGGCATCCATGAGCGCAGATTACAGTATTCATTCACTTCCAGGAAGACGATTAAACTACAACAGAGTAAAATTTAGCGCCTCCAAAACCGAGTGTCCAACTTGCTCTACTTCGTAGTACATGTACTCGACACCGCTCCAAGGTAACAATAGACTTTTCCCGGAAGTTCATGTATTGTACATCTTGAAGCAATTGGTGCTTTAACCCCTTACAGACGGTGTCCCTCTTGCTTTCACAACGTCGTGCGTGCTAATGCAGCTCGTCCGGCTCGGCAGATCCTCTAACGACGCAAGAAGAGCAACGGCTCCAATGCAGATTAATCGCTCGATGCATTGGGGATTAATTCTGAGGCGATTTCAATCCTGAACATGGCGACTAAACGACTACCAAGTGCACGATAAAGCAGCACATTTACTCGACAGGACGCTCGATGACGCCTCGACGGCGCTGGCTCGCTGTTGCCTTTTAGACGACCGCCTACTTACATATAATACAGTACAGATGAATAGGCTGGGTCCTCGCGAGCGAGCTGAAGATACAGTGTATTGGACAAGTTACTGCGGCTTTCCACACTTGGCAACCAACGCTTGGCAGCATCGAGCTAAAGCTCGTCCCTTACAGTACGGGAATACTGTACGCGTACTTTAGAATTTAGTCAGTCACACGAACGTGCGAACAAACCTGCGTACCTTACTTTGAGGGCTTTGAGAAGACAGCAATACTACTGTACTGTACTAGTAGACCCTAGATCTATTGACCTCTACAATCACCGCTACCGGTACAGTACAGTGTAGTGACTTGGAGGAGGAGGTGCAGACTAGTCTATTTAACATTACTGTGTACAAGATGTCTGGAATTTCCTAAGCCAGGATATTAACGCCGGTGTCGTCGAGCGATCCGGTGGCTGTACTTGACTCACCCCTTGCGGTGGTGCCTCTTGTGGCTGACGCGTCAGATTCCTAAACATAGGAGCAAGCGCGTGCCTTGGATTTTGGTTTGGGGGTGGCGTCTTTAAATTACACAGTGTAGTGACTTCAGCAGGTCCCGTCGGCTATAGCGAATGTCGTGTGAGCGCTGGAAGTTTGCAAATCAGAGATGGAGCGCGTTCGCGTCGGCAACGCCAACAACAACGCCACGCGCGCGGCCCGTGTTGAAACCCACAGCATTTGTACTGTAACTCGTCTCTGAGCAGTATTCTAATTTAAACTGCACGTGGGCTCGCCAGCTCAACATTATGGCTGTGCATGTGCTCCGTTCACCGGCTAAAACTACTGCGGAGACTTGGTCATACACTAAAATACGAGCTCGCCTCGCTGTTGAGTCGAGTGCTCTTGCGGGATTCTCGCTGCCATCAGGGCGCAGCAGCTTGACCAGCTGCTAGATTCGGCGAAAACACTTGCTGCGGGTCTCCGACTGGACGTTGACTAATTAACGGCGTCGTTGGTCTCGTTAGCACGGCACAGACACGAGATGTCCCGGTTCGCACGCTGGAGCTGGCTGCGCCGAGGCGGACCTCGGTTCACCTCGATTTGCAGCTTTGTGGGCTCGATCCACTGCGATGCAAGTTGCACCCGGTCAACCCGGTGCGGTCGACAGAATGGGTCACCGCTCGCGTTGTGTTCAAACGCGCGCGTTGCGTCCGATTGAGCTGGGGAGGCGGTGGTCGACCGGCCCAGCTGCTGGTGCGCTGCGGACAGAGGGCGCGCCTGATGTCACGCCGGACCTGGACAAGTTTGAAGCGTTCGAACACCCGAGCGAACTAATGGCCCCTGACTCACAGTGAATGCCACAGTGCCCCAAGTCCGCGCTCAGATCGCCCAATTTCGTTGACCAGTGGACACTCTCACACTTTAGCTCACTTTCCATTTTGCACCGGGTGCAGCAAGCAACCAAGCAAGCAAGCCACCGACCGCAAACAAGTCTCCACTCCGCACGATGAAGTTCTTCACCACTGCGCTCGCCGTGTTCGCGCTGGTCGCCTCGACCGCCAACGCCTCGCCCATGCTCCGCATGGAGGCCGAGGGCAAGAAGAGCAAGTCCAAGACCCCCGCCCCCGTGGTGGAGGCCGACGACGACTACACGCAGCAGCAGGACCCGACGCAGCAGCAAGACCCGACCCAACAGACCCAGCAGCAGTCGCCTACGACCAAGACGAGCAGCGGCTGCCACCTCACGGGCACCTACAAGAAGGGCACCAACATCGCGTCGTGCAGCTCCATCGTGGTGGACTCGCTGACGGTGCCCGCCGGCGTGACGCTGGACCTGAGCGCGGCCAAGACGGGCGCCACCATCGAGTTCGTGGGCACCACAACGTTCGGCACGCTCAAGTGGGAGGGCCCGCTGGTGCGCGTGAGCGGCTCGGACCTGACGGTCAAGGGCTCGGGCACGCTGGACGGCAACGGTCTGTGGTACTGGAAGCAGGGCCAGTCGATCACGCGGCCCGTGTTCTTCAAGGTGCAGAACGTCATCGGCTCGACGCTCTCGGGCTTCACGATCAAGAACATGCCGTTCCGCACGTTCAGCATCGTGACGTCCAAGGACACGACGCTGAGCGGCCTGACCATCGACAACCGCGCCGGCAACGGCCTCGCCAAGAACACGGACGGCTTCGACCTGACCAAGAACGACCACATCACGATCACGGGCAACAAGATCTACAACCAGGACGACTGCCTGGCCATGCAGTCGAGCACCAACACGGTCTTCAGCAACAACTACTGCAGCGGCGGCCACGGCATCTCCATCGGCTCGCTGGGCGGCAACGCCGTGGACCAGTCCACGACGGTGCAGGGCCTGACGGTGGAGGGCAACCAGATCGTCAACAGCGACAACGGCATCCGCATCAAGACCATCATCGGCCTCAAGGGTCTTGTCACTGATGTCAAGTACGTGCAGAACACGCTGACGAACGTCAAGAACGGCATCGTGCTGCACTCGGACTACAGCAAGCAGAAGGGCGGCTACACGGGCTCCCCGACGAGCCAGGTGACGATCAAGGGCGTGACGGTGGACGGCCTCAAGGGCACGGCCACCAACCTGTACGACATCGTGGCGAACCCGAAGGTGGTGTCTGGCTTGGACTTCTCGGGCGTGACGGTGAGCGCGTCGGTCAAGGGCAAGCTGGCCGGCGTGCCCAACAGCCTGAGCGTGTAGAAAAACCCATTGTCGGTTTTCAAGTCTAGTATGCTGTAGCAATCTAAATGGCAAACTAGAGGGCCATTTCGATAAATTGAATGGAAGTACGTTTGATAGATTTCCCCGCGAAATTTATCTTGATGATAGATGCACTCGGTTAATGTTGTATGTTCTACAATTATTTTATTGGCGCCCGAAGATATTATGTATTCGATCATATTTACACTACATACGTATTGTGACCATTTGAATTTAAATTAGTATAGCGACAACCAAAGTGTTTAAATTCAACACTGAATTATATATACTGTAGTGGGCAACTGGGCTTTACACACTACATAACTATTGTGGTTTTCAGCAATTTTGCCGCCCGATTTGACGCGTTATCTCGGAGCCCGATTTATATAAAATGGAGCTCCAACATGATCGGTGAATCCGATTTAGCTATATCTGACCTGAGTTAAGAGCATAAGGGCCTAGAGGGGAGGCATTCCAAGCTGGCAATACCTCCCACCTCTAAGGAGCAGGACTGCATTGAGGGCAACAGTACCCAGTATATATCCATTTAAATTTAACGATGGTCAGCTAAATCACTTGTGCCATCGTCTACGGCAGCTACAACTATTGTGCCTTTCGGTCATTTTGCCGAGTCCTACGTAGGACTTTGGAGGTCAGTTAATCTGAGATTGGTGGTCTCTAAATCTGAGATGCAAATCTCGGACGAGTCCGATGAGCGGTCTCCCGGAGTCTCTCCGCTCAATGGTCTCCGGTTAGAGTCCAAGCCAAGCAACCTTTGTTTGGGGAAGCAAGCCGTGCTGGAACCCGCGAAGGCGAAGGGCAACGACTGGAGTTTCCAACATATCGAGTGCATCGTGCATCCTAAGTTTATTCCGCGTTTGGCATACACCGTATTAGAGTCAGCTCGTATGAAAGTCCTGCCACAAGACTTGGCAGGAGTCCTTCGTAAGGCCTCGAACCCCGAATGCCGTGAAAATGGGCGACATTCGGGCTTTCGGCTGTTTGTAGGACCTGCGCAACTGCTTCCGTCGGACTAGCAATTCATGGTCCTAATTCTCTACGAGGGACCTGCTAATCTGCTCCGATAACCTAGCCCCATCTTAGTAGGTAGCTGTTTTACACGTCCGATTCGCCAAAACAACTGAAAAGCACAATACGTGCCACGCCAATCTGATAGGGCCCGAGGAATAGTTTGGCAGCGGTCCCTTTTGCCGGCGAAAAGCGGCATTTCTGGCAGTTGCTTCACAACTCGGAGCTCCCAGCCGCAAATCGGGTCAGATATAGTGAGCTTCCTTCAGCCCTTCCTGCTAAATCGGAGTCCTCGAGCAAATCGGGCCCGATATATCGGATCTCGGACCACCCGATTTGCCAAAATGGATGAAAGCCACAATACATGTCTGCTCTTAATTTCAGAGCTTCTTCGCGCAACGCGCGACTTTGTTCAAATTCAACACTGAATTCTCTGGATTTTATCCAGAGTCCATGGGCGAAGGCCACTGAGGTGCCATTATTCTCACATCACATACCTGTTAAATATAGTTTTAATCGCTCCGGATGCTTATAGCTAAAATACCTGTTATACTGGATATCCTGTGATCTAATCAAATTATGCTGCTATGTTGACCCATCCGGTTGAGATTAAGTCAAATTACCTATTATTTTGAATACCCTTTAATCAAGTATATATACCTGTGATAGATAGTTTATCTGCCACTCAAGTGACATCCATCGGATTTTTTTCAACGCCTGATGATTGATGCCTCGCGCCACAACTTTATTATCAGCCACTGGCAGCTATATGATTGGCTATGGCAAGAGCCATAAATAAATGGCTCTAATAATGGCGGCCATTATAATATGTCCGGCATCATTAGTGACGACCTAGATATCATGCGTCTCAGGCCTCGTGCGCAGGCAGCTTCAGCACCGGAGACGTGAGGTGGTGCCGTCTCTCGAGAACACGTTCCAGCAAGTTGATGGAAGTCGGTCGGCTACATCTACATCGACGACATCGACGACATCGACATCGTTAAGATCGTCGGGGTCGGCTGCCTTGCTATAATCCTCAACTTCCCGTGTGTTATGTTGTATGTAAACCAGTTTCTTCTTACTAATAGCGGTGTACCATTTTCGGGCAGATGCTGCGGCTGCGAAGCAGGCGCAGGAGATGCCCTTGGGCCGTACGGGTCACACTAGCGAAGTATAACCAAATGATTTTTGTACCTTCCTATTCAGTATCAAACGGTCTTAATTCGTGCACTTGATCGGTCGGCTGGAAGTACAGATTCCATTAGCGATCTCCTCACTGTATGATCACCATTAATGCGCGTTGCTCAGCTGATGGAATTCGTGTTGAGCAGGTTGTGTTTTATTATGGACGATGGTGTGATGGACAAGGGAATCAGAAAGCGTTGGTTTGAGTAATGCTTTAGTGTTTTTCGGCTACATGTAGTGTCTGGAAGTTAAATAAGCTAGGTATGTGCACCGGCTTTATGAAAGGACAAAATATGTCGATTAACCCCCCAAACCCGAGACGTTGTATCAGCCACGATTAGAAAAAAGCTTCATGTTGTATCAGACACGTTAAGAAATTATATACTTTGTTTTTGTATGGGGATATACAAACTTTCCGTCAACTAGGGGTTGAGATAATCCTATCTTTCCTGCACTGGTTTGCATAGGCTGTGCGCGGATTTGCATGGTCGTGCAAACAGGTTGAACTTCAAGAATATATAATCTCAGAGACTAGTTGTGTGGGTCACATAGTCATATCCACTTTTGAAGGTGGCTTTGCCGGCCACCCAATTTACGGTTCAGTTCAGTTCAGAATCTACCCCCGGTCCAACAAACGCCCACCGAAATGGCGCTGGCGAGAGCTCAAGCGTCCGGGCTGGTTCTCGAAGCCTCCGGCTGGACATTTCGAATGGCTTCTTCCCGGAAAGAACAAGAAAGGCGTCGCGCGGCAGCGACTTCTTCGCCGGCGAGCACGAGTTGATGAAGTATCTGGATTAGCTGGACCTCGGTAAGCTCAGATCTTTCGACGGTACCTTTATGGAATCTTACAAGCTGTATAAGCTGATAGCCGAGCTGCAGCGAGAAAAGGAGAACGCCACTCAAGCGTACTCGGACATAATCACAGCGCAGAACCACTCCGCAAGCAGCGCGATGACACCAGAGGGTTCGTATGATGCAACTTGTATTAGGCACATTACACTGCTGACGCTATCATGTATTTTACAGAGCCACCCGAACCTGCAGCACAGACCCCCGTGCCGACACCAGGCGGCGACGATTCAGACAACGCGGCATCGGCTGGTAAGTTGTGTCTACATTTGCGGTATGTAGCTGTAAACTAACAATCGTTCTCATCCTACAGCTTCTCCAGAACCCCCGGTACCAGTCGCGAACTGATAGCAACGTCGCCCCACGTCATGAGCGACGGGCCTACCTCACAGGATGGTGACACCATGACTGTTATGTGAAATATGCCCATAACACCATTGTTTTGAGTTGATACTAACATTTGTATGTTTATACAGGCCCGTTGCCACAGCGCAACCTCCGCCACGATTTTGCCACCGCTGCTGACGAGAGCAACAGCGATGAAGGCCCTGATCCAGCCTCGAATGACGCGGATGCATCGAACAGTGTGGCTCCTCTCGCTCAACGCGCTCACGTGACGAAGAAACGAAGGAAGACGAAGTCGCATCTACTCGCGCAATCGGTATGTGTATTGTGTTCATACACGTTAAGCATACATGTTAACAGGATTAACGTGTATTGTTATGTTGTATTAGACACGTTTGCAGAGTATCCAAACATTGCCCACTCTGATGTGGAGTAGCGCCTTCGCAGAAATCTCGCGGAGTCGATCTCGCACAAACTCGGCGCGTCTGAATAGCGGTCGCGCCGAGCAACTTATCTTTCCCGGTTGTTGGAGTAGTGTATCTTCGAAATACAGACCCAAGTCTTCGCAGGCTTCAGAGTTGGGGGGTTCTTGGTTGACGCTTGTTCCTTGTCGTAGGGCGTCGAGCCTTGGGCGTGCGGCGTTATCGGGCCGGCGTTTCCTTGGCGTTCCCGTCGGGCGTGCGGCGTTATCAGGCCGGCGTTTCCTGGGGCTTGTGTGGCGCTATCGGGCCTACACGGGGGTCTTGTGCACGGCGGTTATCGGGCCGGTGCGTTCCTTCGCCTAGCAGCGCGTTATCGTGCGCCCCTAAACGGTATACGTTTAACGTGCCTTTATCTCAGCACGGGTCTGTGGGGGTTGCGTCCCCGAACCCACAAACGACGGGGGGCCGCGATATCGGGGCGGCTCTGCTTGCCGGCGCTTGGTGGTTCCCCTGGAACCGGAGGGAAGACGGGAGGTCTTTGTGGTTCAGAGAAATTTCGGGACTGAGTCCTTACCCTATCCTATGCCCTTGCTACTGGCTATCCCCTACTTCGTGCTTGCTAAGCCTACCACTCTACGTCTATCCTTGCGTCTGTCGTGCTTGCACTACCGTTCTTCAACCTGATTTGCGTAACGTAATCAAGATCTTACCTCGACGCGTTTTGGTCGGCGGATTTTGAGCTCGGCGCGTTTTGGGCTCGGCGCGTTTTGGCTCGGCGGGGTTTAGGGGTCGACGCGTTTTGAAGGGACGGGGCCCTGGTCGACCCGTCGAGTGATTACGCCTCGCACTGGATTCTGGCGCCATGTCTCACCGCCCATCACCCTCGTCGACTTTCCCGTCCATCTCCGCAGCGCGTCGCGCCCCATCAACCGCGTCGCGCTCCATCCGTCGCGTCGAGCTCCATCACCGCAGCGCTGTTCTCGCCGCCCATCGCGCTTTCTCCGCGGGGTGCTATACCACATTCGTCCCGCTGCCACGCACGCGCACTCCCCAGGTGGGTGTGTCGTCGCAGAACTCGCCCCGCGCTCTACGTCTTCGCCATCACCATCGGCTATCATGGCTCGCCGCCACGACGTTGACGCCAACGACATCGACATGGAGGAAGAAGAGCTCGACACCGGCGACCTCGAGGCTGCCGGCTGCGTGGTCTGCGCCCTCGGCGCGCGTCGGCCTCGCCTGCCTGCTCCCTCTCCAGTCCAGCTTCCGCCCCGGGGCCCCGTCCACTCCGTGTCAGCCCTCGTCGCCGACGCGCACACTCTCCGGCGTGAGAATCGAGCGTTGCGCGCCCAGTGCGAGTTCGTCTCCGTGCACAACGCTGGTCTGGCTGTTCACGCGTCCGTGTTACACGAGCGGAACCTCGCGCTCCGACGTCGCGCCTACGAGGGTTACCGTGCCGGCATGATTCGGCTCGAGCAGGCACTCCTCGCTCAGGAGCGCGCCGAACAAGACTACGTCGCCATGGAGGACCGGGTGGCCAACTTCCGCGAGCGCGCCGAGCGCACTGATGCCGCCGAGTCGAGGCTCCGGGCCCAGGAGGCTGCCTCGATAGAGCAATACCGGGATCTTCAGGCCGAGCTTCAGACGGCGCGGGGCCAGGTCGCCGACCTGACTGCCCGGCTCGCGCAGGCTCCTGCTACTTCGTCAGCCTCTGCGGTCCCGTTAGCGCAACTCTTCGCTGCGCAGGGTGAGCGTGACGACGCGCGCGCCGAGCGCGACGACTTGCGCGCCGAGCTTTGCGTGCCGAGCGCGACGGCTTGCGTGTTGAGCTCGCCGCCGCCCAGGCTGCTCTTGCCCCCATCCAAACGCGCGTGAATTCCGCCGAGGCGGAGCGGGATCAAGCCCAGGGACAGGTGGCTGCCCTCGAGCGGCAGCGCGACGCGGCTCTCCATGAACGCGATCGTCTGCGTCGAACTCTTACGGTCGTCGAGCAGGAGCGTGATGGGGCTCGCGACATGCGGGACCAAGCGCTTCGAGCCTCGGCGGCCCTGAAGCGGACTCGAGACTCGGCCATCGCCGAGAGGGATCAAGCTTGTCAGGCCCTGACTACTCTCGAACAGCAGCGCGTCCCAGTCAACGACGAGCTTCGTGCACCCCGTGCGTCGCTCTCCCAGAGCCGCTCGGAGGCTGCGGCGGCCCAGAGTCTGAACGCTCCGCTGCAGGACGACCTTCGGCGTACCAACGCTCTCCTGGTGGCCCACGCTGAGGAGCTCCGACGAGGGGCGACGCGTATCCGTGAGCTGGAGGAGTCGGTAAGCAGCGCTACGACTCTCCGGGTGGCGGCTGAGTCCGAGTTGGCGCGTGCCCAGGCGGGCGAGCTTCGGGCCACGTCCCGCGCGGCGTTATACCGAGCGGGGTGTCTGTCCTTACGCCAGTCTTCTCAGAGGCGCCAGGGGGCCGTCGACGCTCAGACGCGTCGCCTTAGCGCCCGGGTCGTCGAGCTGGAGGAAGAGCGCGACCTGGCCATCCGGGAGCGCGACGAGCGCGCCGTAGCTTGGCGTCGGATGATCCGCGACGCGCGTCGGGGTCGAGAAGTGGCCCAGCGGGTTCGCGACGAGCTTGCCAGTCGGCTTGCCGGAATCGTCGCGTTGGTCGGCGGGCAGATCGACACCGCCGACTTGGTTCGCCGGTTGGAGGCCACGTTTACGGCGGAGGTGAACGCTGCCGTTCCCCTTCCTCCCGCTGTCCCGAGTCCCGTGACGCGTCCGGGCGGTCCCTCTGCCTCCGCCCCGCCGTGCCAGCCTCGGGTACTGGAACGCGTGCGACGGCTTCCGGGGCCTTCTACGAGTTCTTCGTCTTCGGCTGGGACCGCTCCGGCTCCAGCGTCTAGCTCCCCTCTTCGGCGGCGAAGTCGTCGACCGTCCACGGTGGCAGCCACACCGCGACCGACAGCGCAGTTACCCAGGCGTCGTCGGCCGCGTCCTCGTCGTCGGCCGCTACACCTGCAGCGCGGGCGCCCTCGGACGCGTCGCTATTCGGGTCGGAGTCGTCGGACAGCGATGTCCAGACACGACAGCCGAGGCCCAAGCGGCGGCGACTCCGGCAGCATGGATCGCGTCCTCGTTCGCCGGCGCGTTCTCCTCGGCGTTCACGTTCGCGTTCCCGCTCTCCCTCTGTGGCATCGACGCGTTCGTCGGGGTCGGCGCATTCGGCAGGGGCGGCGGCTTCGCGTCGCCTGTCTTCTTCGCACTCACCGCGAGGGTGTCCTGCTGCGGCCGGCACCGGGTCCGTCCCTGGCGACTCAGGCGACTCCAGCGGCGACGACTCTTCCGCCTCCTTGTCGTCTCGTGCCTCGTCCTCGAGCACTGCGTCTAGCGGCTCGGCGGGGAGCGCCGCGGCGGCCCCATTCTTCGGCCCCGTCATCCCTCCGGCGGGGACTCCGTCTGATTGGCGACAACCGCGTTACGCTCCCTGCCCCAAGAGGGTGCGACGTCTCCGCCTCCACCTCGTCACCGCGCAGGAATTGCGGACGCTCTTCCTGCCGCCACTCGGATGGATCGTTCCCCGCCATGCTGCCCCGAGCCTGCGAACTGGAACCGGGCTCTCGTGACTCAAGTGAATATCGACGCGCTGTACGCCACTCGTCCCTGGCGGTACCTCGCCCAAGCAGTCGAGTCACTCCTCTTCACGTCGGGCGACGCGGTGTTCCAGCCCTTCTTGCGCCGACTTCGGCGCCACATCGAGCACTGGGCCCAGGCTTACTGGGAGTCGACGCATGAGCTTCCTGTTCCTGGCGCGGCGTGGAGGAGATGGCGTACGGCGCGTAATTCACGGCGTTCCCACGCTGGCAACCACCTCAACAGCTTATTGCAGTTGGCGGTCGAGTTGTTCCGGTTAGGCTCCGCCGACATGGATCTCCTGTTGGACCCCATGGTGCTCCACTTCCCGCCCGCGCACTCGCAGATCGGTCGATGGTATCCGGGCCTCCAGCACACGACGCTGCAAGCCGCGCTCGACGACATCGACGCGCAGGAGCCTTGGCGCCGGTTCCACCGGACGCCGCTCACCGTGGCTGAGATGGACGCCGGCGTGCGCTGCCGCGTGACGCGCAATCACCCCGCCTATCATCTGCCTCGCCTTGCAGGTAAATTCATTCAGCAGATTTGAGTCCGGTCCATGGTCGCGCCTCGCTGGGGCCGTAGCACTTTAGTCGTCGTAGCCATAACTTCAACACGTAGCCTTGACCTTCCTCCTTCGTTTCTTTCCACTTTTTCACATCTTATGAGACGGCCCTCCGCCGTCCCATCTTCAGCAACAGGCTGGTCCCCCTCACTTCCCTCATCCAATCCTCCCGCTCCGGCCATTCCCAGAGTCGGGGCTCTCCACCAATCCACCCGTCGGCAGCCTCCCCGCCGACTTAGTCGCACCCGTAGGTGCTCACCCACCTGGGCCCGTCGCCCCCGCGCTCTCGTGCGACTGCATCGCCTCGAACCGGTTGCGCCCCGTGCGCTCTCGCAGGAAGTCGTACATGAGCCCGCCGCAGTTGAGGTCGAGCTCGTCGACCCACGTCGTGTCCGGGTATCCCTTCCACTTCACCTCGAATTCGCGTCGCGTGCGTCCGTATCGCGTGGCCCGGCCTTCGCGCATGTTCACGAGCTTCTCGACCTCGTAGACGTCGTCGTCCAGCTCGCGCGTGACCTCCCAGCTGTCCTCCGGCAAGAGCTCCTCGTCGAAGTCGAAGCGCTCTTCAGCCGGCACCGTCAACCGCGTCGCGGGCCGCGACGGGAATTCTCGGACGGGCTTCAGCTTGGAGACATGAACGACAGGGAATAGCTGGTACGGCGTGCCTGCCGTCTCGAGGCGTACCGCGAATGCGCTGACCATCTCGGCGACACGAAAGGGTCCATGCCACATGTGCGCAAGCTTGCGCGCGTATCCCGGCTTGACTCGGTCCAGGTAAAGCCAAACTCGTGAGCCCGCCGAGATGTCGTGGCTCGTCGCGCTCTCATTCTGTCGGCGCGCTCTCCCTCGACTGCCTCACGCACTAACTCTAGCGCTTGTGCTCTCGCGACCTTGTAGTGACGCTGAATGCGGAGCCTCCATCGTCTGGCCTCGACGTCTCTGGTCGACGAGTTTCCGACGGCCAGCGTTGCCTCCAGCGTCGACCGGGGATCCCAGCCGTGTACCAAGAAGAACAGCGTCTCGTTCCTCGTCCGGTCGTGCGACGTGTTCAAGGCGAAGGTAAGACGCTCGGCGTATTCGTCCCAGTCGCGTTGGTCGATGTCCGCGATGTACATCTTAATCGCTCTTGTGACTGTCTGCACCATGCGTTCTGCAGCGCCATTGGCCTGAGGGCGGTAGGCGAGCGTGGCTCGTTGCCTCTGACCCATGAGCTTGTTGAACGCCTTGAAGAAGTCTGACATGAAGCCCGGCTCTCGGTCGTGTCGAATAGCCTCGCTCGCGCCGAAGCGCCTGAACACGGCTTCTTCGTACGCCTCGGCGACCGTCTGCGCGGTTCGTGACGCGTTTGCCTTGACCACGACGAACCCCGTAAAGAGGTCGACCCAGACTAACAGCTCTGTGTTGCCCTTGTAGGAGGCGGGCAGTGACGGGATGTGGTCCATGGCGATGACTTGGAACGGGTACGTCGCGATGATGTTGCCCGGCGACTCGCCCTGAATAGTCGGGAGGCCCTTTCCCGTCTCGCAGTCTGTGCATTCTCCGACGTAACGCTGGACGCTCCTGGCCAATGGAAGTGGCGTCTCACCCGTTGGTACGTGCGACCAATACCTTGGTGCCCGCTCTCTAGGCTGGCGTGGTAGTGGTGGAGTACGTCCTCTCGGAGAGTCTCCGGGACCACCAGCTTCATCATCGCGTCGCGGTCTTCGTCGGACTCGTCGATTCTCGGCTGGTAGTAGAGCAGTCCTTCCTCGCCTTCCTCGTACTGTGGCGCCAGCTTCTGGCAGCTCTTCACCTCGCGTCGGGAAAGGTCTCCGACGTCGCCGCGAAGATACTTCTTGAGGTTGACGATCCAGACCTCTTCGTCTTGGGCGATACGGATGCGATCCAGACGCAGTCGTTGCACCACTAGCTCCTCCAGGACGTCCGGAGGTCGGCTCCTACGCGTCGCGTCGCGTCCAGCCGCCGAGCGTGTCGTCACCGCGAGGGCTTGTGCTGTCCCGCGTCCCGTGTTCCTGGCTTCCTCGGCGGGGCCATCCGCGTCGTGTTTCGGCGCGTCGAGAATTTTCTCGTCGAGGTTTTCCGCGTCGCGATTTCCCGTGTCGAAGTTTTCTGGGGACACTGTAGCGGGACTTGCTGTCCGTGGTCGGATGATCTCTTCCAAGCGGTTCAGCGTCTTCAGATCTCGGATCTCCTCAGGGCTGTGTACGCTGCGGCCCCCTTGACGTTGCAGAGCTTGCCCCGCCAGCATGTCGGCGCTCGCATTCCAGTCTCGACGCACGTGGAAGAGTTCGTGGCGTGGCCACGCCTGGAGCGCATTCCGCGTCTTTTGTCGCAGCAGCTTCAGCCCGGGTGACTTGCAGTCCATCTCGTCTCGCATTTGTCTGACCACGAGATTCGAGTCACCGCACACGATCAGTCGCGTGACATCTTCCAGTTCTTCGAGAAGAGTACAACCCAGCAGCAGCCCTCGGTACTCTGCCTCGTTGACTGTGAGGTCAGTCGCGTAGCCCGATGCGGCGCGTACGACTTCCCAGCTCGGCAACTTCCAGATGACAGCGCTGTATGCGCCGCCCTCTCGTTTCGCCTTGGCGGATCCATCGAAGCTCAGGACGTGCAGGACTTCGTCGGATGTCACGTCGGGGATGGGTATGACAGCGATCTTCGCCGCCCGCTTCCGCGGGGCGATCTCCTCCAGTGCCGCGTCGACAAAGCTCGCGGCGTGATGCTCGCAGCCAGTGCGCCGAGGAGTTCTTCCTCCCCTTTCATGGACCGGCAGACTTCCAGCTTCCACGGCGAGAGGATCGCAGCCCACTGTGACAGTCGGCCCTGCAGTCCCTTGGATCGGAACAGCCAAGCAAGTGTCGTGTGGCGCGTCAAGACGCGGACTGGCCTCCCGCTAGCATCGTGTAACACTCGTTCAGGATGCGCAGCAGGGCCAAGACCTCCTTCTCGACGACGTTGTAATTCAGCTCGTTGGGCTTCAACGTGCGACTGGTGAACTTCACCGGCATATACACCTCATCGTGGGCTTGCGTGAGCACCCGGAGATGGCCCAATCGCTGGCATACACGATCACGACGGACTCTCGTTTCGCGTCGAAGTGCTTCAACATCGGAGTCTCGGCGAGTTTTGCCTTGAGCGCGTCGAAGGCGCGCGCCGCGTGAGTCCACTTTTCCTGTCCGCGGACCTCCGGTCGTGCGACGTACTCGTCGAAGTCGGCCTCCGTCAGCGCATACAGCGCGGTGGCGTACACGGCGAAGTCGGCGATGAATCGGTGGTAGTAGTTGAGACTACCTAAGAACGATTGCAGGCCCTTGAGCGTGCGCGGGAATTCGAGCGCGACCAGCGATTCCAGATTCTTCGGCTTCGCCTCCAGCCCTCGTCCCGAGACCCGATGGCCTAAGTAGTCGACCTTGGACATGCCCCACTCGCTCTTCTCGACACTGATGGACAAGTGCCACTGTTCGCAGACGTCCAGCAAGCGTTCGACTTTCTCGCACAGGTCGTCCCACGACGTACCTCCGATGAGGATGTTGTCGATGTACGACCTCCGTCCCAGGACGGAGTGGACACCTGGCTCCACCGGTTCGCCCTCTTCGAACACGTCCCGTGTGCTGCCATCCGGAGACAGCTTCAGGAACCCGTAGAGCGCGTTATCGATCAGGCGTTGGTAAATCTGCGGCGCATTGCACAGGCCGAACGGCATGCGCAGCCATTCGTACAGGCCCATCGGCGTGATGAAGGCCGAGATGAGCCGGGCTCGGTCCGTCATGGGGACAACCCGGAAGCCGCTCGCCATGTCGAGGGAGCAGTACCAGAGGTACGCGTTCAAGGCTTCGAGCAGGTCATTGACGAGCGGCATGGGGTACACCATCAGCTGCGTCAGCCCGTTGATAAGCCTGTAGTCGATGCAAAGTCGAATTTCTTCTTGATGATCACGACAATGGGCGACGCCCACGGTGACTTCGACTTCTGGATCATCCTCGCGCTCAGCAGCCCCTTGATCAGGTCGGCGACCTTCTCTCGGAATTGTGGCGGGATTTTCCGGACGCGTTGTGCGACGGGTTTTGCGTCGCCCACGTCGATGTCACAGACCACCCCAGGGCGGCAGACGGCAGAGCGTTGCCCTTGCCGATCAACCACTTCCGTCGCTTCCAGATGATTTGGCGTAGCCGTGCTTCCCTGCCTCGCCGCTTCTTCGGGTGGGAGTCCGGTCGGCGCGCCAACCTTCAGGTCTTCGATTCTTACCTCGGCGGTCAACGAGAGATCCGGCAGCACGGCCATCTTGGACTCGAGATCCTCTGCGAAGAGGTTTGATCCCTCATCGATAAGGACCGCGTCATCCCCTTCCTGCTCACTCGGGTTTGGTTCGTCGAGTTCCGGCCCGTCGGGTTTCAGCTCGTCGAGTTTCGACTTCGGCGCTTCCCCAGCTGCCGCACTTCCTGTCGCCACCAGTGGCGCCTCGGGTCGGCTCCAACCGCGCTTTCGTCCGCAACCTGCCGGCGGTCTTCAAGCAGTACCTCTTCCCTGCCCCCTTTCGGCGCTTCTGTGACCGTTGCCACCACTGGGGTCACGGCGCGTCGCGCTTCAGGCTGCTTCGGTTTCGGGCGCAGAATCGCCTTGGGCGTTGGGTACGAGGGGCGGTCTGTCATCGGCCCGCTGAACTCGGCGGGGATCAATTCTCCTCCGCGTCGCACGTCGCGCTGTAGGCCAGGTTCTGCCACTGCTGGTACCGGGTGGAGCCTAGTCGGACAAACCCACGGCTCCGGGGCTGGCCATCGGCCGGCGTCCACCACCCAAGCGTTTCATGAGCGTCGAGGGTTATCGTTGCGTCTCCGATATTCGTGACGCGCAGGTAAGTTTTCCTTCCGAACTTCCCTTTGACATAGGTAGTAACCCATGACTCTGCTCGTGTCACCCACAGGAATGGCGCGTTTCGGTCTGGCCTCAGCTGGACTTCATGTGTCCCCCTGGCTCCAGTTGCACGGGTGTCTTCAAGTTCACCGGGTGCATTCGCGCCCCGTACAGCGGTCTTCGTCCGATCATCTGGATGTGGACCTCGTCGGGAGGCACGCCGTGCCGTCCGCGGTGTCGATGCGCACCCCTGCAGGCACCATGAAGTTCATCCCCAAGATCGCGTGTTGGCCGACCAAGTCGCCGACCCACAGGTGCATGTAGTACACCAAGTTCCCGGCCAAGGTAATCTTGACTCTGGTTCTCCCCACCGTGTAATATGTCTCATCACGAATTCCCACACACTCTTGCGTGATCTCCGTGGCGATCAGGCAACCTATCTCACGAGCAAAGGTGGTGTCCAAGATGGACACCTCGGCACCTGTGTCGAGCAATAACACAGCACGGCGGTTGTTCAGCTTCCCATGAATCTTGGCCTGCTTGTACCACTTGTGCGGCGCGTATTGTTTCCAGTATCCGCGTCGCTCCCCCGGTTGCAAGTCGATCTCGTCCAGGGGTGGTTCACGTGCAAACTCGTTGTCCGTCGTACGTCGGATCGCCGAGATTCGCGACGCGTTCTCTCGCGTGGTACGTTCCAGGTTGGATTCACATGTATTATCATTCAGGGAAGTCGGGATCTCACTAACCACCTCTCGCGACTTCTTGGTCACATATGCATAGACGGAAACAGGTCGCTCGTCTCGTACTGGTTTCCAAGCCAGCGAGCGTCCTAGTTTAACATCTTTTCGGCGGCCGGCGGCAGCATTCCCGCGTGTTTGTGCGGGTCGAACCACTGGCGCAACTGGTTGAAGAACTCCTCCATCGGGCATTCTTCAGCTTCGTGCACGTCTCCACAGGCCTTGCACACCCTCAAGCACCGCTCCGTCGGGTGTTGACCACCGCACTTCTGGCACGTTAACAGCTTCCAGCAGTCTCCTTCGGCGTGTCGACGTGAACCGCAGTGGCGGCACCGCGGGCGGTCGCGTCCCGAGTCGTCGGGGTCAAAGTTACGACGCGCTGGCTCTCCAGGTGGGGCTTGGCCCGCGACGAACAACTTGGCGCGTTCCTCGTCCCCTCGTCTTGGTCGTACTGGCGGTCGTCGCTGTCGCGACTTTCGCGTTCCGAGTCGTACTCGTCCGCCGCGACATGAATCGCGTGTACGGCGCGCGCCGGCTGAGCCGGCGGGGTCGGCGCCTTTGACGGAACTTGCTTGAACCAAAGAGGGTCTTCTTCTGGTGGGCCAGGCCACGCTGTCCGGCGCGCAATTTCTTCTCCAGCGCCTCGGAGTCGGCAACTTCCATCAGAGTGAGACGCGAGGCGAGTTCGGCTTCCTGAGTGTTCAGCGTCCGGATGTGCTCACGCTTTTCTTCGATCGTGCCCTCGGCGTACGGGATGTTCGCCCTGAGGCCTGCCACATTGAGCCGGTACAAGTAGTCCAGTGGAGTCTCGTCGGGGCGTTGCGCCGCATGGTAGTAGCGGCTGGCCATCGACACACCCTTGCCGCAGTACTGGATGCGAAACTGCTCCATCAACTCGGCCCATGACTTCTTCACCTTCTTGGGGAGTTGGAGGTACCATTGGCGTGCGGGGCCACTCATCAGATCGCTGAACAAGCCACACACTTCTTCACCGGTCATCCCGTCGCGTCGAGCGGCGGACTTCAGGCGGTTGAGCCACAGCCTAGCCTTCTCTTCGCCCGCATCGCGTCCCGAGAATTCCTTCAGTTCGGATGAAGCGGAGAGGCGAACTCTCGTGAGCCCGACGCCGGCCGTCGCCGTTGAGACCGCGGCTGCAGCTCTCGGCGTCCCGACGTCCAAGTCGAACAGGTCGTCAGGATCTTCACGTCGCGTCGAGGTCTGGACCGCGACGACGAACGCGAACTCACCGACTCCATCGCGACATCGACTGTCTCGTGGGGGCGCGTCGTCGCTGTCGCTGGGTGCTCCGGCTTTGCCTGGACGACGGGTGCCTCGGCGCGCGGGGCGCGCATTATCGTCGTCTGCATCAGTCTAACCAGAGACTCCTCCAGGGCCTTCGGGATCGCGCCCTCGGCGGGCTTCGCGACTTCGGCGCGCGGGGCGCCGGCGCAGCGGAGATCTGCATGACACGCGGCGGCCGCTCCATGGGCATGCGCTTGGGTGACTCAAGCTGCTGTCAGAGTCCACACTCGACTGGTACCGAGGTGGAGGTGACGGCGTGGTCGTCGAAGTCTGCCCTAAGGCCGTTGCCGGACTCGTCGCGTCTCGATCAGCCGCAGAGATCGTCGCATCTTGCTTGATGGATCCCGCCAGAATCGTCAAGGGCTCCTGTACGACGCGGATCGCGCGCAACCAGGACTTGAGGTCCCAGTCACAGAGCCTCTCCATTTCGAAGGCGCCCAGGACGAATCCCGAATCACGCAACATCTGGAAGAGTGTCGGCGCAGCGTGTGCGACGCTGGTGATCTTGTCGTAGTTCGGCGCCATGAAGGGGCCCGTGAAGTTGCTCATCAGCATGGGCTTGAGGAAGACCAGGATGGGGTCTTGCTCTAACAGCCGGAAGAGCTCCGTGCGGGCCACGACGTATCGCACTTCCTCGACGGTGTACTCGCGTCCCGTGTCCTTGCCTTGCGGCTTAGACAGCGACTCGTCCGCCGAGTCCGGCGCGCGCAGCTTCTTCTTCTTCTTCTTCTTCTTGGACGACTTGCGCTTGGCGGCTGGCTTGGCGGTGGGTGATTATTGGTCTTCGGCCTTCGCAGGCTTCCGACCGGTAGGACCGCGACTTGCGTCGCGGCCCTTCGTGGCTCCTCATCGAGAGCCACATCGGGAACGGCAAACTGTTCTTCGTAGCCCTCCTGATCGTCGCTGGCTCCGTGGCCAGTCGTGAAGGTTCCCTCAGAGCTCCACGACGCGACAGGTCCTTCTCCGTGCTCTCTTGTCGTCGGCGACCTTCCAACCGACGGCGCACCTGCCTCCGATGTCTCTTGGATCGATGGCCCGTCATTCGAAGTAGTACACCCGGGTCGCGGCACCATTGTGGAGTAGCGCTTTCGCAGAAATCTCGCGGAGTCGATCTCGCACAAACTCGGCGCGTCTGAATAGCGGTCGCGCCGAGCAACTTATCGTTCCCGGTTGTTGGAGTAGCGTATCTTCGAAATACAGACCCAAGTCTTCGCAGGCTTCAGAGTTGGGGGGTTCTTGGTTGACGCTTGTTCCTTGTCGTAGGGCGTCGAGCCTTGGGCGTGCGGCGTTATCGGGCCGGCTTTTCCTTGGCGTTCCCGTCGGGCGTGTGGCGTTATCAGGCCGGCGTTTCCTGGGGCTTGTGTGGCGTTATCGGGCCTACACGGGGGGTCTTGTGCACGGCGGTTATCGGGCCGGTGCGTTCCTTCGCCTAGCAGCGCGTTATCGTGCGCCCCTAAACGGTATACGTTTAACGTGCCTTTATCTCAGCACGGGTCTGTGGGGGGTTGAGTACCCGAACCAACAAACGACGGGGGGCCGCGATATCGGGGCGGCTCTGCTTGCCGGCGCTTGGTGGTTCCCCTGGAACCGGAGGGAAGACGGGAGGTCTTTGTGGTTCAGAGAAATTTCGGGACTGAGTCCTTACCCTATCCTATGTCCTTGCTACTGGCTATCTCCTACTTCATGCTTGCTAAGCCTACCACCCTACGTCTATCCTTGCGTCTGTCGTGCTTGCACTACCGTTCTTCAACGTGATTTGCGTAACGTAATCAAGATCTTACCTCGGCGCGTTTTGGTCGGCGGATTTTGAGCTCGGCGCGTTTTGCTCGGCGCGTTTTGGCTCGGCGGGTTTTGCTCGGCGGGGTTTAGGGGTCGACGCGTTTTGAAGGGACGGGGCCCTGGTCGACCCGTCGAGTGATTACGCCTTGCACTGGATTCTGGCGCCATGTCTCACCGCCCATCACCCTCGTCGACTTTCCCGTCCATCTCCGCAGCGCGTCGCGCCCCATCAACCGCGTCGCGCTCCATCCGTCGCGTCGAGCTCCATCACCGCAGCGCTGTTCTCGCCGCCGATCGCGCTTTCTCCGCGGGGTGCTATACCACACTGACGATACGGGCGACTATGCAGCACTGAATTCTGACGGCGAAGGATGCTCGGTCTACGATGACGACGATGGGTTGGACCCGATCCCGGCTCCGATGACCAGTCAAACACTCCCACTGACGTCATCTTTGACCCCGCGCTGATCAACACCGCGGATGGGGTGGATGCTGTTGCCTGTGGTGCAGTACCAGCCTCCGTACTTGACGACATGCGAGTGAATGGCTGGACTGTACCCGAGCTCAAGACGCCATTGCCTTACATGGACGAGCCGTATAAAGACCGACCCGATGGCTGACTTCGTGAAGACTATCCGGGCATCTACAGTGGCGATCATGGCCCTACTTCCGGTGCTCTCAACGCAGCATCGACACCGCTTCGAGCGTTCCTGCGCTTCGTGACGCCCCAACTGCTGGAAGGAATGACTACTTCGATGAAAACCTGGATGCGCGCGTGCGAGCGCAGCATGACAAGCAACAAGCCGACAGCAGAAGAAACCTGAATTTCGAGCTCAAACCCATAAATAAATCAAGATAAAATTGTAAACCACTCCTGAAATTTCGGGTAAAGATCTGTGCATCTTTATTGGACTTCTTATTGCGCGGACCATTGCTCCCACAAGGAGAAATTCTCTCACCATGGGAAAACCACGGATGAGGGCGCCCTCCCACGCGACTGCTTTGGCCAGTTCATGACCCGGGATCGATTCGACCACGTCTCGTGCAATCTTCACTTCAGTAGCAACTCTGACGCTCTAGCTGCCACGGACCGCGTGTGGAAGCTTCGACCGGTGATTGACGCGCTCCAGTCTCGTTCCAACGCAACGTCATCCCCCCACCCCGTCATGGCTTTTGACGAGGCGATGCTACCCTCGACTTCGCGGACATTCACGAAGGATAAACCCCACCGTTGGGGAATCAAGCTCTTCATGTTGTGCTGCTCCGAGCGTATTGTATTCGGTAAGTAAGAGACTGTGCCTCCGACACGTTCTCTTTTTTGTTGTTGTAAAGTTTGCTTATCGTGTACAGTACATGCTAACCACCTGTGTCTATCGTGTATACTACAATTTCTAGGTGTACTGCGGAAAGCGGCAAAACCATGACGGCAGCACTCCTGTCGATACCAAGGCCGGACCTGCAGCAGTTGTGAGAAACCTTCGGCAAGTGTTTGGTCCTGCCGGTCCCTCCGGATCTGCTCGGTGTTGAAGCGCGAGGGTCAAACACGTGGGGATGAAACGACGTTTTACTGCGCGGCATGCAAACCAAAAACTGGGTCCAAGCACGCGCTGGCCTCGCGCGTGTTCCTGGGTAGCAAGGTCGAGTATACAAGCAATGGGGTGGCTACGCCGTGGCTTTGAGATATGGCACAAGAACTAGAGAAATGGTACGCTGATTCCACAGGCGCGACGCAAGTGCAAACTGTGTGCCCGGAAGTCTGCGCGTGCTCTTGGTGGCGAAGAGAGTGCTGGAGGCGACACGAGTGATCAGTCTGGAGACAATTCGGCCACTGTCGCCCCGCCGCTGCGTCTCCAGCGTACACGAGCCATTGATGACTTGGAGAGCGAGGAGAACACGATCTAAGCAGACTTGATTTGAATATACTTCATTTGGAGACGTGCTTGCAGATGGACATCTGCTTTTAGTTCAAGAAGCGTTTCAGTTGATTGCTCGGCGATTGCTTCGTCTTTGGTACGTCATTGTGCAGTCTATATCACCAACATACACCATAACGCTCCTATCATGTATCCACAAGACACGTTTCGACGTCGATACATGATAGGATAGACAGGAGAGTCCTAGGGATAAGGGGCCGTCCCGACTTTGAAAAAGACACGTTACTAAAACTAATGAGCTGATTATGCATGCCCATCAGAGAGATAAAATTTATCGTGTCTAGGGTTTCGGTAAATGGGTGCAACCAAAAGGCCTCGGGTTTGTGAGGTTAACTATCCTAGACTACGCGAGCCCTAGTACCGCAGCAGTACGTCCTGTAATCAACACCTCTAGCTCTGTGAATACTTGCTGGTTTCGCATGTGCCTAAAGAGAGATACTATGTTGTTCATTCCTTCTATTATTCCAAATTGTACTTAAAAAAATATAAGAACTGAAGTACTTCAAAAATGCACTACCGGCCCAAACGTCTAGTAAATTCAAAGAACGGTTACTATTCGTATGAATCCGTTAAAAGAACTAATAGTGGTTACCCTTAACCAATACCATATCTCTACTTATTTGTGTTATTGGCAGTTGAAACAAAATTTCGCGGTACACTAACTTATATGCCCAAGAGCGACGTAAAATCCAGAGCTGTTCCGGGCAGAGCACGGCCTTGTACTGGGATAGGAAGCAACGTTAGTGCTGCTATCGCAGACCAAATAGGATTATATCCATGGGACGTCAAGTCAAAAGATGACCCCTCTTGACATCTAACTGGTATATCTCTATGAAACCGGTACGACTCCAGTGGCGCACTGGGCCCTCCAAAAGGCTTACCGTATTGCTCCTGTCCTAAGCGAACTCGTTTCCTAAGCGAACCTTTGTTTTGGCCAATAGCGACGCATTATTTTTAGCATATGTTTGGGATAGGCACTAACCTAAATCTGAGCCCCGATCGACTAATTATAGTGTTGCTGTAGCGGGATGCTAGCGCATCTCACTCTTCAATAGTGTCGACGATGACTCGACCTCGTACGAGTGGCAATGGCCGGAGGCGGAGGACGTACACTCGCATTCCAGTCGATTACACGCACAAGCTCACAGTTCTCGACAAACTGGCGAAAGGAGCGGAAGTAGGCGCCGTAATTGACGAACTCTACCCTTCAATCTCCAAGGCGGAACGAAGCAAGAAGCAGAAGCAAATTCCAAGTGGAAGAAACCAGCCGGCTTCATTAAAAAGGTATGTGACGATGGTAAGGGGCACCTACAAAACTTTCGCAGGAGTGGTGATGCAGCGATTCTCTCAGCGGATGCTGAGAGATATAATATACTATATTATAGTCTTGTGGCTGAACACCATGCGAAAAGAAGGCTGCCCTGTATCGGCGATGATGCTCGAGCTGAAGGCATTAGATGGAGCTGCAGACGACGGAATTACCCGCGACGTGTTCAGCGCGTCCTACTCGCGGAGGCGTCGCTTTTTGCGCAGGCACAAGCTCTCTATACGCGCGCGAACCCAACAAGGCCAAACCACGCCCGGGTTCGATTCCCGTCGTGTCCATTATTTTTTGATTGGTTAAAATACATATTTTTTATTGTAAAAACTAGTTATTACAAATTAAATATATGGTTTCACCATACGGACAGTATTAACCCTACCGCAAATCGTGCATATTGCAGTTCGCTTAGGACAGGAGCGATACGGTATATGCGTGGGCAGATTGAACCGGTATGCGTCAGTAACATTTATCGAATAGTTGGGGTGAAAAAAAATAGTGAATGATTGAAGCGGACGAACTGCTGCAGAAGCAAACAAAGCAAAACGTTTTCATTTTCTACGAGCAGCAAACAGATCTCGAGCAAGGTTCGTTTTATCACTGTGTATAAGCACCGCCAAGGCATGCCATACATCTACAGTTGTAAGGTGAATTACCGGGCAGACGCTGCGGCTGCGAAGCATGCGCAGGAGATGCCCGTGGTTCGTAAAAAAAAGTTATGGTAGTAGAAAGCGTTTATAGCAAAAACCTCCTATCCCAGCCTTCGCGGAGCCCTAGTTATATATATATTCCATGTACTAAATCCTACGACCCAACAATTATACAGTAACATGTTTATACTAGCTGAGCAGCTCGAGTCGAGTTGCTGCTCTTACGCAGAGTAAACTGTACATTTGACGACGTCCCCAAAGCATCAGCCTAAGCTTATCAGCGCTACTTGCCAACGTTGTGTGTTTTGAGTGCTTAGGCCTTGCGCTGGGGCAACCATCCGAAAGCACAACGCTGCGTCGAACCTTATTTGCTCACAAATGAGCAGCATTCGTTGCTGACTCAAGCTAGCTTACAACAAAACACAAACCTCGGTCAGGTTGGCTCCCTTGATGCAGTTTTAATCTAAAAAAGCAAACTCGCCTGACAGAAGGTATGTAGATGCATAACTGTGCTTCCTGCGATCAAGTAACGCAGTATTCTGTTCCTCAGCAGGTACTGGAACCATCGCAGTAGGTTCTCTAGCTGGTCCGTGCCCATGGTATTAAATATAGCTAGATCTGTATATATGGTAAAGGTGCTGCATGTATATACATTTCACTCGTCAATCTGCGCGGTGGAGCTCAAGGCATCAGGGGGGCCAATCAGCGGGCAGCGTGGTGAAAGAGCCAGCTGACCCAGCGGCCCGGCCAATCAGGGCTCACCGGTGAGTATCGAACACGCTCTGATTGGCCACGACTGGACGACGTTTCCTCCCTTGGGGACAGTCGTTCCTGGGGCCCTGAGCTGCTGTGGGCCCGCACCCTCCGGCGTGCATGCATGCCAGGTACGGGCATCTCACGGATGGTTCTGTGGACCAAGATGGATACCTGCACTGCTGCAAGCGGCGGTGTATTGCGGCGACTACGTCGCCAGCCGGAAGGCGGGACCGTGGGGGTCCACGGCGGTCTGCATGTAGGCCGTCGCGCCGTTTCCCTGTAGAAACCAGGCCACGGGTGACGCCGTGGACCCACCTGGAAGTTGATACCTTACTGGCATGCGTGCGGCCCTGGCAGGTCACCGGGTCGCTGGGTGTGCGTTACGCAGCTCTTCCTCAGCACCGCAGTGACGAGCGGAGTCATGCTGTATGTCAAAGTGGCCTGCAACACAAGGAGCTAGCCGGCGACGTGGGTGGGTGATACCGGCGAAATTCATGGCGCGGCGGGGCAGAAATTGCAGTGTTAAGGCAGCTATACGGAGCGCCTTGGGGAATTAATAGCGCTGCAGGGGCACTTCATGATGGCCTGCAACATATACGGCAACAAGGAACGCAGATCGGCCTGGACAAGTGCAGTGGAGAGGACTTCGGTCTTAGGGGAAGGCGACGACGATGGGGCGCAGGGACCGCGACGCTGCCCGCGGGGAACTTAGGCAGAAGTTGCATGGGACGTTTCAACTATGCGGCGGGCGGACGAGATGTGAAGGCTCGGAAGCGACGGTGGTATGTAGCTCATTAGAGGCTTTCAGAAGCACTGGATTTCTAAAAATACGTCGCAAAAATATCGTAGCATCCATACGTATTTTTTACTACGGGATTACCGTAGTGGTGGGTTGTTCAAACATACGGAAAGTCAAAAACCCGCGGCAAAAGTACGTAGCGCGACTCTTCGCGCGCGCGCAAAATTTCAACCCAGCTTTTCGGCAACCAAAGATCAAAGCTTTGCTGTCGGCACCCATCGGCTGCAAACGCGTCGACAATGGACGCTGAAGACACGCTGGCGCAGGGCCAAACCGTGGAGGAGGACGAGATCGCAATGCTGCTCATATTTGAGCTGGTCGCTAACGCCCCTCTTTCGTATCGAGACCGGATCCTAGTTCCCGATTTCCGCCTTGACATTCTCTCGATGCCTGACGCCGAGGCCAAGGACCAGTTTCGATTCATCACCAGCGACTTGCAGAGGCTCCTGCGATACCTGAAGATACCAGACCCAGTGATAACTAAGGAGGGCGTACGTGCAACTGCACTTGAAGCTTTGGCGGTGTGTCTTCGCCGCATGGCATTCCCGCAGCGCTGGATTGATATGGCGGGGATGTTCGGGCGCGCTCCGTCAACACTGTGTCACATATTCTACTTCGTTGTGGAGCACCTTGATAAGACGTTCGCAGACTTGCTGTACTTCGATGCAGAGCGAATCTCCAAGAACTTGGATCGCTACTGTGAAGCGATTGCTGCGAAGATTCCCGACTACATTGAGGGTGTCTGGGGATTCATTGATGGCACGGTGCGTGACCTGGAATTGGGCAACAGGCCGTCTACAACGGTCACAAGCGCGTCCACGCCTTCAAGTTCCAGACCGTAGTTGCTCCGGACGGTATGATCTGCCATGTGTACGGGCCGGTTGACGGAAGACGACACGACATCTACATGCTGAGAGAAAGTGGTCTCATGTCGCTTTTGGAAGGCAACGATGCCTTTCACAACAAACTAATCTACGGGGACCCGGCCTACGGCTGCACGAATGTCTTCTGCTGTCCATTCAAGGGATGCCGAATTGATGCGCCGCAACAGGAGGTAAACAAGGCGATGAGCAAAGTCCGAGTGTCCGTGGAGTGGTCCTACGGCGAGATCACGCGCTATTTTTCCTACCTGGACTTCAAGAGGCAACAGCAAGTGGCCATGACACCCGTAGCAACGCTCTACAAGATCGGGGTTCTCTTCACCAACTGCATCACGATCGCGAGAGGCAAGAACAACAACTCGAGGTACTTTAACTGCCCCCCACCAACATTCGACGAATACTTAGGCACGCCATGCTAGAGCAAACGCCCGCAAGTAAGCGCTAACCAAAACCGAAACTAAGCTGCGCGGCTAAGCAAAAGCAAAAAGAACTCAGTTGACGTTAAACTTAAGTGTAAAGTTCGCTGGCTACTTAACCAGCTGCAAACGCGCTTGGTAGACGTACATTGGTTCCTGGCTACTCGAGGCGGAATTCCTGCTGGGCAACATCGCGGACACGCTGTTGGGCTTCAAACTGATCTCTCAGTAGCTGCAGTTCATCTCGGCGGAGTTGCATCTCTTCTCTGCGAAGCTGGAGCTCGTCCTTCCATCGGGTTTGGTCGATCATTTGCTGTTTCTTCTTGAAGTCGAATTCTTTTTCCCATCTACTAGCGTCTGCGCTTGACTTGCTCTCCAGGAGCTCAAGTTGTCTACGTTGAAACTGTTTGTTGTCGTCACGATTCTGAGATTGAAACTCCATGAAAGCGCCTATTATTCCTGCTGAATTCGCGATGGGCTTTGTTGATCCTTGAGCCGCTGCAGGTGGGGCACGGCTCGAAGTTCCTCCAGTGTCCGAACGATCCTCGGCGTCATCACTTTCAGTTTCTCCTGTCGCCGCGTTATCTCTCTCACTTCTGCGCTTCACAGCTTGGTCACGCAAAATTTCACCTTGTGATTGCAGTGCCGCTGCTTTGTCTTTCTTCTTCTTGTTTTTCTTCTTCTTTTCCTCCTCCACATCTCGGATTCGGTCCGAGATATCTTGAAGAAGCCGCTTGTGCTCTGTATACTGCTCAGAAACCCCCGATTTCTTTCGGTACGATTGATCGTCGCGCTTGAACTCAGCGAGCAGCAGCTCCAAACGGTCTTTCACAGTTCGATCCAGCAATTTCACCTTCAGATGCTCACTCAGGTTGTCCGCGACTTGCTGGTAGCGTTGCTTCTTGAACCCGTGATCGGCGGCGTAAGGCTCAAGACTGAGCATCTCCTTGAACAGCGCGAGATCAGCTTCTTGGGTAAAGAAAAACTTCTTGGGCTTCTTTTTGGCGATCTTCTCCTTTTTGCTGTTGTTGTTGGGCTTGTTCTTACTGGAGCTTGGTTTATCTGCTAAGCCGCATTCACCGTCACGATCACGAGTCTCGTGTTCACTGTCAGCTCCAGTTTCTTCTGATTCATCCACATCCTGGTGGTCGAGAATGCTTTGAAGTCTCACAGCATCATGCTTGCCAACTCGGCGCTTGTAAACGACACCTTCGACGTGAATGTCCGGTCCTAATGGGGCTGCGTTGGTGGTTGGGGAGTTCTCTAGCGAGATGCTGGAGCTGGCACTTGCACCGCCAGTAACGAGTTCAAATCCCTCATCATGGGCACGAAGGGGTTGTTGATCTTGTTCTTGAGCGGCTCCGGAGTTGCACGGTGCTTTCGACGTCTTGCTTGCGGGTGGAGCCGTTTTAGACCGAGTCTGATGCTTAGGCTTATCGTGCTTGGAGCTGCTGGGGGGCTGGGAAGATGCAGCTCGCTTCTTGCCTTTCTTCTGCGCGGTGGATGAGCTTCCCGATCGGCCGTACGTAGCCTTAGGCGTCTCGGATGCAGATGGAGCCTTCGAGCATCTGTTGCGGCAGCTAACCGAGCACACACGCACGTCCAGGTCGCCATCGAGGAGCGCATTGGAGCAGAAGTGGTGGACGGGCTTCTTACAGGCAGTGCAAGGCTCGACGACCAGCTCCTCGTCGTCCAGGACCTCACATCCATCGTAAGCGCACGGCCCGTGCTGCTTGGGCATGCTGCACTTCGCACGTAAGCTTGGGTTTGACTTTCCCGTGGCGGACCACTTGACCACGGGTTTACGGAACCCAAAATCACGTGGCGTGGCCCTCGCAAAAAATAGATTGGTTGGCTACGTGATTTTGACTACGGGTTTTTGGCAAAAACCCGTGCTTCTGAAGGCCTCTATTAACTTAATGATGTAGGATAACGTGGCTTATACAAACCTCATCATTTGAAACATGTATATACATTTGAGTGCACGGCAGTAGCTTACAACAAGGCACGTCACTCGAATACGTGCCATGTTGCACCTAGAATGATCAGCTGGTAGCTGTGTACTCAACCTATCTACCGAGCTTCGGAGAATGCAGTATATCTGACAGCGCCTAGCACGCCTTCCAGCGCGGCATCAAAATCCTCCCTGTATCAAAACGTGTACAAGTAGCAGTGTCAGTTAGGCAGCAATGTAACATTTTCGTCATCGTATTTAAATCTTGCAGCTATCAGTTCATTGATGTTCCCGCCGAACGCATTCCCTTTGCTGAGGCAAGAACACTCTCATGTGCGGGATAGGATGAATGGGGCTGCTGGGCGGTGGTTGCAACGACGGCACTGTTATCGCTGGCGGTGACTCGCTGTTGTTGCGCCGCGACTGAGTCACAAAGGCGATCCGACGTGATCATACCGCCGTGATACTGCGAGCCGAAGGGGCGCCGTACACATATGTACCATTACTTTAAGGCCCTCAGTGTCGATGTCCTTAATGAAACTCTGTGATGAGTCTCTTGGCCCCTCGTCCGAGCGGCCCAAAAGCGCACTATACCCAAGCAAAATTCGGGGAGGTCTGCCTCCCTCTGTTAATAACAGGCTGTTATACATTGCAACCCTAAACCTACGTATTTCATCCAATCAATCATTAGATCCTACGGTAAGGAAAGGTATACCGGTACCAAGTCATTATAATGGGACTTCGTCCCAATAATTGTTAATAAATACAATATAATTTCAAATGATACTTTACAGTATATTGAAATAGTGGGTAGCGACATAATTAGTTGAATGTGTATTGTACATTTTAGTGGACATGTGCAAACGCAATATTAGTACTTCTCTGGTCCACCTTACTATCGTCATTCAGGTTTAATGTAGTCCACATAATCCTATCTTAGCCAATCAGGTATCAGTATTTTTGATTATCACGACGATTTCAACATAACCGGTGGTTAAGCCTCGATTTGTAGAAAACGCATTTCTCGCTATACAAGAGTTTAGACGCTCTCAAACAGTGCTCAAGTGCTCTAGGTTACTACAGAAATGCATCCAGAAAGTCTCGCTTAATATCTGCAGCGGGGCTGCCGTAGCTTTAGCGTCAGAGGAAGACGTAATAGACTCACAGAGTCGCGGCTAAAGATAGCCTGTTCTAATACCAGAACGCACGAGTTCGTACTCCCTACGGACTCCAAGAGTCAACTCTTAACTCTTAGCTGTGAATCTCCAAACTGTATGTATTTCTCCTTATCGCGGCAGAGCCGCCTTTGGTGTAAACGTATCTGGTTCACTATCTAGCATAGTTATGAGGCGAGGCGGGTGAACTCCTTTATCGTCCAGGGTGTATAGCGTACGTCCGGTAGGCTTAGACCCGGGAGGGTTTAGCTTACGGAAACCCGGAACCCACAATAAATGTAAGCTCCGGTTGGCGTGTGACCTTGTGCAATCCCTATGGGTGTCGTTTATCTTCGGCGGACCGAGTTTCAACCCTATGAGAATCGCAATCGACCAAGAATACAGGAATACAGAGAACTTCCGGGCGCTACTCGTTCCGGGAGTCCTGAATGGGAGTGAGATCACGAGCAAAGACCTTCTCCAAAATAACCAATATCAATACAGAGTTTGTACACACAATATGCAGCCTGTCAATTTAGGTTGCACCCCGAATACAGGTAAATTCGGGATGCCCCACGCGCACCACTCCTGAATGTCAGGAGAACAATACAGGTACCTTCCTACCACACGCAATCTACAATCGGGTCCTAGGGGGCGATTGTCACAACCTCCTAAAACGCAGGGAATATGAAATGCAAACGCACACTGAGAGTGTACGTCACAACTGGGAAATGAAACAGGTGTACCAACCCGACGGGCAATACTTTTGGGTACCTGACTTGACTTGATGATGTAGCGAGAAGTTTTCGAGGCCCTTGGACCAGGCGTTACTCAACGCTCGCAGCGGGGCTCCGAATGGTACACCCTCTCGTGGGCTCCTAGGCGGTACACTCTCCCGTGGGCGGCGGCTGTCCTTAGGCGAATCACGAACCAGGCACTTGTGCACTAGAACGCAAAACAAACTCTGTTGATCTTTATCCTCTTCTCTCTCTCTCTTTGGCTATCTCTCTTCTCTTTTGTATCTCTCTCTTCTTCGTTGTATACTTCTCTTCTTCTTCGTATGGTCTTGTTACCTTGAGGGCCGCTGGATCTTCACGCGGTCTCCTCTGCTCATATCTTCATACACTTGTTCGGGTTCTCTTGATCTCAGTATACCCGAGCGTCGCGTCGCGGCGCACACGCATCACTTGGTGTCGGAGGGACTCGGGTGCCTGACCTGGGGATCTGCTGCACTGATTACGCCACGGACTCAGACTGGGTCACTCTCCATAGTGAACCCAAGTCACGCTCGGAACTGGCGCCTTGGTCGCTGACTTCGCTGACTTGGCACGTTCCTGGGCGTCGGTCCATTGGCAGATATCCGCAATGTCTTGGGTCTTCTCCATTCAGGGCAGTCATGGTCCATTCAGGGTGGTCGGCACTTGGGCACTCCGGGCGTTGTCCATTCGGGATAGTCGTTCACCATTCGGGATGTCGGTTGTCCATCCAGGCTGCCGTCGACTCAACGAGTTCAGGGGCCACTTGGTCTCGCTGCTTGAGGTCTTCAACTCATTGTCGGGTCACACTCGGGGTCTTCGTAGTCGCAGTGTCCTGGATGTTCATCTTCACCGTAATGGTAGCGCCGCTCAGGATAACAGTGGCTTGGTGTGCTTGAGTAGCTTCACGCCGGAGCTGGTGGGGTTCGGAGTATCTTGGGGATGCTTGGCCTCGCCAAGATGGGTAGCTCTCCGGGATACGTTCACCGGGGCACTTCACGGTCTCCCTCCGTCAGACTAAGTCGGGGCCGGACTGGGTGCTGTGCACCTCCGGCCAGTTGAGGTCAAACGCGACCAGTCATCCACACTCCACATCTCATCCACCGCTCGGGCGTTCCGCAGGCACGCCATCCTAAGCCGAACTTTCTCTTTCCCGCTACTGCTCTCCCTGGATCGGTGCCGGGGCCGGCTGTGCGGGTACTCTCCAAAATTTCAAACCACTTCGTGTCAACCGCCCCTCTGGCTACGGGCTGACACTGAGGAAAATACCATCGAAGTGTCAGGCCATGGGCAGACTTCCACGAGCGCACAGCCAGCCCGGGCGGTCGGTCATCCCGAATCGAACGGTCACCGGGCGTCTTCCTGGATTGGCGAGCGTGCTAAGTACGATCTCCACTCCAACTGTCGGATCCAAATCTCTTCTTCGGGAAAGGCAGCCGCGTTCAAAACGCAAAATCGTCTCACTCCGACACCTGATGAGCGACACGGACGGCAACGCGGGCCAGGCGTCTGATGGCGGCGCCCTGCGCCCCTACCGAGCAACTCCCGGACGCTCCGCCCACTGGCGAAGGCGCACCGGGCTCGGGTGGTGAGCAGGGCGACCGCGGCGCAACTTCTGGCCCCGCGACATCGCAGGACGCGCGCCAGGATTCGTCTGATGGCCATCAAGAAGGCGCCGGCGCGCCTGACGGCGCTGGTGATCAAGGTACCGGACGCCGACACACCACCACGAGACGACGGCAACGCGGCGGCGGGCGGTGGCAAGGATAGCGCCGGTGTGGGCGCGGCCAGCGGCAAGGCCGGCAGCAGCGCCAAAGGCGGCAGCGGCAACGATGGCGAGCCTGGCCTGGCGGCCTCGCTGACTGACAAGGCGGCGGCTCTCACGGGCACCTTGCGCGCGTCTCGTAGCGCCAGCACCGAGCGTCTCCCCGTCAGCGGTAAGGGAGTCTTTGGGCACGCACCTCGGGTGCCTCTGCACATGAATTTCCGGACGAAGATGGAGCCTCTCTCATCCTCGGCCGCTAAGAATGAATTTCAGGGCATGCTGGATCTCCAGGACTCACGCTCGCGAGCAGCGCAGGCGTCCCATCCCGAATTGGCGGGTCAAGCTCCTCCGGCACGCTTCGCGGTTAGTTCGCCCCCTGAGCTCTCCTTCGCGGGTGTTCCGGCGCGGGTCTTCGACAGCTACGAGGAGTCCTTCCTGCGCGACGGCTTTGGAGGGATCGAGGCGCTCTGGCCCGTGGAGAGTCTCACGGACGCGGAGATTCAGGAGCTGGCTGACCTTCTGGACCCGGGCATGGACCTGCACCGCTCAGTGCTGCGCATGCAGCCTGCCGACGCGAGTCCCTCCATCTCGGAGCTCCACGGGATCCTGAATAGCGTCACCGCCAAGCGTGAACTCGCCTCGCTCCGGCAGTGCTACAGCCTGGATGGCCTCGCGCGGAAAGTATTCGGAACTTCGTCGCTGCTGAAGGCAGCGTTGGGTCAACTTCGGGAAGCCCGGCGTCAGCTCCGTGCGAACGGACTGACGGCCAGTCTGGATTACCTGTCGAAGGACACTGAGCTGCAACAGGCCAAGCGCGACATCGCCATCCTGAATCGCTGCTGGGAGGAGACTCTGAACATCGCCACCACGAAACGCGAACAAGAGATCCAGGATCACGACCGGGACTTCAGGCGGGCTGCGCAGGGGCACGAGCGTGAGGAGCAGGCGCTGCAGCTACAAGTCGACAAGCTCTCCCGAGAAAATGATGATCTCCGCTCTGCTGTCCAGACACTGACTGCTCGGCTGAAGGCCGGGTCCATGAACGTCGGGAGGACAATGAATTTCCTGAACCGACACAACACCCGGGTCGACGGCAACTGGCCACGCCTGAAGGCGCTCCTGGAGCTCGCCAAGGACAACAAGCTTCCTCCGGATGGTTGGGTCGACGACTTCGGTGCGCAACCTGGGGCGTACGTGTTCGCAGACGACGGTGATGACGACCGGGAGGAGAAGAGCGAGGACGCCCCGGGCGCAAAAGAGGGGTCCAGGGACGCGCCTCTCGACTTCACCCAGGACTCGTCCGCTCCGTCAACTCCAACGCCATCCAGGTCCCGCCCCAGCTCGTCACCCAGGACTCCGAAGGGCGCAGCGGAGCGGCGCTTCCAGCTCCGACCTGAGGTGTACACCCCGAATGAGTCGGATGCTCTGGATCCGCTGACACCTTACGCCCGCTCGGTGGAAGACGCTCGGGCTTCCCTCGCGGCGCACGCCGTGATCTGGGACAAGCTCCGTCCGGATGTGCAGTTGGTCATGCGGTCTGGCTTGGACTATCTGGATGCGTTTGATTTGGTCTCTGGGGACAACGTCGTGCACCCTCGGCTCCACGTTCGGGACCTCCTCGAGCTCCTCATCCGGATGATGTATTGGCGCAAGTTGAACCAGACACCTTGGGCCAGCTACGTCCCGAGCTGGTATTACAAGAAAACCGAGGCCAGGTTGGAGCAACTCACGGACATCCCGGGCAAATGGCCTGCACTGAAGAGCGTCCGCCTGGATGATGAAGCGGAGGTGATGCAAGCAATGTACTCCGAGGTGGACGATGACATCGACGACGAGACGCAGGACGAGACATTCAGGGTGACCAAGCCGTTCAAGGCCAAGCTCGATCTGCGTACCACGCCTCCTCGGGAGGCAAAACGTCGCAACAGCACGTCGTCCACCACTTCAAGTGCGGCCGGGGTCCAACAGTCCGATTCCGAGGTTGCTCCCCTCCGGCCAAGCGTCCGCGCGCAGCCCAGCGGCGCCCGCAGTCTACTCGCGCCGGAAGGAGTACGCTGAATTGTCCCTGGAAGAGCTCCAGATCATCGAGGTTCCTGGTCGCGGTGTCACTTCTTGGCGTCATTACGGGATTTTGGTGAAGTTCCAGCCCGGTACCGCCAGGGCGGTCGAGCAGACCCGTGGATTCCCGGACTACACCCAGAATTTGTCCAAACCGGGGAGCGCGACGCCGTTCGGGCACGTTGGCTCTCGGGGCCGTTCAGGAGCTGTGGGACACTAAGCCCTGGGACGAGATGTTCGACAACCGGTCCAAGTTTCTGATTTGCCACCTCCCTCCGAGAGCGGGCACGAAAGCCCTGGCGCGTCTGGAGGAGATTGTGTCTTTCATAAGCGAGCATCGCTCCACCTTCTGGTTGGTTGGCCACTGGTTCTCGATTTACAATCAGCTCGACACCTATTACGAGGAACTCGCGGACTCCCGGAAGGCCGAGTGTGACAGCGTCCGGAGCCACTACCAGAAGTTGTTGGACGCCGCAGTGAACGACGGTCTGGAGCAGTCGTACCTCGAGGAGCCCGGGGTTTGGACTTTTCCGGCCAAGTGTTGTTCTTGGATCTGGATGGTGCCTTCGTACACGAATGCTGAGGGCAGGCCGTACACCCTGCGGGAGCAACTCACGCTGGTGGACCAGCTGGAACGTGCTCGGGTGCAGTGGAACTCCTGTTCCTCGGATGAAGAGCGCATTGCTCACGCACCTGCGCACTTGGGCCTCCGACTCCTGCCCGAGCCCGATCGTCGTCGCTACCTGGTGTCCACGGATTTCCCGTAACGCGCTCAGGATCTCCTCGGCACTTCAAGCTCGAAAGCCCACTCCACTCTCCTGCATATCGTAGCGTAGCATCCACTTAACCCGAAATTCAGTGTCACTTCCACCTTCCTCGTTCTCATCACTTCGGCAACTCGCCTTTCGTCACACTCACCGCCTCATTTGGGCTCATCTCATTGCCAGCACTCTGAAAGTGTGCTGCCTCCGTCCAATATTCTCCAAAATTCCAGTCGTAATCAAAACACGTTCAGTCATCTCACAGTCTGCGGGTGCGGTCGGTCGAGTTTGTCTCCATTCGGGATGGCTATTGCCTGGGATGGTCGTCTCCGGCTTGCATAGCCTGAAAACGGGCCTTGGCCTTCGCACCCTGGTTGAACTCGTACAGTAGCGCCCCGCAGCTGAGTTGGGACAGCGGGATCCATTCGGGGTCGTCGTACCCCTTCCACTTGATCAGATATTCTCGGGCACGCTTGGATGTGCGCGTCCTCTTGACCCACCTCAAATCCAGGATCTTTTCCACCTCATATTCATCGTTGGCCTGATCGGGCTCCCAGCTGTCCTCGGGTAGCAATGCGGCATCAAAGTCGTCCTCGTCATCGATATCCAGCTCAGCCACGGGCCGTTTAGGGAAAACCGCTCTCGGTTTGAGACGACTAACGTGAACCCATGGGTTAACTCGGTAACCAGTATCCTCGATCTTGAGGCGCATTCGAAAGTCGTCTCGAATTTCCTCAATGCGGAACGGGCCATGCCATAGGTGAGCCAGCTTCCGGCTCAGCCCAGGCTGGACTTTCGGGATATAAAGCCACACAGCATCCCCCTTCTCGAAACCGGACTTGAGACGCTCCGATAACTCGTTCCACTTCTGGGTCTGCTCTTCGGAGCGGGCACGTTTTGCCTTCTTCTGGAGGTCCTTGGCACACGCTCGAGCGTAACTGTAGTCCCTCAGAAACTTCCGTCTCCACTCATAAGCCGTCCGTTCAGGAAGGCTGGAGGGTCGGGGTCCCAATATTGCGGCTACCGTGCCCTGGGCATCCCAACCATGCACCAGGTAAAACGGGGTATCGAGTCGCGTCGAACGAGGTATTCAGGGCGAACATGAGCCTCTCGGCGTGATCGTCCCAATCTGACTGGTCTGCCTCGGCGATGTATGCCATGACACTCCGAATCACCGTTTGGACTGACCGCTCTTGTTGGCCATTGGCCTGGGGTCGATACGCCAGGGTGGCACGCTGCTTGCTGCCTAGCAGCTCCCTGAACCTGGTGAACACTTCGCTCATGAATCTCGGGTCCTGGTCATGCCGAATCATGGAGGATGCCCCAAAATTTCTGAAAACACGTTCCTCGTAGGCCTCGGCGACATCCTGGGCGGTGGTCGACGACATCGGTTGACACATCACATATCCGGAGAAGGCATCCTGGAATAGAGTAAAAACGTGTTCCCTCGGGCCGATTTGGGCATGTGAGTCACGAAGTCCATGGAAACCACCTCGAACGGACGCCTAGGTTCGATGTTGCCGGGCGACGGCCCTGGATTGGGGGTCTCCCTTTACCACTGGCGCAGTCGGTGCACTCTTTCACGAAACGCTCCACATCTGCGTACATGCCCGGCCAATAAAACTCCGAACGTAGGCGCTCGTGCGTCCGCGTGATGCCTTGGTGTCCACCTTGGTAATCTTCGTGTGCATAATGGAGCATGTCCTCTTGTAGTGCGTCCGGGACGACTAGCCGTGGTTCATCCTGGACATCACGCGGGCGGTCCCGAGTGGAGCGAGCGAGTCGATAAAGTACGCCCCTGGCATCCAGGGCGAACAAGTCTGCCACCTTGGCGATCTTCCGTAATCTGTGCGGGGAGAACCTATCCGTTTCCCCATTCAGGAAGTCCCGAAGTTCTACGAGATAGTCGTCCTGCTCCTGGTGCGCTTTAATCCGACGCCAGCGCTCAGCCTGATATTCCAAAGGTCCCATGGGCGGGCGCTCAGGTTGTGCGCCCCCGTCTGAGCACTTGTCAGTACGGCCATCACCCGGGCTGCCTCCGTGAGTGGAGCGGACTCTGGTCCGGGACTTGGTCCTACTTCGACTAACACTTCAGGAGTTGGACTGGATGTGTGTCCCGAATCAGCGGGTTGTTCAGCGGAGTCAGCAATATCCGTCTTCACCAATTGTTCCTGGATCTTGGAGACCACCTGCAGGTGCCGTCGTTCTTCATCATCCTGAATCGAGCAGTCTTCACCCAGGGCCAGCGTCTTGGAAGTCAGGTAGTCCGCAGCCTGGTTGTATTCGCGTTTAACGTGCACCAGTCGGACCGTCCTGAATTTCTCCTTGAGTACCTGACATTCGGCGAGTCGTCGTTGCAGATTAGGCTGGTTGCAGTTGATAAGTCCCTGCACTTGCTGAATGACGATTCTGGAGTCACCCACGACTACGAGATCCAAGATGTCCCGTTCGCGCGCCAGGGCCATGCCTTTCAACAGTCCATAATATTCCGCGTCGTTGACCGTCACCCCATCCAGGATGTACCCACGGGCCTCGATAACTGTCCATTCGGGGAGCTGCCATAGTATACACCCGCGAGTCCCTCGCTTGGTGGACGTCTTGGCTGCGCCGTCGAAGCTCAACGCGACTCCTGAATAGTCCGGCTCCAGCATTTCCATGCTCACCACAGGTGGTGCCTTCACTCGCCCCTTGGCCGGGATCAGCGATTCGGCCACCTCATCTAGGTGCTCTCTGGGCGTGATGCCCGCACCCAGGATAGCAGCCAATCCGTCTTCATCCCTTTGCACTTTCCGGATGTCCAGGTCGTAGTGTGACAAGGCGACGCCCCAAGGCACTGTTCGACCGTCGGTGGTCTTCGACTTGATTACCCACTTCAGGACGGAGTACCTGGTATACACGACCAACTGGCATCCTTCCACCAGAGTCTTGAACACTTGGAGCACCCGAATGACCGCTAGCACTTCCTTTTCAGCGATGTGATACCGGAGTTCTGCATCATTCAGGACACGCCCCGTGAAGCGTACAGGTTGGATCACACCATCGTGCTCTTGTCCAAGGACCGCGCAAGCTGCCCATTGGTTCGCATGCGGGATGATTACGAACGGTTTCGATCGGTCCGGGTGTCGGAGCATCGGGGTGGAAACGATCTTCCTTTTCAGAATGGCGAACGCTTCCTTCGCCCGAGTCAAGTCTCGACCGGCCCGAACTTGGTCGTCCGTTAATTCGTACAGCACCGCAGCGACCACCGGAAAGTCTTCGATGAACTTATGATAATAGTTCAGGCTTCCCAGAAAAGATTGGACTCCTTTCAGAGTCTTCGGGAACGGTAAGTCCTGGATACCCATCGCAATCTTCGGGGTCGCTCGGATTCCTTCGGCTCCAATTTCATGCGATAGATACGGGATGGTCCGCTTCCCGAATTCGCTCTTAGTCAAACTGATCGAGATGTTCCAATATCGCAACCGGTACAACAGCGCATCCAAATCGTCACATAACTGATCCCAGGTAGCGGCTCCGTGCACGATGTCATCAATGTAGGAGCTTCGTCCCAGGACCGGGCCCATTTGGTGTGGCGCAGGTATGTTACGTTTGAACACCGTCATCTGGTCGGTCAGGGCGGACAGACGCCCCTCTTCCTGGGTGCCCCCCGGGTCATCATCCTGGTCGACTTCTGGCTGTGAGGGGTCCAACTTCAGGTAGTCGAGCACGTCTTGATCCACCATAGCCTCCTCTTCGGGTGGCAACCGGACGAATCCCCACAAACAGTTGTTGATTACGTGCTGGTAGACGAGTGGCGCATTCTTCAACCCGAATGGCATACGTACCCACTGGAAATGTCCGAACGGGCACACGAACGCCGAAATGAGTTTGGCTCGTTCCGTCATGCGGATCGCCCAAAAGCCACTTGCCATGTCCAGACTCATGAACCACATTGCGCTCTCGAATCCAACCAACAAATCGTCAATCAGCGGCAACGGATAGCTGGACAGCTGGATAAAACCGTTCACGACCCGGTAATCGATGCACATCCGAATATCGACCCCATTCTTCTTCAGGACAATCACGATCGGGGACGCCCAAGGCGATTCGGAATGTTCGATCAGCCCCGTCTCCAAAAGCTTCTTCAGGAGCTCGTAGACTTTCACCATAAGATGGGGGGCCACGGATCGGGGCCGTTGGGCCACCGGCTTCGCATCCCCGACGTCCAGATCACACACCACTCCTCGGGCAGGCGCTGGAGCGGCGTTCCCGTCACCCAAAAAGATTTTCCTGTGATATCTCAGGATACTCTTCAGCTTGTCTTCCTGGGCTGGGGTACTCACTCCGGGCTCGCCCACGTCGGCTTTGCCAATGTCGCACTCCGGACTGAGGTCCGGCAATTGGGGGAGCAGAGCCAGCTGATCCCTTAACTGTGCCATCAACTCACTTCCTTCGTGGATGTAGACGGCGGGTTCCAGATCCAACTCCTCAGCGCTCACTCTCATGCAGCGGGCATATTCGAATTCCAGCCGCTTGAGCGGGTGCCGTCCATCGCAGACACGGGCAAGTCCACTTCGCATGCTTCCTTCGTTTCGTCTTCAGGCTTGGAGTCTGGGCTGCTCGTCGAATGTCCAGCCAGGGTGTTGCGTCCGGGATCAGGGTCTTCATTCGATTCCTGACCGTCTGGCGCGCTCAGCTCTTCGCCCCGGGAATTTCCTCTGCTCCTTCCTGAAATGTGACTTTCTTCAGTCTGATGGGGACATGCGTTCCGTTCGCGAACCACCTGGTCGCTCCTGAAGCTGTACCATGCGGACCACACCATCTCCCTTGTCAGACCGGGTCATCAGTTTCGTAGGCCACGGGTACTCCCGCTTCGGAACAGCGGGGGGGCTGAGCGGCCCAAAGTCGCTCCACTCTGCGCTCCTCTTCATCTCGAGCTTGGCGGGAAACTGTGTTCTCGTAGATCAACCGCTCCCACTCCCGATACCTGCGTACTCCAGGACGGACGAAACGTCCCCTACTCGGGAAGTGTCCATACTCGACAACCCGAGCAACGGGCGTGCGGGTGTCGATCCACAGGTCGCGATCCGAGATGTTGACCACGCGAATGGCCGTAATCCAGGATCTCGCTCCGTAGATTGCCTCCGTGACCCAGCGATCTCCTCGCCCGACCCAAACCACATCCCTTTGTGGATTACTCCTGCCATAGTGGACACGCACCGTGGCGCTTCCTCCTGGTCGGAGATACAAGTCGTGAGGGGGGACAACCGGGATATCCATACCGTAGTTTTTCCGGATCGTGTCGCCGTACATGAGAATCGTCTCTTCGTCAGGGAGCACAATGAGTCCTTCCCGAATGCTGAGTCTGACTCCGGTACAATACATGAAATCCATTCCGAGTAACATGTCCACGTCTTCTCCAATGTTCGTGACCCACAAATCCACAACGTACACAATTCGAGGTCCCAGAGTGATCTTCACCTGGGCACTGGAGGAGATGTAAGTCGGGACGCCACCCAATCCAGGCACCTTGATCTGTCGGTGTGAGCTTAACCCCTCTAGCCCCGCCGCCTGTATTCTACAGGATAGGCAAAAAATTATCCTGTATTCTACAGGATAAGGATTTTGTCAAATCACGTCCATACTTAATTCAAGATACCCTATACAAAACCCAAGTCATCTTATGTGCCCATCCCTCTGGCTGCGTTGTTGCTAACCTCGGGGGTATAATTCATGGCCACCATTTCCCGAGATTTCAGAATATTCTGCGCGGGTCCGTTTCGCGCCATTTGCGAATCGGACGGACAAAGCGCACACGTGTAAGAAGCACGCAATGCCTAAACGAAAACACATCAAGCCGCTGACCAGGGGGAAATATTGGACCAAACTGAAAAAGCTTGGATGGAAGTTTGAGCGCCCGAAGGGACTCGCCACTGAGAACCACTACTTCACTCCTTTAGGCTGGGAAAAACGATCAAACGCAATCCACCTTGTTGACTACTTTGATGGACCAGACGAAGTATGGAATATTTATCAGTCGAGGGTACGTAAAATGAGTTTACTGCACTTATGATCGATTGTCTAACATTACTGATAGTGATCTATGATAATGTGACGCCTGCTAAGCGCCTTGCGCTGGACCCGCAGCGCGTCGTGGCGTCTGAGGCGTCGCTTTGCACATCGCTCGCACAACATTTACCAGTTGAGGGTACGTAAAATGAGTTTACTGCACTTATGATCGATTGTCTAACATTACTGATAGTGATCTATGATAATGTGACGCCTGCTAAGCGCCTTGCGCTGGACCCGCAGCGCGTCGTGGCGTCTGAAGCGTCGCTTGGCACATCGGCTGCGCCGCCTGACTCGCGCGGTCCGAGCCGCCTGAAAGAGCCCCGTGGAGTCTCCGCCCATGTCAACGGCGCTAGCCACTTGAGCTGGCAAAGACCCGATAGGCCTCGACGGGAATCGCTCACCAAGTCGACTGCCACGCCCGCAGCCAAGTCGCCGTCGAAGTCACTGGCCAAGTCGCCATCCAACGGCACCGGACAAGGACTACCAAGACGGAATGGGAGGGGCAGACATACACGACCAATTGCGATTGCAGAGATACTCAATTCAGGTCCATTTACTCCATTTTCTCTTCTCCTGTATTCTACATGCTTGGTTGACTTACTACTGAGTGATATGCTGTATTCTACAGGGCGCTATGAAAATGCGGAAGTACTATCACACCACATTTCTTGGTTTGGTCGACATGGCTCTGATCAACGCATTCATCATCTAATGCCGTGTGCAAGCTGAGAGCAATCCCGGGAAAGCTCCACCGACGCATGCGAAGTTTACGAGGCTGCTGCAGAAATCGCTGCTAGATGTCAAAGCGGAGGACTTTGAGGGCGACTTGTCGGTTTGAGTGTTGGCCGACACTCCAGTACCCTCGGCACCGACACCACGCTACACGCTCCCGTCTGAGCATACGACCAAGCAAGTCGAGGTGTATCGCGTCACACGAGGCAAGAACGGAAAGGAGTCGAAGAAGCGTCGTCAATACGGCTGTAAGGTGTGCTCATTGCTGCGACCGCAGAAGACACCATGGGGGACCACCTTCTATTGCGTCAAGTGCTCTGAAGCAAGATTGATGGGGGCCCTGGACGGACAGCTCAAACGCGAAGGGAAAGGTGTACCTGTACCAGAAGATGCGCCAGCACGATCCGAGCATACCAACGACCTCGGCCGCTTGTAGCCAAATTTGGCACGACCTGTGGCGAGGCGGCGCAAACATCCCACCCGGGCTCAAGACAATCCGGCTGTCGGACGGGATGCACAGCGTTCTGGCGGTGGTGTCGACGATGAAAGGGATAGCGACGGTAACTCAAGCGCTGGATCGAGCAGTGCAAGAAGTTCGAACAGTGATGGTAGTAGAGAGCAAGAATATGATGAATGAATGCAATATTTGTGAGTGAAGGTATTTGTTAAATTTTGACTTTTTTCTCTACAAACCTATAATCCGAATACGGTGAATACAGGGTATCACATGATATCTTATAACTATTACCCTGTACCGCACACTATAGATAACACAAAACGATTGTGAGTTTCACAATCCTCGCAAAAACTCCGCAATAGTAAAGTCAAGTGATTTCCCTTATCCTGTAGAATACAGGGTAACCTTTGCATAAAATCGCGGGGCTAGAGGGGTTAACTTGAGTTTGAGCCTACGCGCAAGGTTCAAACTTATCATGCTCACCGTCACTCCGGTGTCCAGCAGTATCTGCGTCCTGAAGTTCTCCACAGCACCGTGAACCAACGCCACTTTACGCCCTTCATCATCGGAGTCATGTTCGGCCCACCACCCGTATCTCTCACCCGGACACAGCTTGAATTCCGCCGGCCCTTCAGGCTCCAGAGGTAGCGGCGGTCTCGAATGATCCGCCGGGTCTTGGGTAGACGACACAAATCCATCTTCAATCAGGCATGACATGCATTGTTGGTTATCTCGGTTCTTGGTCCTCAACTCGGGGCTGACGTAAGCTAAGACACACAATTCTGAGGGTTTCCTATGCCCGGCGCGTACCGAATTCCCATTCGGCGGGCTTAGTGGTTTAACTGCTTCCCCTCAGAACTGGCCTCACCATTCAGGATGTCTTCCCTCACATGGTTTGGCAGGTCGGTCAGGCCTCCTTCGCGTACCAGCTTCTTGATCTCTTGGAACGCTCTCCAGTCTTCGCACCGTCCTTCGTGTAGCTCATCACATTTCGGGCAGGGCTTCGTCTCACACATCCGAGCAATGTGTCCACGGCGGTTACAACGATCACAGATCTTGGTACTCCAGCAGTTCTCCGGACGATGACCCCAGCGCCGACATTCTTCGCAGAATTCTCCTCGATCTGGGTTGTCCCGGGGCGGGTACGCCCGGGGAAACGACGACTTGGGCGACTGCGGAGTTTGTCCTCCGGAGGGTTGCGGCGGACGGCTGGGAGGCCATCCCACTCGATCCATCGCACGGTATACTTCGTGAACCACGTCCTCCTTAGTCACCAGGGCCCCGGTGTTCGTACTCGGGAACCGCCATCGCGAACTTCCTGAGCTGCAGGGGTTTCGACCACCGAACTGCGGCGATCTGCCGCTTCTTCCTTCCCATCCGGGCTGTCTGACTCTGAGTCGGACTCCGCCGTCACCACAAACGCTCGGTCTCGGCGCTTGGGTCGGAACCGATCCCGGGAACATTGTCTACGCGGAAGTCGCGAGTCTGGGTCGTCCGAGCGGGCGGGTCATCGCCGTGGTGCAGCTCCTCTCGCCTCTTCAGGATGTACTCCAAGTCGGCTACCTTCTTGAAACGGTGGCTCTCAACGGCTGCCTTGGTGGCTTCGTCGTGGAGATTCCGGATGAACTGGCGGATGTGCATCTCGCGCTGCTTGCTCGACTTCCGGAAGTCCACTTTCGCGTGCTCCGCTGCGATGTTGAGGCGGTACAGGAACGCTAGTGCCTTCTCTCCCGTGCGCTGTGTCATCGTGTAGTAGCGCTCAGTTTCAGACACCTTGGACTTGCAGTACTCCCGGCGGAAAGCCTTGGACAACCTGGTCCAGTCCTGGCGATCGTGACGTGAGAGCTGGCCTCTCCAGTTCCGGACCTCCGGTGACATCTTCAGCTTGAGCTCGCAGACTCGGGTCCGGTCAGGCCATCCGCCTTGTGTCGCGAGGTTCTGGAACTTCTCCCACCATAGGCGCCGGACGGCTGGCGGGGCGTCTTCGTTGAAGTCTTCCAGGCCGCTGGAACTCACATACGGCCTGAATGACAGGGTCGTCGTCCCGCCTTGAGTCGTCGTTGTCGCTGTCGCCACGTTGGTGGGTATTTCGCCGGACGAGCTGTCTGAGTCCTCATCGCTGGAGTCCTCCTCCTCCGAGCTCGAGCTCGAGTTGTCATCCGAGGAGTCTCTGCGTTTGCTCGGCCGCTTCTTGAGTGAGTCCTTCCGGGTGGCCGTTTTCTTGGTCTCCGGACGAGGAGCCGGCGGATCCCGGTTTCTCCACCGTCGCTTGGGTTGCTTTCGATGGGACAACCCTGAGCGGCGCCTCCTCCTTCTCATACTTAGCGGCTGTCATCGGTGTCAGTGTTGCTTGAAGCTGGGCAGCTGGAAGGTCGCCATCTGGTTTGGCCCGTCTATCCCCAGAGTGTCCAGTGATGACGCCACTTGATTCTTGGTGCATAGTCAGGCGCCCCGCCTCTTGCTTGACCTGAACAGTCGGATCAGGCGCAAAGGTCGCTTGAGCGCCTTGAACCTGGGACGATGTTGTCCGAGTGTCGCGCGAGCGCATTCTCCGAGCATTCCCTTGGTCGGGGTCAGCTACCTTATCGCGTCCCAGCTGAGCGATCTTCCGGTCGAAAAGTTTCTGCTGTTCTTCCAGCAACTTCCGCATCATGGCCTCCTGAGCCCCCAGCGTCACGGGCTCCTGGGCCTGCCGGGCAATCTCCACTTCGGATCGGAGGTGTTCCTCCTCGTCGGCGACTCCAGCCTTCCGGTCCGGGACGTCATCTCTGTCCTGGAACTGTTGCTTGATCTCCTGCACGTTCGCGTCCATCCGCGCCATGGCGTCCTGAACACTCGTGCCCATTTGGGCTACAGCGTCCTGCGTGACCCGCATCATGGCCAGCGCGACTTCGGAGGTTCTCGACGCAGAGGAATGCGCCGACCACTCGGACTTCACGGACCGGCTGGGCGACCGCTTGGACCTGGACGACCGCTTGGGACGGCGAGACGGCTTGGACTCCCGGCGGCTGCTGCGCCTCTCGTCTTCCGAACTGGACTCGCTGGAGGAGCTGCTCGGGCTAGATCTTCGGGAGCGCGTGTGTCTCCGAGACACTCTCGACCTGCGACCACTCCGAATGCTGGCGTGACCCGACTCCGACATATCGACATCGTCTTGGTTCACCGGCACTGGTGGGGTAGGGAGCACTGTCTCCGTGACTTGCACGCCCCAGCCTCCCTGAATGGGGGCTGGGCCACTTCGGGCAGTCATGACCATTCCCGATGGCGCGGCATATGGCATGTGCGCGCCGGCGGCTCCTCCAAGCGACCACATTGAGGATCCCGATGACGAGTACGGTTCGGTCGAACGCGATCCCGACGTAGCACTAGGGTTCGACTCTTCCGAGTCTGCGGCCGTGGTTCCGAACAAGCTTGACTCCCGCCCCGAACTCCTTCGGGAAACTGCACTCTGGGTGACAGACATCCGAGCGCTCAGGGCGTCCGCGTCTTGACTAGCCGGGGTGGACGATCGGTACGACAAGTGGGAACTCATCGATGGGATCGAGGACGGGCGAGGCGGGCCATACTGCGGACGCTTGGATTCAGGACGGTCGACAGCTGAACTCGCCGGGCTTCGGGTCGGCCGGACTCCAGCCACCCTCATCCGGAAAATGCACTCTCGACCGAGCACTTCTGCTTCTCTGGTCGGCATCACCTCATCGTCATCCAGGTGCTCTTCCTTGACCACATCCAGGGCGGCGTCCTCCAGCGCGTGGACATCCAGCGCCGGCATGACTCGAGTCGGGACACCAGCCGTGATTTGTCGCCACTCCGAAAGCTCGGCAGCGAGTAGCTGCTGGAGCTCCTGCATGAGCATCCGCACCATGATCGGCTCCACCCGGGAAGCCCGCGCCTGGAACCACTGGGGAATCAGGTTGCGGAACCTGAATCCCGCCTCGAAGAACAGCGTCTGCAGCAGAGCGGCACACTCGCGCAGAGACAACGCACCCATGGGGACCTGGGCAGCCGTGGCATCCGCGACGGCACACGGAGACAGTCGAACCAAGCTCCAATCTGAGATCCAGTTGTCACTTGGATGCGGCATCGCCGATCGAGCCGCAACATACCGAGATGTCGTCATGGCTGCGCTCCACCACGTCTGAAAGTTGGGTGTCGGGCTAGGCCATGTATACTCAACTGTCGGGGACATCACGAACTCGAGCGTCACTCTCTCCCAACGGCGGACCTGGTCGGCCACGAACTCCTTCATCCGGAGCGGCGGAAGCCTGCTCTCCGGAATCTTCATCCGAGTGAGTCAAGTCGATGACCATTCGGGGGTCCTCCGGGGTGGCCACCTTGGGCGGCGCATCTGGAGTGGCATCCGGAATGAGTGAGGACGGCAATGGAGTCTCGTTCGGCAGGCTCGACGCTGGCTCTTCTTGGACGGCCGGCAGCGGTCCCTCTTCCTTGATCGTCCGTGCCTGCGATGGCGACTCATCCGAGTCATCGTCCAGCACGATCACATCCTGGGCCGGCCGGGACGTCCCCGAAGGTTCATCCACAGCCGACGACTCAACCTTGACGGCGCCTCCCACTGACGCCTGGGCGGGTGCATCCGGGATGGATACACCCACAACCTCCACCTCCGTGTCCGGAGTGGAGTTCACTTCCGGAGCCATTCAGGGGCCCTTCTCTTCGTCGTCCAGAGCGGCAGCATCCAGGGACACGTGGTGCGCATCCTGGGCTGCCGGCTCCGAGTCCGGCTGATCTTGGGCCTCCGTCGACTCCTTCTCCTCGCGAGCTGCCTTGCGCCTCGCGGCGTTTGCCCGGCGAGCGTTCCGCTCGACTTCCTCGAGCGAGAGTTGCTCTTCCGGCGGCATCCCTTGAGTCCGACGCGAGCGTCGCACGCCATCCGCGCGTCCGCCGCGTCCCCTTTCGCGTATGCTTTCACTTCCAGCCATAACTCCACGAATTAGTAGGTTAGTAGCTCTCAGCACCCCTTAAAGATCCTTAATCAATATACAGTTCTCGGTCAAAACCCTAGGCAACCAAATCCGGGCACGCGCACCAGCTGAGGCGAGGCGGGTGAACGCCTTTATCGTCCAGGGTGTATAGTGTACGTCCGGTAGGCTTAGACCCGGGAGGGTTTAGCTTACGGAAACCCGAAACCCACAATGAATGTAAGTCCCGGTTGGCGTGTGACCTTGTGCAATCCCTATGGGTGTCGTTTATCTTCGGCGGACCGAGTTTCAACCCTATGAGAATCGCAATCGATCAAGAATACAGGAATACAGAGAACTTCCGGGCGCTACTCGTTCCGGGAGTCCTGAATGGGAGTGAGATCACGAGCAAAGACCTTCTCCAAAATAACCAATATCAATACAGAGTTTGTACACACAATATGCAGCCTGTCAATTTAGGTTGCACCCCGAATACAGGTAAATTCGGGATGCCCCACGCGCACCACTCCTGAATGTCAGGAGAACAATACAGGTACCTTCCTACCACACGCAATCTACAATCGGGTCCTAGGGGGCGATTGCCACAACCTCCTAAAACGTAGGGAATATGAAATGCAAACGCACACTGAGAGTGTACGTCACAACTGGGAAATGAAACAGGTGTACCGACCCGATGGGCAATACTTTTGGGTACCTGACTTGGCTTGATGATGTAGTGAGAAGTTTTCGAGGGCCTTGGACCAGGCGTTACTCAACGCTCGCAGCGGGGCTCCGAATGGTACACCCTCTCGTGGGCTCCTAGGCGGTACACTCTCCCGTGGGCGGCGGCTGTCCTTAGGCGAATCACGAACCAGGCACTTGTGCACTAGAACGCAAAACAAACTCTGTTGATCTTTATCCTCTTCTCTCTCTCTCTTTGGCTATCTCTCTTCTCTTTTGTATCTCTCTCTTCTTCGTTGTATACTTCTCTTCTTCTCCGTATGGTCTTGTTACCTTGAGGGCCGCTGGATCTTCACGCGGTCTCCTCTGCTCATATCTTCATACGCTTGTTCGGGTTCTCTTGGTCTCAGTATACCCGAGCGTCGCGTCGCGGCGCACACGCATCACTTGGTGTCGGAGGGACTCGGGTGCCTGACCTGGGGATCTGCTGCACTGATTACGCCACGGACTCAGACTGGGTCACTCTCCATAGTGAGCCCAAGTCACGCTCGGAATAGACGCCTTGGCCGCTGACTTCGCTGACTTGGCACGTTCCTGGGCGTCGGTCCATTGGCAGATATCCGCAATGTCTTGGGTCTTCTCCATTCAGGGCAGTCATGGTCCATTCAGGGTGGTCGGCACTTGGGCACTCCGGGCGTTGTCCATTCGGGATAGTCGTTCACCATTCGGGATGTCGGTTGTCCATCCAGGCTGCCGTCGACTCAACGAGTTCAGGGGCCACTTGGTCTCGCTGCTTGAGGTCTTCAACTCATTGTCGGGTCACACTCGGGGTCTTCGTAGTCGCAGTGTCCTGGATGTTCATCTTCACCGTAATGGTAGCGCCGCTCAGGATAACAGTGGCTTGATGTGCTTGAATAGCTTCACGCCGGAGCTGGTGGGGTTCGGAGTACCTTGGGGATGCTTGGCCTCGCCAAGAAGGGTAGCTATCCGGGATACGTTCACCGGGGCACTTCACAGTCTCCCTCCGTCAGACTAAGTCGGGGCCGGACTGGGTGCTGTGCACCTCCAGCCAGTTGAGGTCAAACGCGACCAGTCATCCACACTCCACATCTCATCCACCGCTCGGGCGTTCCGCAGGCACGCCATCCTAAGCCGAACTTTCTCTTTCCCGCTACTGCTCTCCCTGGATCGGCGCCGGGGCCGGCTGTGCGGGTACGCTCCAAAATTTCAAACCACTTCGTGTCACAAACCACTTCGTGTCAATCGCTTCACAATCGTGTTGCCCTGGACCGTCAGACCCTCGACTGTGGTCGATTCGTCCACGGCGTTGCCGCCCAGCGAGCCGATCGAGATGCCGTGGCTACCGCTGCAGTAATTATTGGTGAAGAACGTGTTGGTGCTGGATTGCATGGCCAAGCAGTCGTCCTGGTTATAGATCCTGTTGCCGGTGATTGTAACATGGTTGTTTTTGGTCATGCCAAAGCCGCCCGTGTTCTTTGCGAGGCCATTACCGGCACTGGAACCGAGGGTGAGGCCGCTGACGGTTGTGTCTCGGCATGTGACCAGACTAAACGTGCGGAATGGCGAGTTCTTGAGAGTAAAACCCGAGACGGTTGAGTCGACGACATTCTGCAGCTTGAAGAAGACGGGGCGGGTGATCGCGCCTCGACCATGCAACGTGCCGGTACCCTTAACTGTGAGAGAGTTTCCACTTACACGCAGAAGCGGGCCCTCCCACTTGGCCGTACCAAATGTAGTGGTGCCCGTGAAGTCGATAGTAGCCCCCGCCTGTGTGTTGCTCAAGTCTAATGTGACACCAGCGGGAACAGTGATCGGCCCCACAGTGATGGTATTGCAGGCGGTGCCCGCCTTATATGCCCCAGTGAGGATGCATGGGTCGCCAGCCTTGACTTCTTGGCGCATCATTGGCGTGCCGCTGGTGGTGGCAACGATGAGTCCAAACGTGACTAGTGCGGTGGTGAAGAGCTTCATGACGCGTGGGGGTTAGCTTGGGTTGCTTGGAGTGCTCTGTTGCCGCAAATTCGAAAGTGGGGAAGAATGAGGGGCTCTCTTTAGGTAAAAGCTTGCTCTTGTGACTGCGCCCGACGGCTACAGTACTGTATTGTCTAAGCGTGAATCGGACGACGTGAAATACTCGCGCCTTCGTGAGCTTAGATGTTCAAGCGGGTGCACGGATTTTACATCATAGATATAAACTTCGCTAAAATACATGTACGTATTAATACAGCATACACTTGAGCGAGTCGTCTGTTCGATTGGACACACGCAGGGGTCGGCTAATGGGGCATTTTGAAAACCGTACCCCTTTCAAGTAAAATGGGTAGTCTAGGAGACCTTCAATTGGGTACTCTCAACAGAAATGTATGGAGGTCGGTGGAAAATTGCAAAAGGGTACTGACTCTATTGAGGTTTGTATGCTAGTGCTGCAGCAGCCCTATGCTATTCGACCACACAAGCAGCTTCGCTTAACGCTTACCAGTTTCACGAAATCTAAGATCTCTCCAGCCACCTTTTACAGAGTTGTTGCCGAACACAAACTGGAACTGGGAGAGCCGCAGTTTAGCGGCTCGACAGAGGCCAAGAAACCCTAAACTTGCGCGGCCAACTCGCCCGAGAACCAGCGTAGAAGCAACTACGTTGAGGTCACTGGCATCGCTCGCTCTCCGCCCGACGGCCAGCGTACTTGATCCTTGTAGTCCGGCGACTTGGGGTCGAGCGTGAAGCCTTCGCTCAAGAAGAGCTTCATGAACGCCGCCACGTGGCGAAACTCGGACTTCTTCTGGTGGTCGGCGGATTCCCAGACGCGTGGCACCCGCGTGTACCATTCGAACCACGCGCTGGGCAGATTTGTCGTCGCTTTCTTTCTGCGCTTGAGTTTCGGTTCTTGATCTGACGTTCCTTCTACCTCTGGCTCCTCGTCGGGTACTTGTTTTCGCTTAGACTTTAGTTGCGCAGCCTTCACGATGGTAAGGCGCGAGGAGAGGACTCGGTTCGAGGCAATAAGCTCATCAATGACAGCTAGAAGATGATGATGGACTTGGCATGCGTGCGTCTTGAATTCGTGTGCTTGTTCTGCAGCAGGTTCAGCAGGTGAAGCTTGTTCATTGAGCGCCACCGACAATGCCAGCGCGTCAGCTGTCGAGATCCCCGCGGAGCTCATACACTCCTCCACGCGCTCTACAATTGGAGCATCCGGAGCAAGCGCCTTTAGCTGCGGGTGGTAGCAGACCAGGTATGCCGTGAGGACGGTAAGGACCTTGCTGCTTACGTTGAGGCTGTGTTCCTTGAGTCTGGTACAGGTGCTGAACAGGAATTCGCGCAAGGATGCCAGCCGCTCTTGAGCTCCATGATCAAGCGTCGCAGCATCAAGGCCAACAGGAGCAGCGTCGGCCTCCCACCCGCTCAGCACTCGCGCAACCTTCCGGTCTTCCCGCGGCGTGTTGTACACGTAGGCGAACCCTTTGTTTACCTTGCCCGTGTCCCACGCGCCGCAGTCGAAGATCGACTGAGCGGCAAGGCGATCGTCTCCGTTAGCGTGCTGAGAGCCACCGCGTCGGAAGGAGTGGGAAGTCAAGTCGGTTGTGGCTCCCGCGGGCTCGGCAACGCGCTTGAGGAGGCGGTTGACATACGCCTGGACACCGTCTTCACCGTGCGGCTTCTCCCTGAGCTGGCCTTCGTTGTACTACTCACTTGTGCTTCAGTGCTTGCATGTTGGGGACTTGAGCTGCAGTGTGGAGTAGCCGCCTCGCAGAAATCTCGCGGAGCCGGTCTCGCACAAACTCGGCGCGTCTGGATAGCGGTCGCGCCGAGCAATCTCTTCCCGGTTGTTGGAGTAGCGTATCTTCGAAATACAGACCCAAGTCTTCGCAGGCTTCAGAGTTGGGGGTTCTTGGTTGACGCTTGTTCCTTGTCGTAGGGCGTCGAGCCTTGGGCGTGCGGCGTTATCGGGCCGGCGTTTCCTTGGCGTTCCCGTCGGGCGTGCGGTGTTATCAGGCCGGCGTTTCCTGGGGCTTGTGTGGCGTTATCGGGCCCACACGGGGGGTCTTGTGCACGGCGGTTATCGGGCCGGTGCGTTCCTTCGCCTAGCAGCGCGTTATCGGGCGCCCCTAGACGGTATACGTTTAACGTGCCTTTATCTCAGCACGGGTCTGTGGGGGGTTGAGTACCCGAACCAACAAACGACGGGGGGCCGCGATATCGGGGCGGCTCTGCTTGCCGGCGCTTGGTGGTTCCCCTGGAACCGGAGGGAAGACGGGAGGTCTTTGTGGTTCAGAGAAATTTCGGGACTGAGTCCTTACCCTATCCTATGTCCTTGCTACTGGCTATCTCCTACTTCGTGCTTGCTAAGCCTACCACCCTACGTCTATCCTTGCGTCTGTCGTGCTTGCACTACCGTTCTTCAACCTGATTTGCGTAACGTAATCAAGATCTCACCTCGACGCGTTTTGCTCGACGCGTTTTGGCTCGGCGGGTTTTGCTCGGCGCGTTTTTGCTCGGCGCGTTTTGGCTCGGCGGGTTTTGGCTCGGCGGGTTTTGCTCGGCGGGGTTTAGGGGTCGACGCGTTTTGAAGAGACGGGGCCCTGGTCGATCCGTCGAGTGATTACGCCTCGCACTGGATTCTGGCGCCATGTCTCACAGCCCATCACCCTCGTCGACTTTCCCGTCCATCTCCGCAGCGCGTCGCGCCCCATCAACCGTGTCGCGCCCCATCCGTCGCGTCGAGCTCCATCACCGCGGCGCTGTTCTCGCCGCCCATCGTGCTTTCTCCGCGGGGTGCTATACCACATTCGTCCCGCTGCCACGCACGCCGCTCCCCAGGTGGGTGTGTCGTCGCAGAACTCGCCCTGCGCTCTCCGTCTTCGCCATCACCATCGGCTATCATGGCTCGCCGCCACTTGCCAGAATCGCCAAAATATTTTAAAAGATTTTTTGTACTAGGTTTCAGTATGATTATATACATATTCAGCCTAGGATTCCGACAAATATGTGTAGGGAAGTGTCGGAAAGGATTCCCCTAACCCTAATTGATGTTATTGGCTGAAATTACTCGAAGAAAGCATATGATAGGCTGTTACTTCTACAGAGGCGACTATGAAACAATCCTGGTCTTTTATCTGTCGAAAAGACCACTATATTCATCCTTATATGGTGCTTGTTTCAACCCTGAGGCGTTCCCACGATCACTTAAGAAACACAGAACACATTATGCCAGGTGAAGCGTTGTTGTACGTACTCGCCGCGTTCTTCTAGCGCCTCATGGTGCGGTTCCTCTACCTGTGGCGCGCTTTTCGGAATGACAAGCAATGGCACCGGTGGGTCGTTCAATTGACAGTGTACATGTATACGGTACGGTACAGTCGATCCCCTCAGTAAGCGCGGTGGGGTTTTGGAAGCGATTTGAAAGGACATTAGAAACAATGAACAGTGGTTGCCTTGTGCTATCCCTTCGTAGTTGATCTGATTTGACGGGTTATTTGAAGGTAGTGGTGCGCTTACTGAGGGGATTAAGTGTACTGTGTCGGCTGCGAGCTTCAAACGATTTGACAAATCATCGGAAATATGTTTCGTGCTGCGCTAAATTAGGCAACACTAACACAGGCAACACTAAGCTGGAATTTATTAGCGTTGCTCTAACGACTTCGCTGCATGTTTGGTAGGCAGCAGGTTTGCAGGTAAATCCTATTGGCTGATGAAATCTGCGAAACTTCCCAACCGTGAGAACCACTACTTAGTGGAGTAGCAGATCCTGCAGCCATGCATGATGGACGACACGAAAGCGGCGATTAAAGGGCGATTAGACGACTAGCGCACGAGTTCGTCCCTGCCAGTGACGAGGCTTACATTGCACTACAAGAGATGTTTTCATCGCCTACGAAGCGTGAAAGAAAACTATAAAGTGAATAGGCACCCGACAGATTTCCTCCACAGTGCATGCACACTGTACAGGTGTTGTATCGACATGTGAACAAAGTTACTTCTATTGTACATGTACAGTATTTTGCCTGACTAAGGGATCTATATAAAAAAATAACCTGTTAGACTATATTCTCGTGGGTTTTTGTTTTGTATCTCAATATCAGCCAATCAGGTCGCATTATCGTATATACTTGGCAATTGGATGTATATCAGGACTTCCTTAGTCAGGCAAAAAATACTGTACCAGTGTGCGTACCGTAGATAGTGTACAGTAATGTGCCTCAATAAGCAACGGGGTAACAACGAATAGACTGGAAGAAATTATAGACCATATGGGAAATAAGAAAGGATAAGATTTGTTAATGTACTAAATTAAGCTATTTTATAGTAATGTTTTTGTTGTACCTTAGGCTATTATTGCAAATTGTGTCGATACTTTTGAATTTCTCGACCCTCAAGGCGTTGACTTGCCGTTATGGCTGGAGTCAAAGTGTTTAAGAGTGTTTTACCGTACCATCACCTACGCTTCATTTCGATCAAGGTAATGTGTCGTACTAAATCAATACATCTGCCCCTTATATATTGTCTGTGTAGCATTGATAGTCTGCTATACTCTATCCATATCAGAGGTTGTTTATTGAGGCACATTACTCTACATGTAGTGAAGCTATTCGACTCCAACTCGATTCCGTAAAACCAGTTGTTGCAGTTGGGCGGCGTCCTGAAATCCGCGGCCGATGGCATTTAATCGCTTCGATTTGCCCACTCGTGGCTGTTCAGCTAAAATCGCGCCGTGTGTCCAGGGGTCGGCTAATGGGGCATTTTTTATAGAAAAGGACGAAAAACCCTTTTTAAGGTTTGTGGGACTGCCCATTTTCAAGCAAGCAAAACAGCGAAATTGAAGGGGAGAGTATGGTATATTAAGCTGTCAAGAGGTCTCACGAGCTCGTAAAATAGTTTCTAAAGGCATACACACAATAAACAAGACAATGATCAACAACATGGTAGAAGTGGCACCTACGTGGTCCAAATAACTCTCGAAAAAAAGCGTTTTCCTCGGGTTTGGATGGTAAGCAGGAAGTAAAGTCTGAAGTAGAAAAATGTCTGCCAAGATTTATAACAAAAAAAGAATCCCGGCCTTACAACAACTGCACTGTATTGCTGGCTTTGGAAAGCGACGGTGTTGCGGTGTCTTCGCGCCACGTAGACGTTGTATCGGAAGCAAGGACATTGAGTAAATGACCTTGTTCGTGCGTAAAACCCACAGTATCATCCTACTAACCAACTGAAGCACGGCGTATACTTCGGCCTCACCGGGAGTGCGTGTCATCAAAATAGTCAATCTAGCCTCAACGATTCATGTGTGCGTATCGTGGTCCAAGTGCTGCGGCCCAACACTAGTTCCATCACCTTCATTATGCACTTTGCTGGGCTCCTGCAAGCCGAACTCTGTATCAAGCCTTGCACAATCGCTGATCTGGCGTAAGAGCTCCACATCCTGCTGCTGCTGTTGGTCATAGGTGACTGTGTTGCTGGCATTATTTAAATGTAGGATCGATCTAGTGTAAGATATAGGAAAGCATCGGAAGTCTACTGGACGCCTGCCAAAAGTTGCATATAATCGACATAAAGTGTTTCTCTAAATTTGTCTCTAAATATAAATTGTGCAGAGGTCGATATATGTGAAAGGTCGGGGTTTATGCTACCAAGTTGCTAAAAAAGGGTGAACATACTTTGTTCAAGATAAAATTTATGCAGTTGCACGATGAGGTGGCGAAGTGACCCTTCGTTTACTGAGGCGAAATCTACGCCTGACAAATATAAGTTTTCTTAAATCGGCTTATGCGGAAAGTTAATACACTTTTGGCAGGCGTCCACTGACTAAGGGCATGACATGCTGGGTGCCTGCCAAAACTGTAGAAATTTTCCGCATAAGCCGATTTAAGAAAACTTATATTTGTCAGGTGTAGATTTCGCCTCCGTAAACGAAAGGTCACTTCGCCACCTCATCGTGCAACTCCATAAACGATATCTTGAATAAAGTATGTCCCACCCTGTTACAGCAACTTGGTGGCATAAACCCCGACCTTTCACATATATCGACCTCTGCACAATTTATATTTAGAGACGAATTTAGAGAAACACTTTATGTCGATTAAATGTCAGTTTTGGCAGGCACCCACTGGATCCGTGTACTCCACGGCGAACTGGGATGAAGCACCGATTAGGGAAAGGAACGAAATAGTCACTAGTGAACCCCAAACGACGAGTATTATCATGCATTGATACTACTAAGCAACTACAGCATGCAGTTCAGCATGCACGACACACCTTGCAAATTTTCGGAAATAGTCTTGGGGGAATTCGTCGCGGAAGTGAGTGTAGTCATTTGAATTTGAATTTGTTGCGGTTTAGTCGGCTACCTACTCCCGGAGACGCGCACTGCTGCATCTCCGCCTACGGTGGTCACATCGCTAGATGTCTATGATACGAGTCCGCGGTAGGCGCCCAAGTCACGTTCCATGGGCGTGACTATCTCCTGCTTCCTACTATGCAAGTAATGTGTACTAATATGCATCCGCCACCTACATCTCGTGCTCATCACCCTCTTCTTAAAATGCTTGTGCTCGCTTGCTGTGCCACCGGTCTCTGCGTCGTTCCAGTGTTTCCTTACGGTCGGCCAGCTTGCTGCTAAACGATTCTTGAGTCCGCCGGGCCCATTGTACTCGGCGTGACTTGATGCCTGCGTTGACATCGTGCAATAACGTTTGACAGTCCTGTTGTACTGTTTCGTCGTTGCTGGCACATGTATGCTTCCAATAGTCTCGTAACGTGACCCAAATGGTCCGGAAAAGGAGCTTGTGAAGTGCCACTGCTCCTTGTTTAGTGAAACTTATTGCTTCTGCCCACTTCCGACTACGGACCGTCATGGTTGGGTAGCGTCTCCATCCCACAGGCGCGTCGTACACTGCCAAGCCACAGCGATCAAGTTGGTGTCTCACTTAGACCCACCAACGAAGGTGTTCCATGGAGCTGCTCTCCGCGTAGATCCACCCAAACACCGGATGGCACCACTGCTTGGTAGCTCCGCCCGTACCGAGCCAGTCAGGTAAGAGCCACGCGTTCGTGAAGCTGTGGGATAGCGCGTGTAGCCAATGTGGTATTGAATGACTTGCGATGGTCTGGACCTGATCCTCTCTCGCTAGAACACCCACCAGTATCACGCCCTTATTAGACGTGAAAACATCGGCAAATACAGGTAGGTGGCGCGATTGAACAATGCTGCTTCCTGTTCTCATCCGTAACTCCTCTTTGGGAATCCGAAGAATCCACTCACACCCAAACGCCGCCAGTCTCATGTGACCTGGAGAGCCTAAATACGTGGCAAACCAATACACAGGGTCTCCTGCAGTAAGATGTCTTTCAATGTGGTATTGGAAGTCGTCCCACCATGCTTCCGGATGAACATGAAAAACGTCGTCGACCCACCAGGAAGTGAGTGTAGTCAAATAGCTACTGTCAATTCTCCGGGATCTGTGCCTACCTTCGCATGCAAGTATGCATCGCTCTGAGGCCGCCATGTATGTGCTGCCAACGCTAGGATATGACTTACTATACCTAGTTGTAAACACAAATTCTACTTTTATTTTTGGGGAAATCCTGTTTCGGGGCCGTATTTTTGAAATAATTCTGTTTCGGGGCCGTAATGTTCAATTGAAGCGTTATTCAGGAAACATACCGTGTTTTGTAAAATATACATAACGTACCCTATAGTCCAAACGTATCCTGCTGCCATTGTGTTACCAGTAACGTATCGTGTTTCCTAAGTGTTACCTATCTCCCAATCGCACCCTGTAGCCTTAGTGTATCCAGTAGCCTACGTGCATCGTGTAGCCTCCGTGTATCCTGTAGCCTCCGTGTATCCTGCAGTCCACGTGTGGCTGGCTTAACGGAGATTGCGTAGCGTTCGGAGCACTCGGCGCTGAGTCGTCGGGCTCTTGGGCCCGTCGTCGGCACCATCCACGTCGCCCGTTGAAGCTGGGGTCTCCATCTCAGCATCTGCATCCTCATTTCCACGCTCATTTGCATCCTCGCCCGTATCTTCCGCCACTTCCTCTTCATCCGACGAGGAGTCTTCGATCGCCCGGGTAGCGCGCTCTTGGCGGCCTTCATTCGCGTGGCGAGCTCGCAGGACCTCTTCGATTGACGCCATCCGCGCTTCCATCCCCTGCAGCCTCTCATCCACCGCTTGTAGACGCGCCAGTATGGTACGCAGCTGCGCAACAAGGTAGACGTTCGCACCTTCATCCTGTCCTTCAGGAAGTAGGCTAGCGTCGTCGAGCGCACGCTCGTAGCGGTCTCGGTGGCTAACGTCGTAGCTCTCGCCTTCCTTCAGGTGCATGGTGAAATGCTGCTTGAACTTGGACGTTGTCAGCATCTTGTTGCACTGAGGGAACGTGCAGATAACTCCTTTGCGCTTGTTCGTCATGGTTGTTTAGCTTGGGGGGCTTGGTTTGGGATTTCGAATGATCAGAGCCACAGAGCCGGCTCTCCTGCTGGGATGTGTATCGTTTACAGCACAGTGTGCCCTAAAGAGTAACTTTCGTGTAACCTATACCCCGTGGGGTACACCGTAACCATAATACGCCCTGTATCTATATCGTACCCTGTAACCCTGATATATCCTATTAATACCGGTTCTACCAGTAAGTTACCAGTTCTATCTCAACGATTGGTGCTGTTCAGTCGACGTCTCGGAGCCAATGGAGCAGGACGACGAGGAAGGCTACGCCCGTGGCCGCGAATACTGCGACAAGAAGGCCTTCAAGCTAGCTGTGGTGTCCTATGTGGCTCTGGTACGTTGCGTTTTTTCTTCTACAGTGTCAGCATGCTCTGTAGCTAACATAATGATCTTAGGGAAAACGGGGCTGTTACTTTCCTGACAACAACTCTGTCAAAATCACTGCCCGCTGCAAGATTAAGGGCTGTCCGTTTGCTGTACATCGTCGCATTTAGACCACTCGTGTCAGCCCTTGCAGCACAAGACGGTGCCAACACTTATTGCGAAGACTGTGGCCGCTATGGAGCTGCGGAACAGAGAATGCGAAACCGTTCAGAGTATCTAAATAGCGACTCGCCCGTTCATTGTAGCCGATGTTCCAAGCCAGGGCATAACGTCCGAACGTGCGAGCGGCGTGAAAAAGAACGGCTGAAACGACAGAAATCTCGCGAGGACGCCAGCCAGATTGTCGTTTGAGGTAGATAAGTAGAACGCCACACGTGGACTGCAGGATACACGGAGGCTACACGATGCACGTAGGCTACTGGATACACTAAGGCTACAGGGTGCGATTGGGAGATAGGTAACACTTAGGAAACACGATACGTTACTGGTAACACAATGGCAGCAGGATACGTTTGGACTATAGGGTACGTTATGTATATTTTACAAAACACGGTATGTTTCCTGAATAACGCTTCAATTGAACATTACGGCCCCGAAACAGAATTATTTCAAAAATACGGCCCCGAAACAGGATTTCCCCTTTATTTTTCTGAGGTCATTGGATTCACCAAGACTTACATTTCCCAGTCAGGCACCTTGAGTACTCGAAGAATACATTTTAGCATAGCACGATAGCGACATTTAAGCATCTTCACTTTCCACCTAGAAGCATACTTCGTATCAAGGCCGTAATCGGACTTAAGGGTCTTGTCTCCAACGTCAAGTACCTGGACAACAAGTTGCAGAACGTGGAGAACGCCATTGCCATCCACTCGGACTACAGCCGGTCGAAGGGCGCCTACTCGGGGGCGCCGACCAGCCACATTACAGTGAACGGCCTCACTGGCTCGGCCCAGAATGTCTACGACATCGTGGTGAACCCCAGCGTGGTGTCCAACTGGAAGTTCTCCGGTATTACCGTGTCGGGTGCCAAGGGCGTCTGTAAGGGCCAGCTGAGTGGCATCACTTGTTAACCAGCGACAAAATCTGGATGCTTTAAAGCAGAAGAAGCTTGTGAACGTTGTAGCGCGACAGTGGCGTGCGGTGTGGCTATCCGCTAATTCAGAGACTTTAACACCCTTTTAAATCCCAGCAATATCTCGTGACTTCGTGCTGTAGACTTTTGTGTCTGTGTGCTCGTCTACCAGTTGAGGCAAGCGAAGAGACACTCGCTAATTTTCGTGCATGCAGCACGGCAACAAGGACTGACTGGCTACAGTCGTCTCCCCTCTCGTTATTCGGTACGTGTACTTGCGGTGCGCGTCGTCTTTTCAAAAGCGGCAGCACATCGTACGCGACTAAGCTTAAACGATTAAGATCAACGCGAACGTGGAATAGTAAGTTCACGAGCCCGTCAGCTTGTTGTTTGGCGCAGATTGCTGTCCATATCAACAGGAGAGAGTCAAAGTCTTCTGCAGTGTCTTCGGTTTCCCCCTTATTTCCAGTGAGCGATGCACAATACTGCTGAAAAAAAATCGCTCAAGTACAATGAGGCGACTTGTGTGGTCACCTAAGGGGCTATTCTGCGAAAACACTTGTTGCAGACGGATTGAAGGATGGCGTCTTTTGTCTCTACGTGCGAACGAAATGTACCGATTTATCTCCGTCCTTGAGGCGGACCACGATTTGCTCGTTCGAGGTGTTGCTGCGTTCACCCTACAGACTCACTAGAATTTGCGTTGATGTTTCGGCCACATTGTGGGGTGTACAGTGTACATATATCGCTGAGCGGGTGACTGCAAACTTACTTTAGTTTCTTAAGTATCTTTGTAGAGAACGGGTGCTTCCTGTGTCAAGTAAAATATAACTTGTTTACCAGTTCTATGGATAAGAATGGATGCAGTACACGCCACCTTCTTATTCACTGCACGGCGCTGAGGCTTCCATTCCACCACTATTAATACTACTACACTACCTTGTGTGCATGTGTACCTACTGCATGCACAGCCATGTAGCACGAGCAGCGCGAGAGGAAGTCCATCGGCACATCCCATTTCGCAGCTTGGCGTCGTTTCTCGGCCCGATCCCGACATCACGCACAAGCGCAATAGTGCATGGCCAGCCTGACTCATCTTCAGCGGACCAGACAAACCAAGTCGTCATTTATCAATTTGCTGCCGGAACAGCAGCCACCGCCCGACACACAAGAACCGCAAGACTCCGTCCACGCCAAGTATGAAGATTTTCACCTACACGTTCGCGGCGGTTGTGCTCGTTACCGCCGTTGCTACCGGATCCCCCATGATTCGTCAAGAAGTGGAGGCCGGCGACCCGTGCACCCTCACAGGCACGTACAAGGCTGGCACGGACATCTCGACCTGCACCATGATCAATGTCGGACCCCTCACAGTCCCGGCCGGCGTCACCCTGGACTTGAGCCAGGCGAAGGATGGCGCCACGATCAACTTCTCGGGCACCACTACCTTCGGAACTGCGCAGTGGGTTGGTCCACTAATCTCGGTGAGTGGAAACTCCCTCACGGTCAAGGGTTCCGGAACGCTGGACGGTCAAGGCGACTGGTATTGGAAGCAGGGCGAGTCTATCACGCGTCCGGTCTTCTTCAAGCTGCAGAGCGCAAGCAGCTCGAACCTGTCGGGCTTCACTATCAAGAACTCGCCCTTCCGCACGTTCAGCATCGTGACGTGCCAGCACACGACGCTCAGCGGCCTCACGCTCGACTCGAGTGCAGGTAACGGGCGCGCCCACAACACTGACGGCTTCGACTTGAGCAAGAACGACCACGTGACTATCACTGGCAACAAGGTCTACAACCAGGACGACTGCCTCGCCATGCAGTCGAGCACCAACACCATCTTCAACAACAACCTCTGTAGTGGCAGTCACGGTATCTCCGTCGGGTCTATCGGTGGAGAGGCTGTTGATCAGTCGACCACAGTGGACGGACTCATCGTCGAGGGCAACACGATTGTCAACAGCGACAACGGCCTTCGGATTAAGGCTCTTGTTGGGGCGAAGGGCCTCGTCACCAACGTCAGGTACGTCAACAATCAGCTTCAGAACGTGGAGAACGCGATTGCGATCCACTCGGACTACAGCAGGTCAGCTGGCGCCTACACTGGTGCTGCTACGAGCCAAGTGACGATCTCCGAGATCACGGTCGATGGACTTCGGGGCTCGGCAGACCAGATTTACGACATCCTGGTGAACCCCAGTGCTGTGTCCGGGTGGACGTTCAAGGGCATCACTGTGACGGGTGCAAAGGGCGTTTGCAAGGGTCAGCCCAGTGGCGTCACCTGCTAAGGCGGCTCGTGTCAATTACATGTCGACGAAAGATAACGTGTTCAAAAGCTTAGGAACAAAACTTCAACATATGGCTCCAATAAGATAAATGGATTAGCATGTCAAAAAGGATCGGTTTTTGATGCTGGAGCTCCATTACATGTAAGCACATGTAGTTTGCTGCTAACATCCAACCAAGCACTGAACCGTATAAGGCTGTAACTGTATTTTTGCGCTGCAATCGCCCACGTAACAACTCAACAAACGAGACGATCAGAGATTGCTCTCCACGCAGTCAATGACCCCCTCTTCGACACACAAAGTATACGCTAGACTGCAGCGTAATGCAAAGATGCAAACCAGCCGTCCTGCACGGCAGGCCCCGGGGCGCGCTGCTTAGCACTTGACGGTGCTGGGCTGGCCGCTGCACGTGCCCGTCTTGCTCGCCTTGACCGTGATGCCCGAGAACTTCCAGTTGGACACGACCTTGGAGTTGGCCACGATGTCGTAGAGGTTGGTGGCCGTGCCCGAGAGGCCCGAGATGGTGACGCCCTTGATGGTGACGGCGCTCGAGGCCTTGCCGGTGTAGCCGCCCTTGGACTTGCTGTAGTCCGAGTGGATGACGATGGCGTTCTTGACGTTGCTGAGCTTGTTGTTGGTGTAGGTGACGTCCGAGACGAGGCCCTTGAGGTCGACGATGGTCTTGATGCGGATGCCGTTGACGCTGTTGACGATGGTGTTGCCCTTGACGGTGAGGCCCGAGACGGTGTCGGCCGAGCTGACGGAGGCGCCGCCGAGCGATCCGATGGAGATGCCGTGGCCACCGCTGCAATAGTTGTTGCTGAAGACCGTGTTGGTGCTGGACTGCATGGCGAGGCAGTCGTCCTGGTTGTAGATCTTGTTGCCCGTGATGGTGACGTAGTTGTTCTTGCTCAGGTCGAAGCCGTCCGTGTTCTTGGCCGTGCCGTCGCCCGCGCTCGAGTCGAGCGTGAGGCCGCTGATGGTGGTCTTCTGCGAGTTGAGGACGCTGAAGGTGCGGTAGGGCGAGTTCTTGATCTTGAAGCCCGAGAGCGTGGACGAGATGACGTTGTTGAGGCGGAAGAAGACGGGGCGCGTGATGGACGTGCCCTGCTTCCAGTACCAGGCGCCCTGGCCGTCCAGCGTGCCCGCGCCGCTGACGGTGAGGCTGCTGCCGCCGAGCAGCACGAGCGGGCCGGCCCACTTCTTCTGGCCGAACGTGACGGTGCCGGAGATCTTGATGTTGGCGCCCGTCTTGGCCTTGCTCAGGTCGAGCGTGACGCCGGCGGGCACGCTGAGCGTGCCGATGGTGAGCGTGCTGCAGGACGAGATGTCGGTGCCGGCCTTGTAGGTGCCGGAGAGCGTGCAGGTGGACGCCTCTTGCTCCTGGCGCATCATGGGCGAGCCGTTGACGGTGGACGCGAGGAGGGCGAGCGCGGCGAGGGCGGTGGAGAAGAGCTTCATGGCAGGCGGGCTGGTTGTCGAGTTGCCGTGGAGACGGTAAAAGGAAGAATGAAGTGAGAACTTTGCGAGTCGCGCCGTTTTCATTCGACCTGACAATAGATGGGAAGCATGCACTTCATGCAACAGGGCATGATAGACATCATCCCTTCAAGGTTTCTTGGTGATGGGGACGTCATCGCAAGGTTGCCTTGATGCACAGGCGTTAGTGTTCGCATGGCGATTTGCAGCTCTTTCTGGAGCATGAGTTCTCCCCGAACAGAAGGAAAGTCTGCTGCACGGCTGAGAGCAGCGTGGGCTAAATCTTCTGAGGCCTGCTTGCCTGCCATGCGTCAGTACCATACAGCAAAATCTCCATGCAAGATCGTTGAAGTGCTATGGCCGTGCTATACACTGGCGCGACTATCGAATCATCTCAGTAGTCGGCAAAACCAAATGTGGGGCCTGTCTCAAAGCTCGACGCCGCGTCGAGAACGCGATGCTGGCCTTTTGTCGATGAGTTATGAAAGACTTTATAAAAACACCGCAACGACTGTACATGTAGCTCGAGATCGATACTCCGCGCACACTTCGAAGAGCTTGGACTAATACAGCGAAGCAGCGTTGATGATGTCACGTGAGAGCCGCCTCCCGAGTGGTCTACAAATCAATCACGACCAGAAATGCAAGAAGCTCACAATCCTTGCCACTTTTCTCGGCTCTAAAGAAGCTCATCACGCTCGCGCGCCCATAGATCGGCCCGCCGTCGACTAGGATCGCAATGATCGACATGTTTGGTGTGGCTACAGTAATATACAGCAAAGTTCTCCTGTACCAATGCAGATTTTGTCTCTCTAGCGTTGCGTCGTCGGCAGCTATGTAGAAGTGTCGAGGCGATAACTTTTCTTGAGAAACGCGACTGGTGAAGAACGAGATAGCTCGTAGCTGAGATCGTGCTGTAATGCTTCAACAGATCAATACTTAAGTACACCCAGCGCTACACTACATTTGTGCAGAACGACCCGGAAATGGTGTACACTGTATACCGTAGTAGCGCGCCTTGCAGCGTGAAAACGGTTGTCCGATGCGGGATCCGTTCGGAAGACAAGATGCTCTGCGCGCGCGCTGAATTGCCACCTGGGGTGGGACCTGGGCTCACGTACCCCGGACGTTGTGTATCCGAGTGCAGGGGTCGAACAGCCGACGACGGCAGACGCACCAAAAAACAGCAAAAAGTATCCCACCCCACGTGACCTGCCTTTCCTCTACTCTAGTGGTGAGCTGCCACGACGAACATGTTGTTGACCATCGCGGCCACTGCTCTGATATCGTGAGCGAGTCAGCCTGGTGTATGAATTCATTGAGCTTGAGACTCCCGGCTCAAAAGCTCCTCACACTGGACCAGTCTCATTCTTCCTTTTACCGTCTCCACGGCAACTCGACAACCAGCCCGCCTGCCATGAAGCTCTTCTCCACCGCCCTCGCCGCGCTCGCCCTCCTCGCGTCCACCGTCAACGGCTCGCCCATGATGCGCCAGGAGCAAGAGGCGTCCACCTGCACGCTCTCCGGCACCTACAAGGCCGGCACCGACATCTCGTCCTGCAGCACGCTCACCATCGGCACGCTCAGCGTGCCCGCCGGCGTCACGCTCGACCTGAGCAAGGCCAAGACGGGCGCCAACATCAAGATCTCCGGCACCGTCACGTTCGGCCAGAAGAAGTGGGCCGGCCCGCTCGTGCTGCTCGGCGGCAGCAGCCTCACCGTCAGCGGCGCGGGCACGCTGGACGGCCAGGGCGCCTGGTACTGGAAGCAGGGCACGTCCATCACGCGCCCCGTCTTCTTCCGCCTCAACAACGTCATCTCGTCCACGCTCTCGGGCTTCAAGATCAAGAACTCGCCCTACCGCACCTTCAGCGTCCTCAACTCGCAGAAGACCACCATCAGCGGCCTCACGCTCGACTCGAGCGCGGGCGACGGCACGGCCAAGAACACGGACGGCTTCGACCTGAGCAAGAACAACTACGTCACCATCACGGGCAACAAGATCTACAACCAGGACGACTGCCTCGCCATGCAGTCCAGCACCAACACGGTCTTCAGCAACAACTACTGCAGCGGCGGCCACGGCATCTCCATCGGATCGCTCGGCGGCTCCTCCGTCAGCTCGGCCGACACCGTCTCGGGCCTCACCGTCAAGGGCAACACCATCGTCAACAGCGTCAACGGCATCCGCATCAAAACCATCGTCGACCTCAAGGGCCTCGTCTCGGACGTCACCTACACCAACAACAAGCTCAGCAACGTCAAGAACGCCATCGTCATCCACTCGGACTGGACGACTTCAGCCGTTCTGACGCCGAAGTGCCCTGGGATCTCCAGTCTGGAGAAACTCGAGGTTATTGGAAGCAACGCAGACCTGAAGAATGGTTTACGCCAGCTGACGGAGAGTTGATGGCCGATATCCCGAAACATGATCGCGATCGAAGTCTGCCCAGATCTGGCGATGTGGTACCCGATCTCCTCCCAGGGGAGTCCAGAGGGTACTGGAAACATCATTCGCCGGGTAAATGGTTCCGTCAGGCCAAGATCGCTGGCAAGATCAACAATGAGAAGTCGATCTTACTCTTAGACACCGGCGCCGAGGTGTCCATCGTGGACACCGCCTTTGCTCGTAAGGTGGGGTGCTATGTCGACACGAGTCAGACCCAGGAATGTGTGGGGATTGGCGAAAGCGTGTACATGACGGAAGGAAAGACCAGGATCAAAGTTACGCTGGCAGGATCGCTGGTGTATTTCTTCGATATCTGGGTTGGCGATCTATCAGGACAAGATGCGATCCTGGGTATGGACTTTATGGTCCCGGCGGGGATCCGCCTCGATCTTGCAGACGGCTCCATCTGCCTCCCTGACGAAGTCAAGATCCAACTTAGCGGACGGTGACAACTGTACAACGACAACGTCCGACATGTGTGTGTGGATCAAGGGATGCAGATCGCGATCGGCGATTCGATCGAACTGCCACTCCGAATGAAGGTGACAGATCGCGAGAAGCTATGGGTCACTCGTGGAGATCGCTGGGTGCCGACTGTGGTTCGAGGACCTGGTCGGATCAGGTACCTCCAGGTTACCAACATTAGTGACAAGGACATCGTTCTACACCGGAACGAACGGATCGCCATGTGGTTGGCCGGAGATCGGGTACCCCGGGTGCCAGGGTATGTGTCGATCGGGTCCCGTCGCTACATGGAATGACAGAACTTGGCCTTCCAAGCCACGACGGAAGAACCGCGAGCTAATGAGGAGGCGTCAGTCATACCACCAGCATCGGCTGTCGAGCGACCGACGTATCCGACACCCCGAGCGATTCTCCGGAGATCCGAGGTCTCCCCGATCGTCGATCGCTCGATTAGTCTACCCGACCCCACAACCGAATCGGGGGCGAGGAGCCCTGAGCTGGAGGTAGCTGTTGCCGATATGCTTAGATCAGGGGGCGGGTCGCCGCTGGAGAGTGACCGCGTGGCCGAAGAGTCCAGATCGTCCACTTCAACCACGTTAGTTGGAGAACCGACGGACCTACGGTCGGATCCTACAAGGTCGTCGGCCAAATCCTCCGGATCGGAGGGCGAATGCCTTCCGGAGCAGGGACAGGTGCTTGTGGGCTACCGGTCTTCGCCGACCGCCGGTCCAGAGGGCGAAGCGATGGGTGACGATAAGCCGCGAGATGATTGCACTGGTGATCTGGAGGAGAACGGTGAAACAATGTCCCCTCACTTGCCATCGGCCGATCAGGTCGACGGTTGTGCCGTCGAACCAGATCTCGGGGGCGGGAGTGCTGATCGGGCACCCCATGTGGCGACCTTAACGGTGGAAGAGTCGAGATCAAGAAGCGACACCACAGTTGACGACATTCCGACGTCGATCGACGGAGGTGATCAGGTGGAAATAGAGACCAAAGCCACTGTCAATCGGGGTGATCCTGCTGCTGCTGAACCAGATCGAGACGTTGACGCCGACGATCAAGTCCACTTCCACGAGGGCGGGAGTCTATCAGCAGAAGACGTCGAAGGCGAACTGGCCGTGCTTCCGGAAATTGTGATCTCGACGACGGATGAGGTGATGATCGACGACATCAAGGTGGGAGATCTGGAATTCAACACCCCGGAGGAGATCGATCGACTGCGAAGGAAGATCTGGCATCGGAGGCACCTGCTGATCGGCAAGGGTAACGCACTTCCCCCAGCAGCCAGGGGCGTCACATGTGACATCGACGTCGGCGATGCGAAACCGATCGCCCAACGAGTCCGGAAGGTCGCCCCTCAGTTTGTGGAGAAGGTGTCGGATCTGATCAAGGGACTGCTGTCAGCCAAGATGATCCGGAAGTCCCGATCACCGTGGGCCTCGCCGATCGTCGTGATCATCAAGAAGAACGGCGTGGATATCCGACTCTGCATCGATTATCGGCTCGTCAACAGTCTGACCCGGCTCATGGTGTATCCAATGTCCCTGATCAACGATCTGCTGGAAGATCTGGACAAGGTGCTCTGGTATTGCTCTTTGGATATGGCTAGTGGATTCTGGGTGGTCACGATGACCGATCGAGCTCGTGCGATCTCGGCCTTCATCACCCACATGGGTCTGTTTGAATGGAATCGGATGCCGTTCGGCCTGAAGAACGCTCCTCAGATCTATCAGCGACTTCTGGATGACGCGTTGTACGGGTTCACCAGAATCCCGCGATCGTCGAACTCGGAAGTCACCACGGACCTGATCGAGTCGGGCGAACCAGAAGATCCGGGGCGTCCGTCAGTGCTAGGCCGCAGATCGTACATCGACGACATTCTGGTGACGGCTGGATCATGGGATGAGCTGTGTGATCGTGTGGATTACCTGTTGGACGCCTGTGACAAGTGGAACCTCTCGATCAGTGTGGAGAAGAGCTCTTGGGGGATGCGCAAGGTGGACTATCTAGGACATCGCGTGTCAAACGATGGACTGGAGGCCAATCCGAAGGACCTCGCGGCTCTGACAGATCTACCGTTCCCTGGATCGCTCCGATCAATGCAGTCTTTCTTGGGCAGTCTTAACTACTACAGCCGTTTCCTGGAGGATTACGCGATCTACGCGGCGATCTTGTATGAACTGCGCGAGGTAGACTTCGCCGAGTTGAAGAAGCGTCCAGATCTGCGCCGGATCATGGATGGTCAAGTGTCGAACTCAGTAGATCGGAACTCGGCAGACCCCGATCGGACACCGCCCGTTCATGGAGGCGAGGTTGGCGACGAACGCTGGATCCATGCTCATCGCGCCTTCTCCACACTGAAGACGAAGATCGCGACGACGCCGATCCTGCGGCATTTCGATCGCGATCGGACTCCGGTGGTGATCGTGTACGCGAGTGACTGGGCGATCTCGGCCGCACTGATGCAGGAACACGACCAGATCTATCACCCTGTTACCTTCGCCAGTCGAACGTTGAAGTCGAATGAACTGAACTACAACGTGGTGGAGAAAGAAGTGCTGGCTCTGTTGCGGATCCTAGATCTGAACTATAACATGCTGGTTGGACGATCGATCCGGGTCCTGACTCGACACTCGACGTTGGCGTGGCTGTTCCGATCACCCGGCCTTCAGGGCCGATTGGGTCAGTGGGCCGCACTCCTATCGCCCTGGACGTTGGAGATCACGAAGTGCACCAAGGAGAGGACGAGATATTGGGGGCGATCGCCGCCAGTATTACGCCTCAATCGGATGTCGACAACGCACTGATCGCGATCGCGCCGAAGAGGAACCCCGGCGGAAGATCCAGGCCCCGATCCCGACTGTACGCGCGGACGAAGAACTGCTGGTGATAAGCTTCGATGGATCCGCCCGCGTCAAGCGAGGTGGGGGCGCGTACAGTGCGATCCTATGGAAGCTGCCCGAGTGGAGTGTGGTGAGAGCACGATCGGGCTATGCCGAGGGGCTGACCGTCAATGAAGCGGAATATCATGGTCTGCTGCTGGGTTTCGACCTCTTGGACGGCATGGATCGAGGCAGGCTGGTGGTCTGCGGTGATTCCAACTTGGTGATCCGGCAAGTGCGAGGTGAGATCGACTGCAAAGCACCCAAGCTGACGTTACTGAAGCAGAAGGTGCTGGATCGGTTACGGAACTGGCCAGATCATGAGCTGTTACATGTGAAACGGGACTGGAACGGCAGCGTAGACAGCTTGGTTAGCGCAGCGCTTCAACGTGAAGGTGGCGTTGTCGTCGAGGATGAGGCCGATCACGTGGATCTGACGACATTGAACCGGCTCGATGAGATCCTAGTTGTCAGATCTGACGAACCGATCGCCCGGCTATCACCGATGACTACTCGATCAAACGCCAGATCGCGACCGAATCCGACTGTCCTACAGGAAGAATTTGTGCGGGGACTACGGATCGATCGAATCCGTCGATCGCAAGATGAAGAGACGTGGATCGTGGGCATGAAGAAGTACCTGATGGGAGACGTGGCTGATCTAACGCAGGATGAGGCCCGATCTTATGGCAACATTGCGGCGGACTACGAGATCGATGACAATGATCTGCTGTTCTACTGTTCCCCCTCCAAGAGATCGGAGGCAGATCGAGACGGGCTGATGAGGCTGGTCGCTCCGGAGACGCTGCATCAGGATATCCTGCACCACTACCACTCTACTGTGGAAGGTGGTCACCAAGGCATCGGACGTACCTATCAGCGGATCCGCGATCACTTTCACTGGAGAGGTCTCTTCAGGAGTGTGCAAAAGTATGTCGGAGAGTGTGTCGATTGCGAGACCGGCAAAGGGCGACCCACGATCAGGGGTGAGTCGCCAGGGAACATCCAGGCGACGTACCCGTTCCAGATCATAGCGATGGATCACATACCTTCGCTGCCCAAGTCGTACAAAGGCAACACCGAACTGCTGATCTGGGTCGATCTGTTCACAGGATACGTGATCGCGAAGGCCAGCTCCTCTCGGACGGCGCAGACGATCGCCGAATCCTACGAAGAGTGTGTGTTCCGGCGATTCGGTGCCAGCGAGGTGATCAGGAACCGGGATTTATGGCTGACTTCTTCCGCGCCTTTAATAAGATCCTAGGTATGCGTCAGCGAGCGACGATGGCATATCGGCCCCAAGCGAACGGTACTGCGGAACGAATGGTGCAGACGGCGACGAGAGCCCTGAAGATGTTCGTGGAAGATCTGGATCAGAGGGATTGGGATGAGTACGCCGAGCGATTGACCTTCGCGATCAATACGGCTCATTGATCGCGTTCGAGGAGACTCTCCTTTTTATCTGGTACATGGCTGGGATCCTCGATCGACGCTGGAAGCGACGATCCCTTTGGGTAGTACTCGAATCCAGGATCGGAATCCGCGACGGTGGCGTTATCGGATCCAGAGGCACTATGATCAAGCTCGAAGTCAGGTGAATGCTCGTCTACGCGAGGCGATCGCGGATCCGGCCGATCGACACAACGAAGAGGTTCGACCGCACTCGATCGAGGCCGGATCCCAGGTGTGGCTGTACTTAGATCGTGTGAAGGAGGGGTACGCCCGGAAGCTAGCTCACCTGTGGCATGGCCCATTCCGTGTAGCCGAGAAGGTGAACGAGTACACGATGAAGCTTCAGATCGCTGGCACAGACTATCACCTGTTCCCGATCGTGCATGTCTCGAAGCTGAAGTTGGTCAGAGACTTCCCCGATCGACCGCAGATCGAGCTCACGGTGGACGAGGCAGATCGACTCGATTTCGACGAGATCCTACTTCCGGAGGACAGCTGGGCTCCAGATCGAGATGCGAACGAGTATGAAGTGGAGAAGATCACGGATATGCGGACAGGTCGAAGGACACGGTACGGCCGGACGTATCGAGAATTCCTGGTACACTGGAAGGGTTACGACGATCCTGACTGGATCGACGAAGCGGATCTCAACTGTGGAGCTTTATTGTACGAGTTCCTTCGAGATCGTGTGAACCGGAACCGATTCAACGCGATGCAGCCTCACGAGGAGGAGTGAGATCGGACCGCCAGGGCGAGCAGGTCGCCTTGGTGAGCGAGATTGGTGGCGGATCGACGGGGAGGCCGTCGATCGGAGGAAAGGGTGGTATATGAATGTGTATGTGTGTGAAGGTGCGGATCGTGAGATTATGGAGTCGCTGAGAAGTGGATCGATGGAAGGTCCGGATTGATCATGTCGGGTAAGGAGTGGATCGACATAGGGCTGTGACGCCCAGCGCAAGAAACGAGATATTACAATGGGAAGGGTGGATCTGGAATAGTGGAACGGCTATTGGAGTAGATCGACTTCTGAATGACTATGAATTGGAGTGGACTTGCCGATCGACGCGTCGATCACTAGATCTGGTCGCGCAAGCTAAGCTGGTATCATGAACGCTAGATCACGGCTGCTGGGCACCGATGTTGGGGTTGAACTTGTTGCGAAGACGTGGGATCCGCCTGGCAGGGTGGTCTTGAGGGTGATCGAGGTACTGGTTTCGCCAGGGATCATGCGTGTCAGCCTCGATCAGGGCAGCCCGGAGATCGGTCGGCTCACCCTGATGCTGGGTGGGGTCGTTGGCGTTGGCTGCGCGAGACACCACCCCGGGTACCAAGTCACCGAGTCTCGCGGACGCACCGGAAGGTGCAAGAAGAACGGATCCAACAACAGATCGATGTCAGCCCACATCGCTCTCATCATCGGCAACGTCGTGTCCAACCATTGGCGCCACCGATCGCCGAGGCGGATCCGCCGGGTTCGACGTTCGGCATGGTACTGTTGGATGACCGGATCCTGACGCTGTCCACGGGTGATCGGGAGGTAATGAGTTGTTTCCCAGAAGGCCTGACGATGCTGCTCCTCGAGCTGTAGGTAGGCGGTGGCGATCCGACCCAGCGGAGTTGCGGCGCCTCGGTGGAGTGCCAGATCAAATGTCAATGGATCTCGCGGGTTCTGGAGGGCCTCCCAAGGGCGATCGGCCAGGAGTGCGGTGATGTTCGGCCCGGTGATCAAGTTGTCCCGGTAACCGATCCCGGCCGCAGGCTGCCGAGCACCGCGAACCGCGGCTGGGAAGAGCCAATTTGCAGGCAGGAGCAGGTGGTGGGTCAATGTCGACAAGATCATGCCGGTGATCTGCAGCTGATGTAGCAGTCCCACGGGCCACGGATCCGCGTCACCTGGAGTGAGCGCCCGGGGTGCGTTGAAGCCCGGGATCATGGTGCCGATCGGGAACAGTGCCGGGATCAGAGGCTGGCGTCCGGTCGATCCCGGCGGAGATCTTGGCGGCGATCCCGGCGGTGATCCCGGAGGCGATCCCGGAGGCGATCCTGGAGGCGACCTTTGGGGGCGACCGGGAACGCGCCGATCCGGTTCGAGAGTGTATCGAGATGACCGACGGCGATCGTGAACGGATCGGAGGAGTACGGGCCCGAGCTGGCGAAGCGGATTGACGACGCCGAGCCTCAGCCCGGGATCGAGCCAACGCGGCGAGGGACTCCTGATCCGTGCCCTCAGACTCGGATTCCTCCTCGTCAGAACCGGATTCGGCCGACGACGAGCCTTTCTGCGACTGGCCAGCGCTTGCACTACGAGCTGGGCTCGACTCTTCTTGATCCGGCTCCTCCTCTTCTTGATCCGGCTCCTCCTCCTCGTGATCCGACTCCTCTTCCTCGTGATCCGACTCCTCCTCTTCATGATCCGACTCCTTCTCTTCATGTTGATCGTCGGGCTTACGGCGGTCGGACGGTAGCTGGCTCTCCGCGGGCGGTCCTGGTCATGATCCGGCAGCGAGAAGGCCGGCGACGGAGAACGAGGGGGCGATCGGCTCGGCGATCGGCTGCGTGATGGAGGCGCCGATCGTGAACGCTTGGGAGGCCGCGGAGTGCGATCGGGTGATCCGGAAGGACTACGACTGCGGCGAACAGGTGTGAGCGGTCTACGCTGGCGCAGTGCGATCCAGCGTGTTACGCTGGATAGGTGTCCGCGATGGTGTCGAGATCCTCGCTGGATCGATCGTTGACACGCCGGAGCAGGGCGTAGGCGTCTTGGACGTCGACGAAGTGGGCGTCCTGTGCACGGATCACTTGCTGCGCACTTTCGACGCATGCACCTGCAGCACGACGATCGCGTCAGAGATGATCAACAAGAGAGCGAGGGCTACGGAATCTACGTACGGAGATCGGCGTTTTCCCGAAGCGCGACGTCGCGATCTTGATTAGCCTGATCGAGGGCGGCTCGGGCCGTACGCAGTTCCCCCTCCGTCCGGTTGAGCTCGGCTTGCAGCCGATCGACATCAGGGTGGGGGCAGGCCGGGGGCGGAGAGGCCGATCGGGCCCGAGAGCTGGCCGTCGAGGACGGGCTTCGTTGGGCCAGCGCCGCCTCAGCCGTCTGAAGCGCCGCCTGCACGCGATCGAGGCTGCCTCGCGTCGTGTCTAACTCCCACTGCAATATGTCTAGACCATGTGCCTGACGTGTGATCTGCGACCGGAGATCGGAGATGTCCGTGGCGGCGAGGTCTAGCTGGTGGTCGAAGCGGTCCCGAGTGGCGATCGCGTCTGCGAGTTCGTCTTGGGTGCGTGTCAACCGACGATCCATGTCCTGAATCTCAGCGGTTTGTTTAGCGATCTGGCCTCGGAGATCCTGGATCAGCTGCGGTCCTTGGCCTTGGGCACTCTGCTGGAGGTCACTCACTTCGGTCTGGAGGCGGCGGATCTCGTCCTCCTGGGACCCGCGGTAGTGCTCGAGGTCCTGCAGGTTTGCCGTTAGCTCGCGGACGGTGTCGTCCAGGCGTGCCCGATCGCGGATCATGGTGGATCGAGAAGCGTAGGCAAGCGTCAACTCCTCCTCCAGCCGGGCGATCCGGCGGGCAGCGTCCGGAGAAGCCGCAGCCCGTCGAGAAGCCGTTGAACGAGTCGATCGAGGTGTCGAGTGGGCTGATCGAGGCGAGCCGGGCGGAGACCCGTCACCCTCCGACGGTGGGGGTGGCTGTGCGGGAGGACCGGACGGTGGCGTGCTCATCGTGTGTGATCTGCGCGGGAGCCGGCGGATTGAGGAATGAGCGGGGACACGCTGTCCGAAGTGAGCCGCCGTGCGACACAACTTCCGGACAGGGGGCGGATGTGGAGAAGCACCGAATAAGAAATCCGTCTCGAACGGAAAGTGTTCTCCGAGAAAGGCGGCAGGGTCGGTCGACAGAGATCCCGAATGGAAGATCGACAATCGATCAGCGATCGAGAGACAGGCTGCGTGGGTCAGGCGGGGACCGAAGATCAGCGAGAGATCAAGTGACGCCGGTGCGTCGGGTACCACATATGCAGAGGCGGATCGTGCAGAGACGGATTGTGCAGAGGCGGATCGCGCCCTATCGCTCCCTGATGGATGTCCAAGATCGGCATAGGCGCAAGCCCTACTGGAAGCGAACACCGGTTATCCGGAACGACCAAGGACGGAAGTAGGCGGATCGACGATGAATGACGATGTGCTCAAGTCCTCGATCGAGAGTCGATCGAGATCGTCGATCGGGATCGCTGATCGGGATCGCCGAACGAGATCGTTGATCGGGATCGCCGATCGGTCAAGATGGGAAGCACAAGAGGGGCGAAGATAGGACAGGAATCCAGTTGTTGTTTAGTTGTAGGATGGTAGACAAGATGGTAGCAGTAGAGAGAGAAGCCAACTAAACATAAATCAGAGCAGAATTTGCACCGAAGAGCACAAGTCCCCTCAAGTCACCAAGTCCCAGGAACTACATTGGCCTCGGCTGACCTCGACACTTTGGACAGTGAACTAGTGGTACGGTTAAGACTGGATTAATACATTGGCCAGCATGACCTACTCTAGTAATCTATTTCTTGTGTGCGAACCCCCGATCGTCCGGATACTGCTTGGCCGGCGATCGTTCTCCTCTCGATCAACCTCGATTCCGCTATAGGAAGCGGCAAGCAACCCAAGGAAGGGAGGAACACACCCGAAAGGGCAACTACAGGCCTTGGATCGACTCCAGGCCGACCGATCGCAGCGAACAACCCTCGATCGGGACGAATACTCGGACGCAGAGCGAAGATTCCCGCGCTGCTCCACGGACTATTCCCGCGTCACGCCAAGACATTCGATCTTCACCAAGTGCTGCATCCTCGGAGCCCCGAGAGAGCAGATCCAGCCCGCCGACGGGTACACAAGGTGAGAACAAGTTCAGCCGATCACGGATCGTTGGGGGCCCCCTCCGTTAGTCGGTGCCTGGGCGCTGGTGGGAAGCTCGATCAGGCCTTAACCAGATTTTGGCCGATCCCGCTACACCACATAAACGGCTGTTCATGTGGAGTTTGTATACTCCAGCTTCCTATGTTAAGAATTGCTGTGTGCCCCGTCACACAGACTAATTATGAGCACGTACTAATTTTGAACTCAGACTAATTACCGTAGTCAGTGTAGCCCCATAATGCGGCGAGCTCCGCAAGCGGAACGGGGGCACCCTACTATTGCATAACCCCCTAATAATCATGGCGAAGCGCCGGCGTTGTGGCGCGCTGAGCCATAGCCCATGACTTACAGCAATTCGTACTCGGGTACGATTTATAGATAAGTCGTGCTCGTAAGGTCGTACGAGTTACAGTCCGAAGTGTTAAAAAAGATGCACAGCACAACACATCTAAAGAGTCAATAGAGGTTTTTAGAAAAAAGTCACACACTTATCCTGGTGGTTTCACCCAGATGGGGAACTGTGTCGCCTGCACAGCTATTTTAGATGAACCGTGCATTTGTCTGTCCGTTTTCCTACTGGGCCACTCAAGAGTTATCAGCGGCAGCAAGATGGGCGTATTTCGCTTCAGTGACGCCAGCGATAAGGAGCTAATGCGAGAGGTCATAGCACTGAAGCCGTTTAGCGCCCAATACGGTCATGTAGGACAGCAGCCGTGGGAGAAGTTGCTGCTACAGGTCGCAATCGTTCCCTCTCTTGTAGTAATACCACCCAGCTCAAAAAGCGAGACCAAATCGATGAGCTCGTCTTTTGTAACAGACCGCGACAGCATCGAGAGGTATTTTGGTCATAACTTTTTTTTGTTTTTAGTCCGTTCTATTTTAAATTTTCAGGAGGGTTTTATCTGGCCAGCCTGATTGTATGCTAAAAAACAACAGGAAAAGGCACAAGAAACGGCAGGCCGTACGAATTTAGCAATTTTGAGACCTAATCACACCCGCGCTTAAGCCAATGAAAAAATCGTATTTAGACTGTGCCTATCTATACACCTTAAAAACACAGCATAATTCTATCGGTAATCACGGGTTTGACTGCTGGTATACTGAAATGAAGTCTATTCGGGGCAAAACGTTTTGCTTGTTTTCCCAAAAACTAAGAAGTGCCACACGTAATGAGACGTACTCTTTACTTTGTCACCCAGCACATGAGCCAAATGAGCTCGAATGATGGCCACCTCAAAGTCGGCCCCAAACTGAAGCGCGCGGCGCCAGCGCCGAAGGAGGTACGCCGATTTGTGGTGGCGTGGGCCGCCTCTCATCAGTCGGTGGATGTACTTCACCATAGCACTGTCTGCGTCGGCGATGGCATCGCCAGTAGTCGTAGTTATGGGAGTAGCTGTCGCTAGTGGGTTAGCCTTCGTTGCAGAACCGAAAGACAACTAATGAAGAATTTGATTCCTCTGCCAGTACAAATTATCAAGCCTCAAGGTAGATTTACGAGACCGTAAAATGTAATCATCACACCGTAAAAAGTGGTCAGCTTGGTGGAGATTCGCAGACTCACACGGTGCTGCGAAGGCGGCACCGAAAACCTGATGCTGCGTTGCGGGCCCCCATCATGGCTCACCTACCTTACATAATTGAGAAAAGATTAAAACCGCGTGTCATTCGGACGAATGCCACGTGGGGTTCCCAAACGGATGAATAGCATGTGTGAAGGACGAACTTCACGCGCACCTGATTACCCCTAAGCTTTGCGGATGACATGTGGTCATACCGGCCGGTTGAACGTGGAAGCGCTTAAGACCATTTGCTGCAGAATGCATACGTGTATTGTGTAAGAATGAAGGAAATGTTGCTACACTGATCTTTGTATCTCTGCCAGAGATACCAGCTCTTCATGGTCCAGCAACAGCAATACCAGTAGAGTCAGCGTACTTTAGCGCCTTCGCCAGCTCCTGAGCTGCTTGATGACTCCGTTCTCAAACTCTACCTTCCAGTGGCAGACACCAGCCTGATTACTCCAGGAGCGCACCTTACCCTTGTAGTTTTCGTAGGACACCACACCGTCGACAGTCTCCTTGAACTCCATGCTGCACTGCCAGTTTAGAGCCATGGCTGGTCGCTTCGGTAGCTCCCGCTGAAGACACACTACCTAAAAATACGCCTCGCCGTCCCTCTGTAGAGCACGCGGACTTTTACGCGGTCGACCCGGTGGTCGTCGAGCTGGCAGGCGCTTAAGCATGCGGCCTAAGTCGAAATTGTCCAGAATCGCTAGTGCGTCAAGCACGAGGCTACAGATCCAGCCAGACGAGTAGTGTGCTTTGCAATCGCATCGGTATCTGTTACGAACTGCACGGATCTAGAGACAACAATAAGAGATGTATTGTAAGTACATATCCATCGTACGAACCAAACATATATATACTGCGTACCTCTTCCATGGACCAGTTTGGTGACTCCCAGTTGTGTAGATATGGCGTGGTCTCCAGCACGGCAACCTTGTGAAGCGACAAATAGTCGAGCGAAATGGTGCTCACTTGGGCATTTGGCTTGAGCACTCCTCCCAGCGACTTTAAAAAAGTCTGCGCTCGCTGTTGAGTGACAGCGACGCCGTTGAGATTCGTGTTTCCGACGACGTACGACTTTGCGTTGAGCACGACCGCTTCCTTCTCTCTGCGCTGCGTCCGAGGCTTAAACACGACGCGGTGATTTTCTCTTTGGCACAGCAGTTGTGCCGCCGCCACCATTTCCGGTGGGATGGGCCTAGTGCGGAAAGTGGTGATTGGAAAACCGACGATGCTGTTAGCTGATGCGCTTGACAGGATTCTGGGTAAAGATTGGTTGAGGACTTAGGCGGTGGAGGCTCGTAGAGATAGGGCATTCGCGGTCTTGATCATCTTGTGGTACGCGTCGATAGGATTCTGGTTCGGTATAATACCTGGGCACGCACTGCACGTCACAAACCAAGCGCGCCAGCGTTCAGCAAGATATTCCTCAGACAGCCACGTCTCGTATGGCGCCTCATTGTCGGCACGGATTTGCCGCGTTACCACCGCGGCTAAAGCCGTGAACTGTTCGGTAGTTCGAGCTTTATGGAGCCAGTTTAGTGACAGTAGAACGACGTTTTCCCAGGCAGCCTCGTGGTTCAGCATACTACGTCCTTTCTCGTTGGTCTTGCGGATGAAGTGAGGCCAGCAGTTCAATAGGAAAATCTGCGGCCATTCTCCAGTAAACGCACTGGTGATTGCGTCTGAGTGGTCCAGTGATCCGAAGGCGATCTGCAAATCGATGTTGAAGAAGATTTGCACTGCTGACCGGATAGTTGCATACAGAGCCTGGTATGTCTCCGTAGTCTCCGATCGGACAAACATGTACGCCCAGGGGATGAATTTGTGCTGAAACGCACCGCGTGCGTGGTGCACGGCATACGTGCCGAAGTCCACAAGTGTCCAGCCACCTCTGTGTAGTTTGTACGTGCCATCGGCTGCTGCCACGACGCCGTGATCGCTTTGTCCGTTGACAGTCCCGACAACGTTCCGTAGCAGAGCACGTGTAGTCACGACAATACCCATCGCCTCGTCGTTGTCACCGTACGTGAAACACTTCAGAACGATCAGCTCGTAGCGGAAATCGGCCGGCCTTGCTATGAACTCGACCAGATCGCGTGCTGCGTCGTACACCTCATCATGGCCGAAGAATTGGGCGCGCGTAGTGCATTCTCGAGGGCCCGCCCACATGGCAAGCTCAACGTAGTTTGAGATAGCATCCGCTGTTACATTAGGCAAATATGACGTTAATAACACTTGTTAAACAAGAAAATTAAAAACAAATTACCTCGATCTTCGCGGCTGATGTACTGTTTTCTGGCCTTCAACATCGATCGCGAGGGGAATCTTTCCAACAGCTCAGGCCGGTCAGCGTACCGGTTGCGTAGGATGGTCAGGCATCACTCTGGTCCAGCACCACCCTCCAAAATATTGTCGACCTCAGGCTGAAAAAATGCCGTCGATGCCCGTGAGGGTTTCTTCAGTGGCTTCCGTCGTGTGCGTACCGGTCATAGACAAGTTGTAGCTACCGTTCTCTTGAGTGATCCGAGCCATACATGGACAGGCAACATGCGATTTGCAGGAAAACACTGTTCTACCCCCGGTAGCTGTGGAGTAGTTGTACTGGTATCGCAATCTTCCGCCGCAGAGTACAGCCTTCTGCGATTTGGCTTGTCTGCGAGTTGTGTAAGTCCCGAGTTGCTGAAAGTCACGCGGGAATGCACTTGTGTCCACCGAGTCGCTCTCGGAACTGGAAGAGCCTAGGCTGTCGATCGAGCAGCAGCTGTTGTCGTTGCTGTTGACATCATCAGCACTGTCATCCATGGTTAGAAAAAAAAACAGCGCAGCAGCAGAGAGCGGGGGAGGGGTGGGGGGGGGGGGGTCACTTGGAGACGGCGAGTTGAATAATGAGGAATGCGAAGCCTCGGATGCGACCACTATCTGGAGGGGTTTCGCAGAAATCTAGTTGATAGCGAAGGGTCGGGTGTTTCGTTAGAGAAGATCTAGAGAATGACGTAGTGGTTTCGCACATCTCGTTCGTTATATATTTTGAGCAAAGCCCTGGTGTTTTGTCAGATAAATTAAGAATAGACTATTGGCTGGCGGATCGGGTGTTTCATTAGATAAAATCGAGAGTGGACCCACACTAATTACACACTTTTTACTGTACCGGTACTTTTGATTTCACTGGACATTTCCTAAAACGTAATTTGATCAAAAAATCATATTAGAGCGATTTCTAAACAACCTACTTGCCATTCACTTCTTACTTGATGGTGAATGGCAACTGTAGTTGAAAGTCACTGTTTTTGCTTTCGAAACATTCTTTTTCATTAAACAAACAAATCCCACGGACTATCTTATGTCATAAAATGTGGCAGGCGGGGACTGAACTGGTGGTGCGCCAAGAAGTGCGCTTCATCATGTGCTCGCTGCGCGTCGCTCTAACTGCTGCTGCGGCGACCGCTGCCTGACCGTATGTGATGCGTAGCGGATCTAAGAAACATTAGTGCAAGTAGAGCACGCAGTACTAGTACGGTAGAGCTTACATGTATAAACTAAACGCTCGCGCCGCTAGCACTGTCCTAGAGCTTCATACAACTCGCGCAGCTGCTACGTTGTTTTCCTAAACTGTTGCGAGGCGTAAGCTGTGCCACAAGCTGCGCCGAAAGCAATGAGGGCACACGCGAGCGTGGCGCACCGCCGCGGGTCCCAGTCTGAGGTGCTGCCCGAGTGCCGTCGCAACGCTTGACACCAAGCGAGCAACCGACATTGGGCGTCAAAATGCATGGCGGCGAAGGTATGTGGTACACTCGAATTAAAATTGAAAGGCAAGCGCTTTGAGGAATCATTTTTTATCTCGCCCCCAAAAGGGGACTTTTCACGATCAAATTCTTTAACGAGACTGACTTTCCATTAACCGAGGCCGCTGAGACACGCGAATGGGAATTGAGCTGAAAATTGGTCGCTTCGAAATCGCTCTATTAGGGGGAGTCGAACATCTCAAAAACGCCAAAAATAATGAGCAAAACCGAGACAGATATCTAAGCAGGAAAGTGTCGAGAAGATGAGCCATTTTGGAGGGGGGGGAGTGACTTGTTGTCAACAAGTCAACAAGTTGTTGATCCCTCCTTTTTAGCACTTAGTTGAGTGGAGGGAACGTTTCCGCCATCTGTCCCACTACAGATCCCGACCAGTTTCTTCAACAAATGATTGTGTGTGTCTTCGTAGTGGATACTGAATATGCAAGAGATATGTGATTCCGAAGCGCATACTGAAGACAAGTTAATTTGCAGTAGCCCTTTCTAACAGTTTTGAAAAGTCAGAACGCATATTAAAGGATAATGTATTGTAGGAAAATTTGGAGGTATTTGTAGAGGAGGGAACAAAGAAGGGAATTGCTTATCTCTGAAAGAGAGCCTGTGAAAAACAGTGAAAAGTCTATGAACAGTCCACAAAGATGTGGGAAATGGACAGGAAGTCGTACAAACACATTATAAATGGGCGTGTTCCACACAGATGCGTGAATCGTCCACAAAAACCTGGAAAAACAAAAAAGACGTACTGGCCAGTCAATTTGCAGGGACACGCTGCCTTAATGCCCAATCAGAGTCAAAAGGGTAAGGGTAATTGAACCTTTCTGGGCCTGTAAGTACAGGAGTCGAGAAGAATCCCCCTCCCAAGGCTCGTTCACAAGTGTTACAAGCCTGTCTGGTAAGCTCTTCTTCCTCGCACCAATAAGTACTTCCCCGCCACGATATCTTACCCAATAATCCAATGCTATCACTGTTGTCAGAGAAGCCCATGGATCAGCTTCTGCCATGGACAGCGCTAAATAAGCGGCTTCCTGTCCAAGCATCTATAGACGTGCTTGATCGGATGAAAACCGAGAAGCGCCATAAGATCAGCGACAGTAACCTCGTTGGTTGCACAATGTGTGTGACAGGAGACCCGCACAACATGCGATACCGCATACTGCGTTGTGTGTCTCCGGCAGATATCGCTGCTGCTGACGAAGGGCGAGCGTGTGGCTGGAAGTGTAAGGTTCTGACCTGCAAAGACAATGATGTTGTCAACATTTTCGAGAAGGGTGAGCATCTATCGAGATGCTTGGATGCTCCTAGCGGCAAGTTGACTGAAAAGGACAAGGCTGTGGCTCGATCTCTTACAAAACCCTTCGTCAAACCGGTGCGGATCCGGAACCAACTTGCTGAGACGAACAATGGCGTGGCTCCGGCGCTGGATAAGATCCAAAACTTCGTCTCGTACTTCCGCAAGACAGAGATGAACAACACGGACGATATCGATGAGCTGGAGAAGATGATCTGGGGTCAATCGTACAAAGGAACGGAGCCGGACGCAGAACCTTTTGCTTTCTCGGCGAAAACGCGCAGTGATGGGAATTTGCAGATTGGCGAAGGCACGGACGGTGACGACTTTTTCGTGGGTTATACAACTAAGCTGCTTTTGAGACGTCTCGATCGCGACCCCAAAAGTTTCATCTTTCACGTGGATGCGACTTTCAAACTCAGTCAAGTGGACTACTCTACGTTCGTGTGCGGTATCTCCGACAAGTCGCGAACATTTCATCTCGTCGCCTTATTTGTCGCTTCACAGCGCAAAGAGGCTCAATACTCTACAATGCTTGGCTCGCTGAGAGACATCTATCACAGAGTGATGTCGAAGCCACTGGTGCTCCACTACGTCATGGGAGATGCTGAAGACGCCCAGTACAACGCCGTCATGGACAGCTTTGGGGATTGGGATGTGGAATACCTCATGTGCTTCTGGCATATGATAAAAAAGTTCTACGAGCATGGCAAAGGTTTGACACCAGCAAAGTTAGCTCTGGCAGCGGCCGATGTTTATGATATGCACTATGCCGTCTCGGAATCCCAGTTTCATGCGCACAAGACCATGGCGGTACGTCGGTGGATGTCCGACCCCGACGTCAAGGAGTTTGGGTTATATTTCTACCGCCAGTGGCTTACTGGAAATTTTGCGAAATGGCAGTGTTTCCGCACACCTTCGTCGTTCGCCACGACCAACAACCCTGTTGAGACCTTCAACGCAACCATCGAAAAGGTGTATACGCTAAGACAGCGCATGAAGATGGGTTTACTGCTTTCTCAGCTTTCCCGATGCTGCAACCACGAGAGTTTGTTCGGTGCCAACTTTACCGACCAACCGAGGAGCACGACTAAAATCAAGAGGCGGGCAACATTGTTGAGGCGGACGAAACTCATCGAGGAGATGCCAGCGCTGGTTAGCTCGGAGCTCGATTCAACCGGATCTGACTACGTCTTAGTGCGCGCTCAGCCAACACCTCGAGTCTACGTGCGTGCTCGAAAGAAAACCGCCGAAGTAATTGAGATATGCGCGCAGATGGGGGTCAACAGCGCGAGGATGGAGCGCGACGAGCAACCTGAAGCCGGATGGGCTGTGAATGTCCGTGAGCGGTCTTGCCCGTGCAAGTTTTTCTTCAAACAGGCAGAATGTGTGCACTTGTACTTCGCGCTGTACGTGCGCTACGGTACTGACAACCCACCTCGACGCCCGTTGTTTAACCGTAGCCAAAGCAAGAAAAAACGCAGTCTTGAGGAAGATATTGCCAAAGCTGTGGCGGCTCAGCGGTCCGTCGGAGGGCGTCCTCTTCTCAACGGCCCGGCACTTTCGTTAGTGTAGCAACAAGATCCACTGTTAGTACCGACGACTAGAACTGATAAGGGCAATATACATGTTTTTTGAAAGATGACAATGTAGATCAATGTCAAGTGACGACACGGATCCCATCAGGTTTTGTTGCCCTTCAACTTTGCAATGCGTATCATGGTGGTCCTTTAAGGCCGCAACACTAACTACCGCGTTGAGCAAGGTTTATCAACATGCCTTGCATTCTACGTCGATGCCTTGACGTCTACGTCTATTTCCACGGTTTGATTCGGGCCAGTGTATTTTGTGAGAGTAGATTAGCGACCTTCCACGTAATTCCATGTGCTATTTATCTGTGACTGCACTTCTGGCGGCCTAGCTCGGAGCTAAAAAGTGTATTCCACGCAGTGTAGAAGCCCAGCAAGTTTATATAGACAGCGCGCGTCAAGCCTATGCCCCAGCGTGGCGTCTGTGAGCGTTTATTCAAGCTCTACTGCCGGTGTACTAGGTAACACGTTGATACTGTCGACGGCGCGTCCCCTGTTGCTTGTACGGCCAAATGATCACAGCGTCTTAATGTCGCCACGTACGCCGTAGCTGCGCATTAGTTTTTTTTTAAACTAAACCGACGCGTGCTTGACAGAGTGGAAACTTTCACTTGACCGTTTGGATCAATGTCAAGTGACCGTTTGGATCAATGTCAAGTGACCGTATGGATCAATGTCAAGTGACCATATGGATCAATGTCAAGTGACCATGTCAAGTGACCGTATGAATAGGCCAATACACAACTAAAGATATGATGTGGTTTAACAATGCTTATTCGCTACTGCTGTTATCACGGTTCCTATCGTCTTCATCCCCATGCTCTTCGTCGCGCGCCTCTTGCTCCTGTTCCCTCAACAGTTTTAGTCTCTTTCTGCGCTTGTGCTGGTAATACGAATTTATCACTCTAAAACCCTTACCGCAGTCCTCGCAAAAATACTTAACCTCTGCGTTGACACCTTCGTCTTTTTTTCTCTTCGCTCTCTTCCTTTTCTTCGCTCTCTTTGCTTTCGTCGCCACTTTTTCTCTTGTGCGTCCGCACATGGTTCGCCAAATCTCGCCTCGATCCGCACCGGAGTAAACAGACTTCACACAGATAGGATGCGAACGCGGCGGCTTCAGTAGCATCCGGTTTTTGCTCGATCCCTTTCACCAGAATGTAGCAGTGAAGCCGGAAGTTTTCAATGTCGTAGTCAGCGCCAGCGTGGACAAGGTCTCCACGAAAGAAAAGCATTTGACCCACTTCCAATTCCAAAAGCTTCGATTCTTCAAACTCCACTACACCGCCAAAGCACCGAGGAAAGACAAGGAAACGCGTGCCAGGCATCAGTGCCACGATCACCGAAGCCTGGACCGTATCCGTCTTTAATAGTGCTTGGGCAGTCTCAAAATAATCTTTGTGGGGGGCCTGCCTGCCACCCCCAGGAAGTGACTGCAATGCGTTCCAAGACGTCGGCTTTATCTCCCATTCTTCTTCAGTATTCTCAATGATGTACTCAACCGCGTCATGAATCTTCTGCATTGCCGGTCCTAGTGTTACGAGTTTAGCTTGTCGTCTCTTGTCATCGCCTTCATCGGAGTCGTCGTAGATTTCTTTGAAGATAGGATCAAACTCCAGTTGTTTTACTTCGTCTAGCGCCTCAGCGAAAATTTCATCCGGAAGAGTACAAAAGCCGATCACATAGCCCTCGTTCCAAAAATGCGCAAGCTGCGCTTCATTCATAGCTACAACAAGCGACAAATGTGGCTGCCAGGACACGTGTTGGGCGGGTGCCTCACCGAGCTTCAGGCGGGCGAGACTGGTATCCACCGACGCGTGAGACTGGGGCCGCTGCCGGGCGAGACTGGGGGCCGCTGACAGGCAAGACTGAGGGCCGCTGCCGGGCGAGACTGGGGCCGCTGCCGGGCGAGACTGGGGGCCGCTGCCGGGCGAGACTGGGGGCCGCTGCCGGGCGAGACTGGGGGCCGCTGCCGGGCGAGACTGGAGCCGCTGACGGGCGAGAAGGTGCGGGGTGTCTGCGGTGGCTTGTTCAGGGATTAACTGTGAAGCGATAATGAAGGGGGCTGGCGCCAGCGGCGAAATGTCCATGCAGTGAACCGCGGTTAACCCATCCACCCTTTGACCGCGGTCCGCGGGCCCTGCAGGAAGTTCGGGGCCCAGAGTTGGGCTCCGCGCGATTATGGGCTTTGGGATAGATACGGGGCAGTATTGGTCTGGACTCAAGACCGACTGTGTGTGGATATTTACCGTTTGTTGTGGACTTTTAATATTTTCTCATCTCTGAAATGAGCTGCTCATTTCTGAAACAAGCCACCTCCGGAGGTGGCTTGTTTCAGAGATAAGCAAAACGTTGTCGAGATTGTGAGCACGGCCAAGCTCAAAAGTTGAGCACGTTTTTGGCAATGTTCGACTCCCCCTATTGTTCGCACACGTGTTTCGGTTATACAGATATCTCCCTCAAACTTTGGCACACCACTAGCCAATTCCCTTTCAGACACGCTGATATCGGTATCTGCAGGTTTACACGGACAGGGCATAATTCAGGCACGTAGCGTTTGAATTTCGAATCCTTCCCGCCCAACGCAGGGCTCTCAGCTCCTGAGCAGGTCTTAATGAGCGACGTGCTGTTGTAATGTTGTAATGAAAGAGTGGTACAAGTGACTCGCAGAATCCATTGTCTTGCGTAATCTATAGCCTCTATACAATAAACAAATGAAGCTGCCAAAGTTTGAGGGAGATATCTGTAATCCTCAACCCCTTTCGGAAAGCCGGAAAACATATGCGCTAGTAGCGCGTGAAATTGTGCTTCACACATGACTTTCTACCTTTTAGTGCTTGGACGTGGAATTCGTCCGAATGACACGTGAAATTAATCCGCACCCTACATAATTAACCTAGCAGGGCGAGTTGTGTAACGAGCCGACAAGGCGAGCGGAACGGAGGCACTTGCCCACCCAGTAGTCTTAATCTATAATTAAGGCTGCGAAGCATCGGCGCTCGGCTAGTGTAGTTGAAAAATAGTATGGTCGTGTATTTTAGTGATCTAGCACCAGTTTAACCTACATTTAGACTCACTTTGCCTCTCAAAAATCGTGCACCATGTTTAGTCAGGGTCCGACTAAATAGCGTGAACGGTGCCGCGACTTGTTCACTGCTGTATAAATTGTTTAGAGTTTTTGTCTATACAGCTGAAGAATAGTTGTTTCTACTGTATATCAATCCGTAGTCGTAGGTAATTTTCACGAACGCCAACTCTACAGCTACATATATGTAGAACCTCAACACTTGGTTTGCACAGCGTTTGATTGTACTTTTTTCGGTGTTGCACTTCACACAATCCCAAGATAATCACGATACATCTACACGTACAGTAGGGCATCGGTAAGTCAAAAATTCGGACTGGAACTTTCCTTGAAGCAAATGACTTTAGAGGTGCACAACTGTACTTGAGCTAATTCGATCATAGATGTAAATATTATCATCGAGCTGCTTTGTAGGCTAGAACACCAGCGTCAAACTCTCAAGCAAGCAGCACTTCAAAGTAATAAAATAGGAGTATTGTGAAAACCACCAAATACCGAATAACCTTAGTTATGAAATACTCCTTGTTATGGCATACACCCCAATATGACCAATCACAACGCTTGATTGGGAAGTCTTTTTATAACCTTCCCGACGAGTTACTTGGTTTTATTATACGGCTCCAGAAAGGACACTAAAAACAGCATTTCTACACTGCAGATCAGGTGTATTGCATAACTAAGGTTATACGGTATGTCCAGAAGGGTAGAAAACATATAAAAAGGGGTGTGCCAAATCCTAAAGGCACGTGTTGCTGCTCCAGACTGGGGCACATGTGACGAGCCTGGAGCTCCAGAACTCTTCCAGAACACCTCCAGACACGAACAGCAGGTTAGGCACTGGGGCTGGCTAGGGTATACGCTCCGGTTATTAGCACTGGGAGAGGAGACCGTGAGCTGGCTTGATAGCCGCGCTTGAAACGAGCTCGACGAGCAACGCGTTCACATCTACATCCTACTGCTACTACTGCTTACGACCACGCACGCGTAGTACATGGCGCGCTCGGTCAGGGGCACTACCGCGATACGTTCCGTGAAACATCGACTGGGTATTTATTATCATGTGACGGACACTAGCTCCAGTGAAACTAATATAAAGGACGACTATTACTCTGACGCATATATAACGAAGACAAATGACATGAAGTAGTAGTTCGTGCGTGTTACACCCCGATGGGGTCCTGGAGTTTATCCAATTCATTCCAGACTCACCGAAAGAAAGACTGTATCCGTTGGACCGCACCGTCTCTCGCGACGTGTTTCTGACCTAGCTCTTCGTCTTCATCGCCTTCGTCTTCATCACCATCATTCCTCCTTCATGCCGTACGAGGAACTTGTTCAAGCAGAACAAGGCTGGAGCCACAAAACCGGAGTCGGGTGTGGACGAGCTTGGCATCCTTGGCCAGCCCTTGGGTACATCCGCAGATATGTCGGACTGTGGCCTGGCATGTCCGCGTGCAAGCCACAAACGGCGAGTTCCTTCATCCCCAAACTGAGTCCAGTGATCACGCCCGCGTACCTATACAGTCATGCTCCCGCCGCCGTCAATCCAAAGCGGTGGCATGATATAGACTTCCAGCGCCCCCGGGAGCCACCATCAGCAGTCTGTAGGGGAAGTTAGAGTCGCAACGTTCATCCGCGCTCAGTTTCCTCCGCTGCCACACTTCTAATTCTTGCCGCCGCCGGCCGAGTATGCACGCCGCTATCGTTCGGAGGTCCCGTCGCAATCCGTCCAAAGCAGAATAGATGGTTAGAAGCACAGCCACCCGCGCGACTTGACGTCGAAGGCAGAGCTGATGCCTACCTCCGCTGCTTTCACACACCTTCTCCGCATCGACACCTTCCATCGTTGCCGCCCGCCGCCGCTTGAGAATGCAGCCCGCTATCCTGCTGTCCGCTCCGTTCGTTCGCTTTGTTCTCCGTTTTGAAACTATTATTATCAGCCAGCCATTGGCAGCAGTATACGCTATACATGTACGCTCGGATGCAATACGGCAGTTAGGGCTAGCTAGGTGAAGGTCAAGAGTCGAAACCAGGTGTTCTCAGTCTGGAGCAGCAACAACTCTCAATCCTAAATCGTAGGGTTGGCTGTAAACCGTCCATGCGCTAATCCCTATAAAATGCTTATCAGAGTCTCGCTTCCTGGGCTATATAAATGCCCGCAGGAGTGCTGTGCATCGTGCAGCGGGCTAGAACAAGCGTATAAGCAGCTATTCGTACCAAATTTCAGCCCCGTGAATAGTTCAGAGGCAGAAGCCTATTGCATTTACCCATCGGGTGTTTCATGTAAACGGTAGCATCGAGTCTGCCGCCCATGCTGGTATGGGACGCCGTTCATATAAACGAGCTATTTAAATATAACAAAACAAGGGCTCAGCCGCTTAATAAGCACCCAAATCGATCGATTTGCAAAAAATGAAATAGTGGTCGGCTTTCGTGCCTGTTACAGCAGAATGAATGGTTTCGGCACCGGTATTACAATACTAGGGCTACGCATAGGCTGGGATAGCAATTTTATAAGGGAAGCCAGGAACTTTCACCACATCAAGTATTACGACGACTGCCAAGCGTGCGAGCGCAACCTCAAAGCTTAACGACTCGTCGCCTCTCTTGCCTAGCAAGTGAGAGGAAGAACTATCAGCTTATGGGCGATACCTTTATGATAAACCTGGAGCATTAAATATCTTATATTATAGTTAACGTTACGTTTTGTTTTCTTTGCATTGTTTTTACACCGAGCAAGAGACGCTTACTCGATGTACATGTGGTATAGCCCTCAATCATATCAAACTTTGACATTGAGCAGACTATTTCTTTTAGAAATCCTTAAATTTCAAAGCTTACGACTACGCCAATGGCCCCGCGACCGTTCCATGCGGCGATATTGCAGCTGGGAGGGTGTATACGGCGCGCATCTTCGCTAGAAATCGTGGCCTACAGAACTGTCAGGCTTGTAGCTACTGCATTTGTACTTCGTAGTTAAAATGCGTGTTGTCCTCATACCGCTCCAAACTTACCAGACAGTATCGCATTACCTGGCAGACGCTGCGGCTGCGAAGCAGGCGCAGGAGACGCCAATGGGTAATGATAAAAAAGCCTGCTACAAACTAAAAACAAAACAATAACATAATATGTTGCGAGATAAAGGAAAAGCAGGGAGATATTGTACTGGCCATTAAAGTTGAAGCCAGGAATTCTAACATTCGCCATAACTCCGCCAATATTAGCCTGTTTGCCACGAAACTGCGCTCATTCGAACGCTCGAACCTTCCTCATTATTTAACAAGCATCCTTTCAGCAAGAAGCTTGCTGCGAACTCGGGAATTCGCCTTCAAAAGAAAACAGATCAGCAATGATAGAGGAGGTAAGCCGTCGAATTTCGCTTATAACTTCGAAACAAGCGATCCCCGTGAGATGCAACCTATGGCAAATTGTTATTCAGTGCCTTAGCTTCTCAAAAAACTATATTTACCGCCCAACTAACACGCGCAACTAACGTGAAGCCGCCGAAACGACCGAGGTGGTTGACTCGACTTCGAGTTTGGGTTACATATCAACTACCTCTATGAATTAATACAATCATACTGGAACAGCTTACGCTCTGTGTTAACGAATACTTGTAACCTCTAGTAAATAATTTCAAATCGTGGAGCCGGACATTGCATGTTGACATCAACCTTCACCACCAAGATGGCTACAGCGCCCATTTTTAACGAAAAACCCATATGTTTGGCATATGCTACGGCAATCTGACCAATCGACGAGTCGTATTTGCATGAATCATTGGCTTGCCCTAATCGAGCCCTAATTAAGCCCTTTCCCCAAACTTTTGAGTAATCGAGAGCGTTTTTTTCAGCGGCTGTATCTCAAAAACAACGCCGAATTCGTCAAATCTGACCTCAAAATCGGAATCTACGCGTCGACATTACCTATATATCTAACTATCGTATATGGAAAGTACACTGTGAGTAGGTGAAAAATGACAACAAAGTCTGGCTTCAACTTTAATGGCCAGTACAATAGGTACGTACAGTGTACAGTACGTGTCGGTTGCTTTAGAATGCGAAATGGCCCTGACTCGATCTCTGGAAGACAGAAAACTACTGACTCGAGAACGGGCTCAGTTACCGGCTCCAGCTACCGGGTCACCAGTAGAAAGACAGCCAGCGACAAAGGACCACGATACCGGCCTCAGTTTACTGGCTTCAGTTATCGAGGCGCGAATTAACCCGATTTGAGCTGCTTAGCAGCATGACCCCTCCAATAGGGCAGCCTGAACCGTTACGATACCTGTAACACCGGTATGGCCACGTGCCTCACTGGTTCCTCCAAAAGGTTTATATGCGTGGGCAGCCTGAACCAGTGTGCTACCGATGACACTGGTATGAATCAAAAAAAAATATCTTGGATGTAGCGAAGTTAAGGGACGATTGAGGTGGACTGTATTGTACAATAGCATGCCGATTCTACTAGCTGCAAATAGACCCCAGCCACGGTTCGCCTTTTAATTTTGTTGAGCATTGTCTGTTTGATATATTACATCTACAGTTTTAAGGCAAATGCCCGGGCAGATGCTGCGGCTGCTTCGCAGCCGCGGTTTATTCCAAAATCCTCCTATCCGAGCCTTCGCGGAGCCCTAATTTTCACCACGACACACATGGGACGTCAGCCATCCGCCTACGTTTCGCTGAGCCTAAAGCAAAAGATCCTCTTGTGCGAGAAGCACAAGGCCGAGCCGTCGCTGACACACTCGCAGCTCGCCTGCTGGGCTAGCTCGACATGTTCTATAGCGGAGTTGCATACAAGCCTGTCGATATTTTCTCTGCAATGAAGTGGCTGTCTGAAGGGCGGGAAGATATATTCACGGAAACAATCAGGAACTGTTGGTGCCACACAGGCATTGTATCGAAGATGGATATGGGATATCTACTGAATTAACATAATAAAAATCAGTGCTTGTCATAATTCGGCTTGTGTTGTCTCTTTTGGCAGCTGATCGCTTCGCAGCTTTGATATGGTCCGCCCTGCCGAATTAGAGGTGCACGACTGTATAGGCTAATACTTTAGAATGGACGGTGTGGATGCTCTCCAGTTGAGAATCACCGTGCTTGTTTGGTCGTTAATACATGTTGGTGGTATATCCCAAGATGGTGCGACATCAAATGTTGCGGTACGCTTTTGCTACAAGTCCGGCCTCTCACTTCGCAATTCACTCTGCAGCCCCCAACACCATACCACGCGTTCTTCCCGTAGCTGCTATCGCCAAGCACGCGCCATGCGTCTAAGCTTCATTCTCATTGTGGCCGTCTCCTCGTTCCTCGTGAGCTGCGATGCTGCCACGCAGGCCGAGCAGACCCAGCTCTCGACGACTGATGCTGCCCCTGTGTCGAGCTCGCGATTCTTGCGAAGCGCCCAGGCGGAGGAAGAGGACGAAGAGAGAGAGGAAGAAGACTCGGAAGAGCGAATGGTGAGCCTGAAAAACATCAAAGTTCCCAGCTACCTGAACCACCCGCTGCTGGCCCCCGAGAAACAAGTCGTGGCAGCTGCGAAAGCCGCCGAAAAGGCGACGAAACTGTCCAAGGCAGACGACGCCATCCTGACCAAACTCAAGTCCATCCACAACGGCCTGGATCGATTCACGCGGTGGAAGACGCAGGAGTTCACGCCTGCCCAAGTGAAGAAGATTTTGCTTCAGACCAATGCCAAGAAGGGCGGCCCGGAGTGGCAGACCTACTATCAGTACTTGGCGGCGTACATGAGGCAGAACCACAAGGTTACCTAAGGAGCCGCACACGCACTTTGCAACGTTGTTGCGTATCATGTAATGATGATCCAAGTGTTTTTTTTTACAGTATCAATATAGCCGTATTGTTTGCTTGTAATTCTAACGGCAAGTTGTTTAGATCGCGGTACCAATGGAAGTAGAATCGAAAAGGTTTAGTACATGTATTACTGTATTTGCCATTTAACTTACGTTCAAATTTACTGAGAGCTCCAAATGACCGCCTTCGCTAGCTCGCGGCACCCAGAGCTTCAGTGAGCCACCACCCGTACCGGGAAGTCCCAACAGCCCCGGTCTCCATCGGTCAAAGTAGAGCGATTTCCCTCCCAACGCGGTCACAGTTGAGGTCCAAGTGGCGGTGCCTCCTGCTGGGACTTCCTTCTCGTCAATCTTGTGGCCCGCGGAGACGATATTCACAACGACAGCTTCGGTATCCGTACTGTTGAAATTCACAGTGACGACGCCGTCGCCCTGTCGAGTCCACGACGAAGTGCTGCCCTTGAATGCCTTTCCGACGGCATTGAGACCGAGAGTGTACGGGTCCGAGCCGTCGTCGATCTCTCCGATGAACTGCGTGGGGCCGCAGATGGGCTGGATGTACTCGGTCACGATACCCACGATGCGCGTAGGGTCGATGATGGAGAGCACGAACGTCGTCATGGCGACCTTGTCCGTCACGACGCGTAGATACTCTTTGGCCGTCAAGGAAGTACCGTTGTCGCTCTTGCCCTTGTCGATGAGGTCGTCCACGATGACCCCCAACGTCTTACGCAGCGTGTCTCGCGTCTGATAGGCCGTGGCCTCGCTCGACTCGGCGATCATCTGCTCCATGCAGTTGTTGGTCACGATGGGGATGTCGCGCGTCACGAGGTCGGACTCGTATAGTGCGACGCGCAGTTCCGCTTGAGAGATACCAGGGTTCTGCTGCTTCATTCGGGCCACAGTCACCCACGTGCGGTCGGTGATGCGCTTGAGCTCGAAGCCGCACGTGGAGTCGGAGGCCATTCCAGACTTGAGAGACGAAATGTCCGTCTCGTTCAGCTCCGCCAGCGGTTGCGTGAAGTTGATGCGATGCAGGAAGGCCTGGAATCGGTCCCAGCCTCGAATGATGTTGTCTCCGTGGTCGAGGATCTCTCCAAGAAGGAGCTGGACGGTGTCCAGCATCCAACTCGCAGGGTTCAGCACGTCCGGGTAGGGGAGGCCCAAGCACATGGCGATGGTGACGGGGAAGTCGATCGTGGCGTAACTCGTCGAGTACAAGACGCCCATGATCTTGTCAAAGGGCGTCTGCGGGTCGTACACTTTCACCATGCTGAGGTACTTGATGAACATCTTGATGTTGCCGATCATGGACTGGATGCACAGCGCGCCGTTGACGACGGCCTTGGTCACGGCCGTGAGCTCGCCGTAGAGGCCCATTGTGGCGATCTGGATCGCTGTCTGCACCACGTTGACCGTCTTGGAGTAATACTCAAAGCCGCAGTCGTCGTTCTGGCGGATGCACTCCATGCCGCACTGCACCGGATACGAGAGCGGACACTGGGCCCAGCACGTCTTCCACTTGTAGTTGAAGCCCACCGGGCACGTCTTCATGATGTGCGCCTTCCGGTAGCAGGCAGAGTCACCGCGGTCTGGTGCGCCGATAGTGGGGCCCACCCAGTTGCGGTAGGTCGACTGAACCTCCGCGACCGCATGCCTGGCTTGAACATCCAAGTCGCTCGAGTCGGAATCATCCGAGTCGTCCTCTGGTGAAGACGCTGCAGACGAAGTGGAGCCAATCCTTGAACGCATGAAGGGGCTAAGTACAACGGACGTCGAAGCTTCTGCGCAGGTCTGGAGACTTATGACGACGGTGAGTAGGGGCAGCAACGCCAGTAGCCTGGACCACTTCGCCATCGTTACTCAGTCCGGGCGATTGTCGAGAACTCCGCAAGTTTGAGAATGACGCTCTGCATGCTAAGTGCAGACCCACCACAGGTCGAATGGGAGACTCAGAGCCTACCATTCAACGTGCACGTCGTTTTCACGAGAGTTCTCTCGTAGACCAAGCAGCGCGGCATAGCAAGAACATTGGCCCCAGTTTCCCATTGCATTGGCAGCATGGACGGCCATGTTGCTCAGCGTTCCCTCGCGTTGTGCAGTGCTGCGTGCGGGACTCGGCTGCGACCTTGTCAAGGGTCGAGAACGGAATGAGATGGGCTCATCACGATGTTATGCACGCATCCTCGTAGATCGCCGACTAAAAAGGACTAAAGAGCCCGACTACCCGAACAGCGCGAAGCTCGACCAGTCTTTGCCGTTGGCAGCCCCCTCCTCTGTCCAGAACTTGAGATAGGACCCCGGAATTGCCGCCGTCTCAACCAATGAAGCAGTGCTTACGCGCGAGGACGTGTCAACACAAGTCGAATGCTCGACCGCTGTTTGGACGCCGTCGGCGTACACTTTGTATGCATTCACGGAGACGCCGACCAGGTCAAGCCGGTTCCAAGGCCCGCGCGCATCCACCAAGGCCCGACGTACATACAGACCTGCGCATCACGGTCTCAATGAAGTCTCCACCGTTGGAGAGGCCTGATATACTTAAGTACCGGCTTATCCATTTCGCTGCACTTGACTTGTATGCCTCTGGGGCTATGTAATTTGTCGTGATACCTCCGCAACTCTTCTACTTGGTATCTTCCAGTAGTCGGAACTCTTCTTGGTGCACCCAGCGCTTCAGCAGGAACGTGTCCACCACTAGCGTCGTTGAAGTGCAGTCGTGGGCAGTGTGGTCTTCCAAGTCTCTCCTTAGTCCGAACCGACGGCCGCAACTCCTGCACCGAAACACTCCGCAGTTGACTCCAGCGACACGCTCTCGGTCGATCTCTCGATGTAGAATCTCCCGCTTGGCGCTCTCCATGGCGCGACGCACCATGAGCTTCTTGACGAACTTCCGCTCCAACTGTTGTTTGCGGCCAAGCAGCCAGAAGAGAAGACCGTGGCTTTGGAGCAGCAGACCGTCGAGCCCTCGAGACAGGAAGTTGGTGGAGGCCGACGTGGACAATGCCGTCTTCTTGTGCTCTTTGGCCCACCAGGTCTCAAACTCATTGCACGTGATGCCACCGTTACCGTCGCAGTCCAACTCGGCGAACAGGTTGCGAACCTGAGCTGTAGTGAGCTTTGGTGGCTGTGGGGCGGACTTCTGTCCACTAACACTGCCCCGCTTCGGCTTCTTGCCACGCAGATACGACAACATTAGCTGGAACTCGTCCAGATCTAGTGTACCAGAGCCGTCCAGGTCGAAGATCTGGAAGCATTGACGCAGTCGCAGCATTGCTGGATCGACGACGTCCAATTCTGAGGCATTCGAGTTTCTCCGTGTGTTTGACGCGCTTTGTGCTGCTCTGCTCTGGGCCGCAACGCGCCACCGAGCGAGCTCCTTCTTCAGCATGTCCTTGCCCAAAGGCGTCGCGAAGATGGCCGTGTACTCGAGATGTGCGTTGTGGTCGCTGGACTCGAGCGTTGCCAGCTCCTGCCTCATCCCTTCCACGTTGAGACTACGTTTACCCCTAAACCAAGCCACGGTCCAGAGCTGGTGGACGAATAGACACACACGAGTCTTGGCAGCCCATCGCCGCAAATGTGCTGCTCGACGTGCAGCCTGCTCTCGCCGCACCATTCTTGCTAGATACAACGCTGTAATCGCGCGAGCGATTAGGACGCGCGCGGACGCCAGCACCAGCGCGCGCCGCACATACAGCGCGACAGTCTTGCAGACGAACGGACGCAGACATTCCTCACGCCAACGCTGGAAACGGCGATAGCGTCGCTGGATCCGGAACTGCAGCGCGACGACGACGACGGAAGCCTTGTATCAGCAGAGGAACGCCTCGACGACGGAGCACGCGGATGGCAATGGCGAGAACTCTCGCCCGGGACTTGAGAGCGGCGCGAAACCAGGCTTTCAACCTGCACCGACGGATACAGTCGGCAAACGCGTGTGCTTCCACCGAGTACGGGAACTTTGGGGCGTCAAGAGCTGTCTCTTCACTTGTTGAGGGTGCAGGCTGAGCAGCAATGAATTGGATCGTGCTGAGTGGGTGTCGGAGCTGCTCACTTCTGCTGCAAAAGGTTGATGCACTGAGGGGTCTGGCCAGTCGAGATCGGATCTCATTCGCCCAAATGTCGCCCTTGATCTTTTCCTCCAAGTAAGCCTGCAGCTTCGCCCGCATCTGAATAAATGTGAAGATTCAGCAGCGAATGTTAGGATACATGTGGAGAAGTCCTACAACAATGTGCAAACATACCTCGTCGGACAGCAGTGGCTCGATCTTGAGGCTCGCACTCTTCCTCCTCTTCCTGGGTTTAGTGACGCGAGCTCTCCACTGCTCGATCGGACTCGCTATAGGGGAATATTTCTTCGCAAACACACCTACCGTTGCCTCTGCATTGTTTCTAGCTCCGTCGTCGATCAAAAGCACAAGGCGCTCGTCGGTCCGTGCCACTACCGGGTTCAAAACAAGCTGGAGCCCTTCTTCAGTCTTGTGGGCTAAGCTTTCCGTCGACGTATTGGCCAGAAATGCCGATGAAGACACGTTGAGTTCACACGCCTCGTGCATCCACTTCTTCCATTGCTGCGGGGACAAACCGTTGCGCGGCGCATTTGCCCCTCTGAGCCCGGGCAAAGGATTGAGTCCTGACGCTGCCGGCTGGCGCTTTCTTGTCGGGGAGGAATTGGTCGTGTGTATATGCACTCGCGCTTTTCCAGGCGAGACTGCGTAGACAGTTTGTAATTGAAGGAGCTTGGCCGGAGAGGACATTCTGCTAAGGACTCGGCATGCCAACGGGGATCTGTGCCTGGAAATAAGTGTGCACTCGGCCTAATGATAGCACACACGGAACACAATGCTTGCCCTCCCTACAGCGGGTACGGATGTAAATACACCTTGGCACCAAGGCGACCGAGGAGAAATCCTTCTCTTACGAGTCGTAAGTTACGACAAAGAAGTTTTGGACAAGATGGTTACCTTACCAAAAAACACGCGGAAACTTTTCTCCAACTGCAATTTCTACCACCTAAGTTAGGTGACCTAACTATCACCTCCACGTACATGTATTTGGGGGGTGTAGAATTGGACTACATGTAGCTATCGTTGTCTCTTTTCAGCAATGGTAAACCAGAATCGACGTTATAGTACGTTTTGTGTTTAATAACAGTACTTACTACATGACATGTAACTTCCCTGGAACTTGGAGTCTCGCGTTTGAGGCAGCCCGACGTTCTCAGCAAAAAGTGCTCGTCACATTTCTCGAGCTGTCCCCTGGTTTACATCAAACTGCCGCGGTGAGGACGCCAGACTTGCCAATTTTCGCTTATTGTTGGTAATTTAAGTGGATTTTGGATTTCTTGCACTTTTTACCATTCTCAAGTCAGTGTTGACAGAATTGCTGTGAATAACCAGTAACGGGTAACTAGGCCTTGTTATTTGTCGACTACTGTAAGTACCAATTTCTGTCGGCTTGGGAACGATATGGCGCCGTCACGAGCGCTACGGACGCTGCGGCGCGCGAGTCTGCGGCCGCTGCTGCTGCTCCTCATCCTCATCTTCGTGCTCATCCCGCTGGCCGTCTACCACGTGGCCACCTTCGACTTCCAGCGCGTGGCGTCCCTCGAGCGGCGCTTCCACCTGCACCCGTCGTCGTCATCGGAGCCCGTGCCCGCGTGTCTTTCCGTCGCTAGCGTCGACTTCTTCCAGTCCAATGCGCAGCTCAAACTACAGGCGCGCTGCGGCGTGCCAACAATTACCGTAGATCCGCCTAAACTTACGAGTCAATTGCGTCTCGTGCACTTCGTCCACGTGGCGCAGGACTGGGACGCAGCCGAGGAGGACCCAGTAGAGAGGGAGCAGTTCACGTACCTGCAGTTCGCGGCGCTACAGTCCGTCAGGCGCGTCCTGCGGCCCGACATGATGATGATGCACTACCCGGACGCGCCGCCGCGCGGCGTCTGGTACACGCAGTGCCAGCGCCATTTGGGGCTCCACCAGGTGCTGCCGCCCGTGGCCTTGGACGCCTCGCTGCCTCGACACAAGCGACGCCGCATCACGGAGCTGCTGCTGATGCTGCGCGCGCTCAAGAAGCACGGCGGCGTGGCGTTTTCGGACTTCAACACGTTCCTAGTGAGAGGTATTCAAGTGGACGTGCACGCGCCGCTCGTGGTGGCCAGTCAGACGACTGGCAGCAGCGGCAGGTTCAGTCTGGGGCTGCACATGATGCAGGCCCCGCCGGGCCACCCGTTCGTGGCGTTCTTAGAGGAAGAGATCGTTAGATTGGTGGAGGAGAAAGACCCGGAGCTGCACGAGATGACGGTAGATGAAGTGGTGGGGCGCGTCGTGCTGGAGAAATTCCGGCGAGAGCGAGGCGATGGAAGTGTGAGCAATGCGACCAGCGTCGTGGATGGAGTGGCCATCGGAACGTCCGCCTTGTTCGAGTTTGACGGGCTGCACGAGCTACTCACGGCGAAGCTGGGGCCGTCGCTCGCTGGTAAGTTCCGAGGCGTGGCGGGATTTCACGTCGATAGGGACGGGATAGCAGAGCACACTGCGGATAAGGAGAACCACCGACAGATTGAACGGATGCAGAAGGAGCTGACGTTGGCGGACGAGTGGCAGACTCTAGATACGCTGCTCGGAGCAGTGGTGCGGCTCGCAGTGACGGCGAACACCACGGCGGAGCTGGAACCGCTATTCACGTAGCATCCACGCATGAGCCGGGCAATGCATTCAGTGTTTGATGCAGTTGGCAGCACCTTGACGCGGTCTGACTGCAAGTTGTACATGTAGACGAGAGTGGGCCAAGAACCAGCTGGAATCCGTGAAAGCTCCGCCCGACTCATTGCGAACGAACGGCAGCCCCCGAGGCAGTTTTTGTGGCGATCGCTCTCAGCTAGCGAAATGCAGATTAAATCGACTACAGTACCGACGCGAAATTGCTGGTGTGGAGGCTTAGTCGATTTTGTACAGACGGCACTCAGACGATAAAATACTCCAGCATGGCACCACGAAGCTGGATCGGGTGTGGATATCTCGCCAATGCAGCGCAGACTCGCTGTGGTGCATGTGACGGCGCGATATGTGGGGAGCGGGCTGCTATCGACTGTAGAGGCGCCCGTGGCAGCGTGAATTCGTGTCCGTGGTGGTCGTTGAGACGCCTGCAGATGGCAATGCCGATACGTTCCGGCATATGAGATAAAGTTCCCGGCAGATCGCTAGTGTTGAGGCATTCCGCTGTCTGCAGGTCACGAGGTGGAGCTCACGCAGGATGCTCTGGGCTAACAGCTCGACGTGTGAGCCGGCCTGGATAGGCAAGGAATCGGCATGGCGCTGTGGCCACTGGTAAACGTTGGGAGGTGCGCGAGGGGATCGACCTCTGAGCTTCCGCTTTCCGTGGCTGACCTCGGTTCATTCCCCAACTTCCTTCGTGTGCATCAAGCGACAGCAGTTCTCACCCGCAGCTCCTCCCTCCGCCATGAAGTTTGGTGCCCCGTGCTCGCCGCCGCCGCCCTTGTGCTTGCTGCCGTGTCTGGCACCCCCATGATCCGCCAGGAAGCCGAAGAAGCCGAGTCCAGCAGCTGCACGCTCACGGGCACCTACACGAGCGGCACCGATGTGTCCTCGTGTAGTACCGTCACCATCAAGTCGCTGACGGTCCCCGCCGGTGTCACGCTGGACTTGAGCGACCTCAAGTCGGGCGCCAACGTTGTGTTCTCCGGCACCACCACCTTTGGCACCAAGGTAAAGCAGTCGATATTTTGATTTGATGTTTTATGAGGTTGTATCTTACTTTGTGTATCATGCCTGATGCTGTCAACAGAAATGGTCGGGGCCTCTCGTCCTCCTCACGGGTACCAAGCTGACTGTCAGCGGTACGGGAACTCTGGACGGCCAGGGCGCCTGGTACTGGAAGCAGGGCACGTCCATCACTCGCCCCGTCTTCTTCCGCATGAGCAAGGTCATCTCGTCCACGGTCAAGGGCTTCACCATCAAGAACTCGCCCTACCGCACCTTCAGCATTCTGAGCTCGCAGTCCACGACCATCAGCGGCCTCACGCTCGACTCGAGCGCGGGCGACGGCACGGCCAAGAACACGGACGGCTTCGACCTGAGCAAGAACACGGGCGTGACCATCACCGGCTGCAAGATCTACAACCAGGATGACTGTCTCGCCATGCAGTCGAGCACCAACACCGTCTTCTCCAGTAACACGTGCAGCGGCGGCCACGGCATCTCCATCGGATCGATTGGCGGCTCGTCTATCAGCTCCTCGGACACGGTGTCGGGTCTGACGGTCAAGAACAACAAGATCGTCGACAGTGTCAATGGTATCCGCATCAAGACCATTATCGCTCTGACGGGCAAGGTGACGGACGTGACGTACACGGACAACACGTTGTCGAACGTCGAGAACGCTATCGTGATCCACGGCGACTACAGCAAGTCCAAGGGCGGCTACACCGGCACGGCTAGCAGCAAGGTTTACATCACCGACATCACGATCGATGGCCTCACGGGATCGGCCGACCAAGTGTACGACATCCTGGTGAACTCCAAGTACGCTTCGGGCTGGACGTTCTCGGGTATCGACGTGTCGGGCTCCACGGGAAGCTGCAGCGGCGAACCGAGCAGCGTGGACTGCTAAGCAAGGACGGACTTTGGGGAAGTGGTTTGCCTCTCCGAGCAGTTTTGTTTACGGCCAAAGTAAAGGCTAGTGGAGAGTCAATTGAGCGGTACATGCTCGCCTAAAAAAGTGTACCGAGTGCAAAATAAAATGTCCGTTTCCTATCAGATGCAACAACAACGTGTGAGCTCCCGGTTGTGTGGACTCCACGCTGATAGTACATGTGTGATTCCTGCAGCCGAATGGGAGAATAAAGTCATTTTCTTGAAGTGGCCTCTCCGTTCTTGACGAACAGAATGCTGAGCCGGTAAGCGATCCAAGTCGGTCTATGTAGTCATGGACGATCGCCATCAAGATTTTCGGCCGCGCTACGGGGACGGGTTTATTGAACTTACAAGGAGAGCGGGTACTATTCTGTAGCAAGATACCGCCTGCTGGGGAGTACAAGGTTGCCGCAGGAATCGAATGCATGTCAGTGTTGAAGAGCAATCAATCGAAGAGCCTCGATGTTTACCATCCGGGACAGGCTGTTCCTCCGCTACATATGTATCTCTGATCGTTGCGTTGTGTCATCAAGATGTGCTGACACAGAATCGTCGTCAATTTGTCCTCTTGGCGCGCCTAGCGAAACGCCTTTTCCAGCATTAAGTGGCTCGATTAGCGAGATGCTGCGGTGAGGGCGGCTTCTGACCTCGACCAAGTCTATAGATTCGAGGCTCTCTGGTGCAAGCTCTATCTGCAAATCGATACCGATGTACCAGCACAAAACGATGAGCACCTGACCTCAAGAATGAGTTTATTGCATTCCTCCCTTGGCGGCTGACGCTGCATATCCCATGGAAGTGAGACCAACTTCGTAGCTGGAAGGCTGCTTGCATGTATGAGTTAGGATGGCGAGTGCACTACTTCGCTGCGTTGACCAGCTCCAGATGGATCGACCGACACGTGCGTAGGCGCCGCCGCTCCAAGCAGATCGCCGCCCGCGGTGGTTAACGAGCTTCAAGCCTTTTGGCGTTTACATATCATGTGTCCGCTTGTCGACTCGGACACCGTTAGCCTCGCTACCTCTTGAGAACAGCCACCACGCCTTCAACCTCTTTACTGTCGCTTTGTCACGGCACCGCCTTGAAGGCCTCGACCTCGCTCAACTCCCGAAGCTCATTCCGGAATTCACTCGAGTCCTCTCAAGCTCAAGCCATGAAGTTCTTCACCCCGTCCTCGCCGGCGCCGCGCTTCTGATCGCCACGGTCTGCGGCTCACCCATGATGCGTCAAGAGGAGGAGGCCAGTAGCTGCACGCTCACGGGCACCTACACGAGCGGCACCGACGTGTCCTCGTGCAGTACCGTCACCATCAACTCGCTGACTGTCCCCGCTGGGGTCACGCTGGACTTGAGCGACCTCAAGTCAGGCGCTAGCGTCGTCTTCTCCGGCACCACCACGTTCGTTGAAAAGGTGCGTCCATATCTGGTTGCAGTTGCCCACCCCTTGCTAACGATATCGCGCTGTATCTTCTCCACAGAAATGGTCGGGGCCCCTTGTGCTTCTCACGGGTACTGACCTCACGGTGAGCGGAACGGGAACTCTGGACGGCCAGGGCGCCTGGTACTGGAAGCAGGGCACGTCCATCACTCGCCCCGTCTTCTTCCGCATGAACAAGGTCATCTCGTCCACGGTCAAGGGCTTCACCATCAAGAACTCGCCCTACCGCACCTTCAGCATCATCAACTCGCAGTCCACGACTGTGAGCGGTCTCACGCTGGACTCGAGCGCTGGTGACGATACTGCTAAGAACACGGACGGATTCGACCTCAGTGGCAACACCGGCGTGACCATCACCGGCTGCAAGATCTACAACCAGGACGACTGTCTCGCCATGCAGTCAAGCACCAACACCGTCTTCTCCAGCAACACGTGCAGCGGTGGTCACGGCATCTCCATCGGTTCTATCGGCGGATCTTCCGTCAGCTCGTCCGATACCGTCTCGGGTCTCACGGTCAAGAACAACAAGATCATCGACAGCGTCAACGGTATCCGCATCAAGACCATCATCGACGACTACGGAACGGTGGAGGACGTGACGTACACGAGCAACACGCTGTCGAACGTCGAGAACGCCATCGTGATCCACGGCGACTACAGCAAGTCCAAGGGCGGCTACACCGGCACGGCCAGCAGCAAGGTGACGATCAAGGATATTACCATTAACGGTCTGACCGGCTCGGCGGACCAGGTGTACGACATCCTGGTGAACTCCAAGTACGCTTCGGGCTGGACGTTCTCGGGTATCGACGTGTCGGGCTCCACGGGAAGCTGCAGCGGCGAGCCCAGCGGTGTCTCGTGCTAAAAGTGTGTTGGCAACACACTGGTCGTGGGTGGGTACTGGTTCAAGCTGTCGTGCGCTACGGAGCCGAAGAATAATGGATGTTTGCGTAGATAGATTTTTCTTACAGAAGTACGTAGCTGCTATCCTTTGGATTTTAATGCAAGCTTTCATGAATTAGCAAATCATGAATTTTATATGCCTTCGTGGACTAGTATCTCGAATACAACGTCTACAAAAACAAACTCTTGAAGTATTGGAGCGAGGGTGCCAAGAGCGAATATCAGGGGCGACGGCGCCCGATCGCGAGATCATAATCAGCTTCGCTGCTCCGGACACCTTTTGTATCTTGATTTTTCTCCCACGTGTACGGATTGAATTGGTCCTAGCAGAATCCAAGCCGCTCGGTACTCATTTGGGTGATTAACCACTATTCCGGAAGACGAAGGGGAGTCCCTTGAAGACACCACAGCATTGAGCTAGCATGTACTCTTGTTCATACGTAGCCGCATTTGAAGTCCAGTCCCAGACCACAGCAGTCGTTTGAAAAACCAGCAGCCTTCCAAACTATTTGTTCCGCTTCTTTTTTATGAATGCGCACGTTTTCGAATCCGCCCATTGTTCTCATCGATGATACTACATGCATTTAAAAAAGAAAGATCATGAGAGAACGAAAATGTACGAGTTTGTGTTTGCAATTTATTGTGATAGTCTTCTGGACGGAGTCAACGACTCGCGTCGCGAGTGCGTTCGCCGAAGGGCGTGGCGAAGTGTGCAGGTCAAGTTGTTGAGGCGAAGAGCGTGACTGCATCGGATGCTAGTGCCGAACCACCTAGCCGATGGCGCTGACATGCCGACTCGTGCTCGAGGCCTCATTTCGAGCCACGCTGGTGTTGCGTTGAGGAGGCATATGGAGGAAACCATGCCCAGCAGATCGTCGACGCTACCACCCGGTTGCCATGCGCAGCGTCACATATCGCAATAAACGGGTAGGGTGAATTATTTCGCGCCGACGCTCAAGCCATTTTCTATTCACGCCGGAAAGCTACTACTCAATATTGCAGGCTTTCAGATTCATAAGAAGGTTCAACCTCTCAAACGTGAAACTTTGTCAAGACATCCAAGACCTTCTGACGCCAGGCGTCAACTCCAGCTTGAAGTGATTATTCGCCCTCCTGAGAGCGGCCACGACTGCTTAATGGCAGCCTCTACTGATGCTGAAGGAGTCCGTCCTCCTTCACTTTGGGCGCCATCCCCAATTCCATTCTGCAATTTACTTTCGATAGCGCATTGCCCCTTCCTCCTCCTCTTCCACCTCCAATGAAGATCGTTGCCCCCGTCATCGCCGCTGTCGCCCTCGCGGCCTCCGCCGTCTCCGCTGCGCCCATGATGCGCCAAGTGAACGAGTCGTCCAGCAGCTGCACGCTGTCGGGCACCTACGCCAGCGGCACCGACGTGTCCTCGTGCAGCACCATCAAGATCGGCTCGCTGACGGTACCTGCCGGTGTCACGCTGGACTTGAGCGACGTTGCGGACGGCGCTACCATTGAGTTCACGGGCACGACAACGTTCGAGACGTCCGAGTGGGAAGGCCCGCTCATCCTCCTCACGGGCACGGACCTGACTGTGGGCGGCACCGGAACTCTGGACGGCCAGGGAGACTGGTACTGGGAGAAGGGCACGTCCATCGACCGCCCCGTGTTCTTCCGCATGAGCAAGGTCATCTCCTCGACGGTATCGGACTTCACCATCAAGAACTCGCCCTACCGCACCTTCAGCATCCTAAGCTGTGAGTCCACCACCATCAGTGGACTCACCCTCGACTCGAGTGCTGGTGACGATGTCGCCAAGAACACGGACGGCTTCGATCTGAGCAAGAACACGGACGTCACGATATCGGGCAACACCATCTACAACCAGGACGACTGTCTCGCCATGCAGTCGAGCACCAACACCGTCTTCTCCAGCAACACGTGCAGCGGTGGCCACGGTATCTCGATCGGCTCCATCGGCGGGTCATCGGTCAGCTCGTCGGACACCGTCTCGGGTCTCACGGTCAAGAACAACAAGATCATCGACAGTGTCAACGGTATCCGCATCAAGACCATCATCGACGACTACGGAACGGTGGAGGACGTGACGTACACGAGCAACACGCTGTCGAACGTCGAGAACGCCATCGTGATCCACGGCGACTACAGCAAGTCGGAGGGTGGGTACACTGGCTCCGCTACGAGTAAAGTGACGATCTCGGGGATCACCATCGACGGTCTGACGGGCTCGGCCGACACGGTGTACGACATCCTCATCGACTCGGACGTTGCGTCGGACTGGTCGTTCTCGGGAATTGATGTGTCGGGTGACACGGGCAGCTGCAGCGGCGAGCCCAGCGGTATCAGCTGCTAAACCCGAGGCTGTCGTAGACTGCAGTCTGTGAGTTGTTTCGCGTGGCGTTCGAACCGTGGAGTTAGAAGAAAAGGAAGATCTTCGTAGCCTTGTCTATGTCAGTGAACGAAGAGAATACATTGGTGTCCATGTTGAGATTCTCGTCCCTCAAGTTGAGGGGTAGCGCCGCAAAACTTTAACAGCGTGGGGGTATTTGAGACATCTAAAAACGTGTATTTTTGTATCGGGCTGCAACCGCCCAACTACCAGCAATTTTGAGACGATCTTACGCAGTATATGCTGGTCTGCAGCATATAGCAGAGTAGTAGGCCAACAACAGCATCGTTGCTGTAGTCCTGCCCTATGCCATCAGGCACTCTCCAAGGCGCGCTGCTTAGCACTTGACGGTGCTGGGCTGGCCGCTGCACGTGCCCGTCTTGCTCGCCTTGACCGTGATGCCCGAGAACTTCCAGTTGGACACGACCTTGGAGTTGGCCACGATGTCGTAGAGGTTGGTGGCCGTGCCCGAGAGGCCCGAGATGGTGACGCCCTTGATGGTGACGGCGCTCGAGGCCTTGCCGGTGTAGCCGCCCTTGGACTTGCTGTGATCGGTGTAGACTTAAGACCTTGGCGGCAGATTTCTCATGCAGATCACATGTATTACCGCGTAGATCAGTCCGTCCACTTACTCGATCTACCGTGTTCTTGTTCACGTATGCATAGATGCAATACCTAGAACGCTCGGCTCGTACCGGATTCCAACCCGGCGAGCGTCCTAGTTTAACATCTTCTCGGCGATCGCGGGCAGCATGCCTGCGTGTTTCACCGGGTTGAACCATTGACGGATCTGATTGTAGAATTCCTCCATCGGACACTTGCCCATCTCGTGCAGCTCACCGCATCCACGACACACAAACAGGCAGCGATCCGCCGGATGTCCTCGCTTTCCACACTTCTCGCACGTCAAACGTCTCCAGCAATCCAGATCCGTGTGCTTCCGTGATCCACAGTGCGAGCAGCGGTTCGATCGGTCCGATCCATCGGGCGACGATCGCGATCTTGGGTCTGATCGAGGTGAGTCATGACCGATCGGCGCTTGGGTGCTGCGATCCTGCTTCGTCGTGTCGCCCCCAGCGTCGCGAGACTTGTCCTCAGCCGACGCTAGGTAGACGCGACGTAGGTCACCTTCCGAGTCCGATCCGTCCGATCCCGTGTCCGATCCAGACTCTTGGTTTATGATCTGGACTGCACGCACTGCCCCCTTGGTGGCAGCGGCCGGAGCAGAGGTAGGGACTTTCTGGCGATACTTCGATCCGAAGGCGGATCGTTTCTGTCTACTCTTCGCGCGTTCTCGAGCGCGCAGGACTTCCTCCAGATCTTCGGCATCCGCGAGCCGAAGTAGGGTCAACTGATCGGCCAGATCGGGATCGCCCAGTGTCTCGATAAAATGTTCGACGTGTTCTCGACGGGCCTTGGAATCTCCATCCTTGATCTTCAGTCTCGCACGCAGAGCCGCCACATTCAGTCGATAGAGGTAATCCAACGGCGATTCATCCGATCGCTTGCGAGAGTGATAGTACTGCCAAGCCACCGATACTCCTAGGCCGCAATACTGGATCTGGAAACTCCGAAGCAGATCGCTCCACTTGTTCCGTGTCGATCGTCCCAGCTGGCGGTACCAGTTCTTCGCCGGCCCCGTCAGCAGATCCGCGAAAGTCAGGCACTTCTCTTCATCCGTAGCTTGATCGCGCATGAAGGCCGATTTCACCTTGCTGATCCACGATCAGGCGCGATCTTCGTCCTGATCTTTGCCGCTGAACTCCTTAAGATCCGACATCGCCGAAATCCGTACGCGCTGGATCAGTGAAGACCCGACGGACCCCGATGCGGCGGTAGCCACCACGGCCGGAGCTGAGCTCGGTAGATCGATGTCGTCCGGATCATATTCCCACTGCGAGACGTCTCGATCCGGCGATCCGGCGGATTCCATCTCCACGTCCTGTGATCCGACATGGTCTGGGGTCACTGGGGCAGGTGTGGCCACTGTGCTCTGCTGTTCCTTCAAGAAACGGGCCATCGCGGCCTGGAAGTAAGTTTCCAGACTGCCGTTCGACTCGTCCGCCCCAGTCGCGCTGGTCGTCCGATCGATCGACTTAGGTTTCGGCTTCCGAGGTCCTGATCGCGTACGTTCCTGACGCTGACTACGTGATCGAGCGTCCAGCATAGCCGATCCGGAAGGACCAAGCGGCATTCGCTGGGGTTCCGACGACGTGTCGGACACATGTTCGGCCGCCGAGACGTACGGCGATGATGATCGATACCCTGTCGATTCAGCCCGCGTCGACACCACTGGAGCTGACGGCGCTTGATCTGGGGCGTCTGATCGTTCGTGATCACGTCGACGAGGGGTCTCAGCTTTTCGACTAATGTCTGGATCGACGTCTGGATCACTTCGAGTTCTTGATCGAAGAGGTCATTCGCGTCAAAGGCTCCAGCCACCAAGCCGGCCTCCTTCAGCAGCCCGAGCAGGTTCTTCACTGCCGGCAACTTGTTGTCCGTCATCCGGGGGGCCGAGATCGAGCCCTTCGGGTCGCCGATCTGCTCTGGCCGCACGATGATCATGACGGGATCTTGACGTAAGAAGTCCCCCAATTCTTTCAAGTGATACTGACGTTCCAAGTCAGCCTCAGACCAGTCGAGCACCAGCGATCTGGGATCTTCGTCGTCCATGCCTGGCGCTCGCAGTTTCCTTCGCGCGATCTGGGCCTTGTCCGCGATCGCGTCCAGGTAGTCAGGATCGAGCCTGATCGGCGAGTCTGCGAATGCATATCGGTCCGATCCGGCCTTGGTTTGTTTTGTTAGTGAATCTCGGTTCGCACCGAGATCCACCGGTCCCCGAAGGGACCTGGGGAGGATGTTGAGGTTTCTCTTCTAGATCTGTTTCCAGATCGCCCTCGATTCCGTCGACAGAAGTCCTCCGAGCACTCTGTCGATCCGCGGATCTCGTTTTGTTCAGCAGCGTCTTCGTCGATCCGATGTTCGACGACGCCTCTTCCCTGGTTCTTTCTTCACTTGCGCATCTTCTGCGGACTCACGGTGAAATCCGGAGTCCCCAAGAGATCCGGGCACGCGCACCATTGTGGTGTAGCGGGATCGGCCAAAATCTGGTTAAGGCCTGATCGAGCTTCCCACCAGCGCCCAGACACCGACTAACGGAGGGGTCCCCAACGATCCGTGATCGGCTGAACTTGTTCTCACCTTGTGTACCCGTCGGCGGGCTGGATCTGCTCTCTCGGGGCTCCGAGGATGCAGCACTTGGTGAAGATCGAATGTCTTGGCGTGACGCGGGGATAGTCCGTGGAGCAGCGCGGGAATCTTCGCTCTGCGTCCGAGTATTCGTCCCGATCGAGGGTTGTTCGCTGCGATCGGTCGGCCTGGAGTCGATCCAAGGCCTGTAGTTGCCCTTTCGGGTGTGTTCCTCCCTTCCTTGGGTTGCTTGCCGCTTCCTATAGCGGGATCGAGGTTGATCGAGAGGAGAACGATCGCCGGCCAAGCAGTATCCGGACGATCGGGGGTTCGCACACAAGAAATAGATCACTAGAGTAGGTCAAGCTGGCCAATGTATTAATCCAGTCTTAACCGTACCACTAGTTCACTGTCCAAAGTGTCGAGGTCAGCCGAGGCCAATGTAGTTCCTGGGACTTGGTGACTTGAGGGGACTTGTGCTCTTCGGTGCAAATTCTGCTCTGATTTATGTTTAGTTGGCTTCTCTCTCTACTGCTACCATCTTGTCTACCATCCTACAACTAAACAACAACTGGATTCCTGTCCTATCTTCGCCCCTCTTGTGCTTCCCATCTTGACCGATCGGCGATCCCGATCAACGATCTCGTTCGGCGATCCCGATCAGCGATCCCGATCGACGATCTCGATCGACTCTCGATCGAGGACTTGAGCACATCGTCATTCATCGTCGATCCGCCTACTTCCGTCCTTGGTCGTTCCGGATCCCCGGTGTTCGCTTCCAGTAGGGGCTTGCGCCTATGCCGATCTTGGACATCCATCAGGGAGCGATAGGGCGCGATCCGCCTCTGCACAATCCGTCTCTGCACGATCCGCCTCTGCATATGTGGTACCCGACGCACCGGCGTCACTTGATCTCTCGCTGATCTTCGGTCCCCGCCTGACCCACGCAGCCTGTCTCTCGATCGCTGATCGATTGTCGATCTTCCATTCGGGATCTCTGTCGACCGACCCTGCCGCCTTTCTCGGAGAACACTTTCCGTTCGAGACGGATTTCTTATTCGGTGCTTCTCCACATTTACGTGTCCCTGGTCTGAAGGGGACGACTTGAAACAGAGGTAGATCTAAGACTGAATGTATTTATAGGTTGGTACAGATTCGGCCTGCATACAAATCCTAAGTTGCCTATAGTTTGTTCCATACAAAACATATGTTGGTTCTGAGGCCACTTGGTCACTATCCAGGGGAGGGACCGATGACTACATGACCGATGCAGCCATCCCTGAATAGTGACAGGGTTACGATTCCATGTGACCCCGTTACATCCTCCCCCACTTAGATTCGATCTTATCGACCAATCAGAGCAGCTCCACATCCTTGCACAGCTTTTTCACCTCTCGATCCAGTGTTTTATACGCCGTATTGTCCAGTAGCCGCGCCGACAGGAAGTAGTCTCGCCACTCAGTCTCCGTGACGCCCTTCTCCTCTTTGAACAGCTCGAATCCACAAATCCGAACCATAGTACCCTGCTCAATGCAAGAACTCAAAGGCATCACGAAAACCTTAGCTTGTGTACCTTGGTTGAGCGCCTTGATGCGCCTAGAGGATAGCATAACTGTCCATGAAATCACGCTTCTCCTTCTTTGAACTGCCACGATAAGTCGGAGGAACGGGCAAGTTCGTCCCCGCTGCCACGGTGACAGCTGGTGTTTCCGGTGGTCGTGGGTCCGTCGTCGCGGGCGCCGCATCTTGATCAACGGCGCCCCACCGAGCCTACAAGTGCGGCTTCACAGCCTCATCCAGGCTCTCGAGGTGCTGGCCTTGCAGTCCGACCGATTCCTGCGCAGCTCGCAGGAGCCGGTATTGTTCCTCAATGTATTGTCGGTGCTCGTCCATCTGACGCTTCATCTCCAGTTGTTGCTCTGACAGAGCGGCCTGTCGGTCATGCTGAGCCTGGAGATATTCCGACGTTTGCGCCGCGAGGTGATCCTGCTGACGCTGCACCTGGCCAAGTTGCTCCACGGTCCGCTGTTGTACCGCTGCCGAGTGTTGAGCCAGTGCTTCGACTTTGCGACTTGCTTCTCCGCCCTGCACCATCACTGCCGTCCCCGTAGTGGTTTCCTCCAATAACAGGTCTTGTGGTACCGGGGGGTACACAGCTACGGGGATTTCACGCGCTGGGTCCGGCACCATTGCCTCCATCGCCTCGTCGGCTTCTTCCATACTGGGTGCGACGTCCCAGCTAAAAAATTCTTTGTTCGTTCGTCGCCTTCGTAAATGTAGCAGTGAGTTCATTCATGGTTAGCTAGAGCGAACCACGGCCTGAACGAACCGAACCTGAACCATGGTTCGGTCGTTATTTCGCGAACCGAATAAACCCCAGAACCGCGGTTCGCGAGGTTGTTTTGTTCAGACTAAGATTAACTTGATCGAATGAGCCGAACTGAACCTAAACTTAAGTGAGAGGAAGGTTCACTTTGGTTCGTTTCCTAGGAATTTGATTGGCTAGACGATCTAAGCTTGAAAGGTCGTGGCTTTTGGAAAGAGCCCAGGTAAAACGAACTATATCATGGAATCCAATAACCTTTAGTATAAGGTAGCTGTAAAGATGAAACCCTGATAAGTTACCTCTTCAAGATAAATAGCCTAAGAGGTTCTATATTTTAAGAGCGAAACTGTTGATAAGTAGAATGCTACTCGACGGTTATGCGGCTCTAACCGAGTAAGTCTAGAGAGCCAATGAAGACGCAAGAAAACGAACCAAGGACGGGTTTATTGGAGATACCGGGAGCCGTAGGCTCCGGTATCTCCGATCAACCGGCGGTTATCTCCGACCTCCGGTAAGCAAGAGCCATTCTAAGTCTGTGATCAACGAAGAGACTGACAGAAGCCGAGCTATAAGCATGAGCAGTGGAGGGGATAGCGGGTGCTCGGGGCCTGACCCAGACGACATCCCTCCAGACGAGAGAAAGCGGTTGATGCAGCAAGCACTAGACATACGCGCATTTCCTCCACAGCTGGCCTACCCTGAAAACCGCAGCGATGATTGCAACTTAGTCTCACTGTTTTCTCGGCCTGTGCTAGTGTGGGTTCCTGAAGCCGTTCGAGAGTCAAAAAGACCACGGTGCGTCGTTGCAGGCTGCCGGTGTGAACCAAGTGTGAAGGAACGGAAGCTGCGCGTGATTGAGGACGTCGACTGCAAGTACAGTGTTCTCTATCTCAAGTATCAGTGCACAGGGGGGCCTGTTAATGGGAAATCTACTACGTTTTCAACTCTGAGCTCCACCTTCGCCGAATGTAACCCAGACGCTATGATACATCTACCGTTCGTGCTGAGTAAGAAGATGGGATTCTCGAAACGAGTAATGGAGCATGTTCACGAGGGCATTCTGTCTCCGAACGGGTTGTCAAGTGCCTTGCATCATCTGGAGAGACGTCGCAGGAACCGCTACTACGACTTGCTGTCAAAGTTTGCGTACGCGGTGAACCGAAATCACAGCAAGAACGCCACCTATTTGGCTCCAATCCCCCCAACTGCTGCGGCGTATTTGGAGAGGAACAAAGTCGTGTCACATGCGTCCCTCACTGCAGCTTGGCTGACGTATACTGAGCTGTACAGTTCCCTGTGTGAACTGGTGATGAAGCAGACCACTGTGAAAAAAGTAGTTCGTATGGATCATTCGGTGAAATTTTGCAAGCGATTGAAAGTGTGGGAAGGTCGCGGAAAACGAGATAACCTCGCCGACGCGAAAATGTTGCTGCTCGTGCAGAATGAAATAGGACAGATTGTTGGACGCCGACTCACAAGTTCTGAGAACAAGGAGGAAACGATGCAGCTTCTATCGGACGTGCAACCTCAGCTAGAATCGAATGGTGAATGTAAATATCTCATCTCGGATAATGCGCGTGCTGTCAGCGACTTTGTGGCGAGTGTGTATGGAGATTCTGTTATTGTAAAGCAGGATCCATTTCACGTGCACCAGCGCTTTGGAAAGCACATCAAAGCGAAGCCTCTTCGAAAGTTCATCTGCAAAGAGATTAAAGCCGCTCTGTACGATGTTGACCGCGAGCTCAGGTCGCCCGAAGAAATGGAGACAAAGTTGCGCGAAGTGCTGAGCAAGATTAGGCCAATGACTTGGGGTGCACTCTAGCAAAGTGGAACAATTCCATTGAGTACAATGTCGCCCAAATCAAGGCCGGTCATTTACATGTTGCTGAGAATACATATCAAGAGGGTGGCGGACCTAGTGTGCGTGTTGTGTCGACCAGCCAGCTTGAGGGGTTCCATTCCGCATTGAAGAAGTTGCTGGCGCGGGAGGTGCGAGCCGAGCTTGGCCTGCGCATTCTGGACGTGTTCATCGTGCAGCATAACATCGATGTCGGGGCCCGGTTTGGCAGAAATCCGGCGATCAGCCATGTAGATATGGTAGCTGCCTGTCGAGCCGCCACTTTATGCAAGTTATACGGGAATGGATTAGTAGCGAGTACTCCTGAGCAAGAGTTTGTGACGAATCTCGTGTCAGCATCGATACCGGCTCCGCAATATCGTTCCGCAACTCAACGTGACTTTGCATTTCGTTCATGGGAGCAAATGTTTCAGAGTGCTAACGTCAACGCTTCCGCTCTAGAGACTAACCTGGCAAGCTCACGTCGGCACATGAAAACAATTAGAGAGTTGCTGCGTAAAAATGCTACCACACTCCAACAAGGTCAAGTGGACCCCACAGAGTTTATGCATTCTCTCCGAATGGAGGACCGCAACTGTGAGGGAGCTACGGGGTTATCCTTTGAAGAGCATGAGCTTTTGCGCCAAGTGATTTGTGAGCAAGTCGAGTGCAAAAGAAGCTGGAGTGAGTGTGATCTTGTTACCACTATCATGTACAACCTTGTTGTCGCTTCGAATTGCAACTCACATATCAAGCTTCGCCGCCGCAGCTATCGCACGTTAGAGAACAAAATCAAAGAACTACGTGCTGACCAGGACTGTGCACCGTCCAAGCCAGCTGCACCCACCAAGAAGCTGTTTGAGTTTCGTTCACAACCCGTTTGCCAGGGAAGAGCGAAAGCTTGCGAGCAAGATCTGCAAGCCTCTCTGTTTACTACACTTCGCGAGTCAAATGCTACAGGGCAGAGACGCAAAGCTTTTTGTCGAATCTACGATTTTGCGAGCTGTGTGTGCGATGGAGTCCGCTCATTTTCTAAGGAGTCGTTGCTGAGACGCTGGGATGTGCTTAAGAAATCACCGGAAACAAATGGTGCTTGCAAAATCAAGTTCAAAGTTATCCGAAACACGCTAGGCCAGCCTCAGTCTACCTCTAACGCTCTTGAAATGGACGGCACCAGTGATCTGGAGGTCTCGCACGCGATTGGAACAAGACCCACGGACGCACCACCATCGCTACTCGATATGGCGGAGGAGATCCTCCTTCAAACCGCATCGCTCGACACGTCTCGGCTTCGAACCGGGGATAGCTCTGTAGCTGAAGATGAATCAGAAGTCTGCTACGCGCAAATGACGGTGTCACCGCCTGTATCCATCAGCAAAGAGCACATGGATATATTAGTACAAGAGTCTGAGAATTACAAGGGCAGGCATGGTAAGTCAAAGCACCTTATGGAGTTGTTCCAGGGGTTCTATCCAGGATCTGCAATAACACCCAACCAACTCAGAATGCGGATCCGGAACTGCCAGTCACGATCGCCCAGGAATGCAGCTACGGCGCCAGCCGCACCAACTCCTCCTACGCCAGCTCCAACCCCCGTTACTGCAGCACCCAAGGCACGCAAAAGGAAGGCAACTTCCTGCGACGATTGCCGAAAGAAGCACGCAAAATGTGGGGACTCGAAGGAGAATCCTGACTGCGCAAAGCTGACCCAAAATCAAGCCAACACATTAGATAGTTATTTCACACCGCAAAGGACATAAAAAAATAAAACACTGTCAATCATCTTATACGTACACAGTCTGTAGGCCCTCCTTCGATAAGTAAATGCGCTAGATTGGGTGCCCAACTTTGGAGCCACAGTGTCGACCAGCAATTTGCTCGTATTGACGCGACTGGCGTCTGGACGACTAGGAGCGGTGCCGGGGTGCTCTTTTCCGATGACTGACGCTCTCCACCGTGGCTCACACGCCACACGCAACGAAGCCGTCCTCGGCCAGCTTTGGGGTAAGCTTGTGGTCCAGTCCCATGAAGGCGAGACCGCCGGCCTTGTCATCGCTCTCCCAAACCTCACTGCTCAGCGAGAATACCGCTGCTGTTGAGTGGTACCGCCAACAGCCTAAACTCTTGCACAGTCAATAAGCACACATATTTTTCAATGAGTACCCACAGAAGCAACATCAATCCACTTGAGCCTGCGATAAGGACGCACCGCAGTTGCTGCACATGACCAGAGCTGACGCCACCCCACGAACGGACACGAGTACGTGACGTAGAGGTGGTAGCGGGCCGCCCTTCTCAGCCGGGAACTTGGCGTCGGCACGGGGCTCGATCTGGAAGTCGTAGGGGCGGGCTTGGGTGCGGCCATTACGCGTGTAGTGTAGGCAGGAGGGCTTCACAGCGTTCGAGCGTAGCGTTGCTTCGCCGCGAGGACTATTAAGCGCGGATCGCCTGGAGAAGGCCTGCACGCGTGGGTTTCGCAAATAGCGATCTGACAGTAAGCTTGAGCCCGATCTATAATACTCTCTGATTGGTCGAAATAATACCGGGGAGAGGAATCGGGAAAGCGGGAAGTGGTCAATTTGGTCAAATTGGTCAAAGTGGTCATATGTGGTCCCGGGAAACTCCCCAGTATCTTTAACAAACCCAAGGACGTATCCGTAAATGGTGTGGTTCGTGTTTAATTGCAAAAATGATCGCGAACCTGGGTTATCGATATACTGAGTTCACACAATGGTACTGTATCTGAAACCTCCGAACTCGGTAGACCGGTTTACCGGGTTCTCATGTCTCAGGTTCGTTCAAGCCGTGGAGCTAACTACAATATGCAGCATAACCCCTGCGCTCGAGGTTTCAAAACGACTAGCTGCAAAGATCTGAAGTACAGCGGTTGCTGGGCTGAATCCCAGCAACCGCAACAACAGCCCCTGTTCCGCCAGCTTAGCGTTCAGCACCGGCAGCACCTTGCCCACGGCCTTGGCTCGACAACAGAATGATGTTCTGGCCGCAGCCATGGCGGCCTTGTCGCCCTTGACCGGGCCGTCCCCAGGCAGCTGCGTCGCCGTCGTGGCATGCACCAGCAACGGATAGCCGTGCTGACGAGCGGAATCGTCAGCATGCACGTGCATTTGTTTCGTTTTCGATTTCATAGTAAGGTGCATCCCCAGTCATTTGGTCTAACTAACGACCTAGTTTCATTAATTGAATGTGTGTATTTTGCATATTTTATGAAGTCCAAGGTGCTGTTCGATGAAGCCGCGTAGTCGTCGTAGAAAAGGAGATGTCCATCCGAGGACACGACGCGTTTGGTACACAAAAAACTGAATTGTGCTTGAGCGTACATTGAATAGCAAACGGCTAGAATGCAAGCTCAACCACTGTCTAGGAACTTGTCAACAAAACGGAAACTACGTAGATTCAAGATTAACAGGCAACAATAGACTGGTGCGGTTATAAGCGCTCTAGGTTTCCAAATCGCTGCCTTTTGTGCTACGGAACTATTGAAGGAAGGCTTGCCCGCATCACAACGATACGTATAATGGAGCCTGACAGTGCGAAACCTCCTCCATATTTCCCTCCTGGTTCTATTCGTTACCATCGCAGGCACTGAAAAGCTCTTGACGTGGCATTATGAGAGTAACAGATCAGAACCGCCTTACCACTATTATAATAAGGCTTCACTACACGGCCAACAGTACGCATAGTATTAGCCAATCACATCGCTAAATTTGATTTGTCGTCAAACTGTCTTACGAATGCTCGACACAAGTGACTGTAGATGAAGGAGGCGTTCGGACACACAGGCGAGTGCCCAGTAGTTTTGTTGGCGCCTCACGCTTTCTTTTACATTTCGCAGTGATCGTCTTGACTGTATAGGGCTAGCTGTAAAGTTTCTATAGCGGAACTCGTATTGTGGGTTCTACTCAAAATTGGAGTGGTCGATTAGTTCAATCAACCGCCCCCAAATCGCTATTTTAGGCGCTGGATCCGTACTTGTACGAGGTACATCACGATTTCATAGGCATTTTGTATTGGGATGAAGTCCAAATTTGGCCGAAAGTAGTGGACCGATTCCCGTAGCCAAATTCCGACAGATTTATCAGTCAAAAATGGTCCGTACAAATTTTGTATAACCCGCAGCCCGAAAGCTGTACAGATAGCTAAATATAGTACAGATCTTAGTGACCTTCACTCACACGTATCAGGTGAAGCTAAGCAGCACTTCGACACCTCAAGATCACTCAAGTGCGCACTCCAGGCAACGAGCAATGGCGTCGAGCAAGCAAGCCGGCAAGGGCAAAGCTCCGCTGAGGCGCGGTGCTAAAGTCACCCCGAAGCAAACCAGCGCGTCTGCGTCCAAGAAGACCACCAAACCGAAAGCACGACGGGGAGCCACTGCAGTGACTGCGAGCGCAAACAAGCCGGTATCGAAGCGAAAGAAGAAGACTGGGCCAAGTGGCAGCGCTGGACATTTGGAGGCGACAGCGAGGACAGCTCAAGACGAAGATGCAGTCTCGGATGAACATGGGCATTGTGAAGAGCGTGATGCAGAGAGCAAGGACCCGAACGCTCAGGCCAAGGCAAAAGGTGGCCGTCCCACCGGAGCCCAAGGCTTCAATGAGTCTGATACGATGGCGCTGCTCACTCTTATCAACGAAATTCTCCCTCGTGGCGCCAACGAATGGGATCGCGTACGAGAGCTGTACAACGAGCAGCATGCAGAAATCGAAGATCGAGCTACGCGCACTACCGACTCGCTCAAAAGCCGATTCCGCCATGTCCTAGCACCAGCCGCACCAAGTGGCAAAACGCGTTGTTCAGCGGTGCGCGACCTCGCCGTTGACATCCAGAAGCGTATCGCGGCCAAAGTACACAACGTGACGGTGGATGATTCGCAAAGTGTAGGGGGCACCAGCGATAATGACGACTTTGGCGAGGGCAGCGACAGCGGCGAGGGCGAGAACGAAGACTCTGAAAGCAATTCAGGAAGCCAGGGTACCGTTAATTCTTGCCCATCGACGCAGGAGTCTAGTTCAGCCGTGGCAGCTTTGTCATCGTCAGCGCGACGTACAGAGCAAACTGCAACAAACAGTGGCTCCAAGCGATCTCGTCAAATCCAGCCGAAGGACCTTCAGCGAGGTTCCAAAGCCACCAAGGTTAGCAACAACCGAGTGAGCCGAGGCAGCGGGAAGGCATTGTGGACACGCCACACCGAAGAGCAAGCTTTGTACCGGGGCAACAGGGAGATGCAGCAGTTCTTGTCGGTCCAAAACGCCTCATTTCAAGATGCAAACACAACGCTCACCACCCGAGTGGCGATGCTGACTGCGGAAGTCGACAGCAAGCGTGATCGTATATTGGATCTGCGCGAAGAAATTCGCAAACTGAACGATCAAAATCGACGCAACGAAGAAATCATTGCTCGCAATGAAGAGACCATCCAACTCCTTCGGGACGATGCGCACCGCCTCGATCAAGAAAACCGCCGACTGTATGATGATAACTGTCGCCTCTACGAGTCTTCCCACCAGTGGTAACAACTACCCAGCTAGATCGAGGATGTCAGCCCCCACCACGTTTTCATATTCGTCTTCCGTAGCTCCTTAATTTTGATAGCAGCGTCTTACGCGTCCAAAGTGTCGGTAAGCGCAGCATAGTAGCGTCTGATGCGATCGGAAGCTTGGATGTCGCGAAAAAGCAGCGATTCAAACTCTTCATATAACGTTCTGCCTCCATCCAGCCATGTCTTCTCGTAGACGGTTTTTATCTGGTTGATTCCGACCCGGCGAGTTCGCACTTGGTGTAGGCGAGCGCAGGTTTCGATGACAATGGAGCGGTACTCATCATCATCCGCTGGGAGCGGCATCGTGAGCCTTGCAAACGAGCCTTGTAGAGATCTCATCCCCCATTCCGCTGCTTGCCGGGCCGAAACCAACTCACTGTTACGCGCCATCAGTGCCTCTAGCTCATCAAATCGGCCTTGCTCACGGAGGATACGTGGCTGGCGTGAGCGCTTCTTCAAAGGCGTCTGGATGCGACTTGATATTCCTTGACGCGACCTTGGAAATGCTGAATCCGCTATGGCGAAAAACCCTTCCGGTGTTTTATCTTGGAGCTTGCCATACAGGTCTTGGGCCACGGCAGCATCGTGCCAACTACCGGGGGCATTCATAAGTGCGCAAATGATAGTTCCGTCCGGTGCAAACACGAAAACGGATGAGCAGTAGTGCGAGCATGTCCACCCATTGTACTGGGAGTTTTGAGTGTCTTCGTCTAGCGATTCAGCGACAGGAATCTTCACACCATCGATGAAGCAAAATGCCCCTGAAAGACACGGATGACGGTCCGCAATGAGGTTGGCATAGTACTTGAACTGCTGCAACGTTCTGGGCCACGAAATTCTACCGTCGGGGGCCAGCTTAAGCGTTTCGAGAAGAATCTTCAATCCAAAATTGATGTAGCGGCTGCAGACACTTGGCGTGAGGCCAAATATCTCCTGGAGAGAGTGTTCGGCCATTGTGGAGTTCACAAAATGAAGCACCAGCCCTAGGGCTCCCGCCGGAGAGAGAGAGCGACGTGAAGGTCGACTCTTTCCATCCATGTCAACATCACGGCGAGGAACAGGAACACGGTCCCAGACTTCTGCAAAAAGATCCAGGAGGAAGTGATAGCTCGCGACATCAAACCCCGTCGTCGTGATAAAGGCTGCGTCGTTGCCACCAGCGTAGATGCATTCCCATGGCGTCCCGTGGCGCGGATTCGGTGGAAGATCTGCTCTAGTGAGAAAGCTTCTGCCGCGCTGCCGTGACTTGCGTAGCCGCTCGCCCTCTGCTGCCATGGCGAGAAGGAGCCTAGTGGACTCGTCCGTCCGCTCGTCTTCTTCGTCTCCGTATACGATGCAAGCGAGCCGCGCCAGTCGCATGCTTCAGGATTGAGTTCAGCGTTGAGTTGAAGGATGTGAATGATGGTCATGTGTTTTAGACCTCGTTTAGACCGTCTAAAATTTCTGTCGGAGGGGGGGGGGGGGTGCTCCGACAGATGGAAAATCTGTCGTGCCGGCTCCGTCTAAACTCCGTCTATTTTTAGACATTTGTACCAAATCTGTACGAAATCTGGCTGACAAACCCTACGGGAATCGGTCCAGTCACAATATCTAAGTGCAACATAAAATCCAGAGCTGTAGAGCGCGGCCTTGTCTCTGACTGCAAGTGGAGGAGTGTTCGTACCGCAGTGCTGAGTCCGCGTAAGGCGTTTGCTTCTCGATATACCGGTACGGGCAACTTCAAGGTCCACTTTCGTCAGTGCATTGACGTCTGTAGATGCTTCTTCTTGATCGTTTGGAAGCTAGGTACAGTATCGCTCCCAAGGACACAGCCAAGATACTGGAGGCATTTGAATATATTTCGTTTCAACCGTTGTGGACGCGCTCCCGAGAATCAAACCCTCCGCAAGCATACATGTAGCAATTGCCAAACAATTGCTACATGTATGGGGGGTGCTATTTTCACGATCAGCTCCAGGTAAAAATGAACACACGCTTTGAGAACGGTCACTTGAGGTCTTGTCTCCTTTACTCCTTGTCATTAAGGCACGAGAAGATTGAGCGCTGAAAAGTCATGCACATATGTAGATACCCGAAGATGAAGCCCAAGCCTTGGGCCCCAAGGCAACAGGAACGAGTTGCTGTGCACGTTCGGAGCCTATCAAGGGTCGGCAAGCCGTGAGGCACGCGTCCGGCGCGTGCCATATCAGCGTCAACATTATCAGGAGGGCGATTACTCGGGCTCCGATATGGCCGACAGACACCGGCCTCAGTGCAGAGCTTTCCACCGGTAGATAACACGATGGTGTCGGACTACGAGCCGGAGGTGGAGCCGGTGCTGTCTCCTCCTCGTCCGAGTCTGCGCCGCAAGCACCACCACGTTGGCCTGTGGAGGTTGGCGCTTGCTTCGATGTTGAAGTTGCTCGTGTGTCTGTGCTTCGTGCTCTTCGTCGCGGGCCAAGCGGCGTATGTGTCGCCGCTCTACAGAGACTACATCCAGGCCAAGGTGACGGCGTGGTGGGGGTCCCACGAGGAAATGGTGGACCCGTCGTATCTGCTGCTCGTCGGGGTGGGCCCTACTCTCGCGTGTATGGTGCTGGTGCAGTGGCTGTGTCGACTGCAAACACAGCGCGGAGTTTGGGGCGTGGCCAAGCTGCTACGGCGCAGACCGTCTCCAAACTGGCTCAGCTACGGCGAGCTGTTGTTTCTTGCGGTACTCGTAAGCGGCAACGCGCTGGTCTTCTGGTACGGATATACCAAGCGCCATGGCCACAAGCCGCGATTCACGGGAGACCCGCCACCACACCCGCAGCCTCCTCCGTCGTCAGGGTCTTCTCAATACGTGAAGATGGTCGGCAACGCATTGGGCTTTAACTGCCTTTTCAACATGGCGATGCTCTTCCTGCCGGCTACACGCACCAGCGCGTGGATGGAGGCGATCAACATGTCGTACGCGAACGGCATCAAGTATCATCGGTGGCTCGGCGTCGCTGCTGTCTTGACTGGAATTGTTCATTGTGGGTGTTACTACTTCTCCTGGCTGGAGGACGGGAGATGGAAGCAAATGGCGCTGCCGTGTTGGGACTGTTCGCTACGTGAGCGGAAGGGGGGGAAGGTCTGGGTCAACGTGTTCGGCGAGGCCGCGCTGTTGTGCTTCCTGTTGATCGGAGTGACGTCGATCCCGTGGATTCGGCGGAGGATGTTCAATCTCTTCTACAACGTGCACCAGCTCCTGTTCCTGGCGGTGATCTTCACGATCCTGCACTGGGCGAGGGCGCTGTGGTTCCTCCTCCCCGCATTCGTCGCCTATTTCATCAGCCGCGTGCTCTCGCACTGCAACGGCTCCGCTGCAGTTCAAGTCGTGCAGTTCTCCGCGCTGTCTCCTACACTCTGCAAGCTTGTAGTCGCGCGCGCGTCAGGGGAGCGAGGACAGTTCCACGTCGGCCAGTTCGTGTACGTGAACATACCAGCCATCGCGCGGCTGGAATGGCACGCGTTTACCATCGCGTCGTCTCCGCGGAAGTCGTTGTACGACCAATCGCCTGCTAACAGCATGACGCTCGTGATCAAGGCACTGGGCGACTGGACGGACAAGTTGATGGTGCACCAGCAAGAGTGTGAGCGCAACGGCATCAAGCCTGAGGTGTATGTGGATGGGTATTACGGGTCGTCGTTAAGTCCGGTCTACTCTGCGTACTCAACTGTAGTCCTCGTCGGTGGAGGCATTGGCGTCACGCCACTGCTTGGGGTGCTGGAGGATATCTGCGCTGCTGCAGAGACTCGGCACATTCAAGGCCGAAGCTTATTCCCGCGACGTGTTGCCGCCATCTTCGTCATGAGAGAACTGGAACTGCTGAAAGAGATGCACCCTCTCTTATCGCGCATTCGTGACTTGGATCCTCACGGCCGCTCCATTTCCGTGAGTTTAGCGTTGACAACCACCCCACGATCCCAAGAATTGGATGCGTCGCTTGACGTTCGTGCTTATTGGCCCATAAAATCGCCCTCGCTGATCAAACCAGTAGTCTTTACGCATTCTGCAAAGCAAGGTTGTCCGTTTGGAGCGTCGCTAGGCGCCAGTGGCATTTCAATGCTACATATCGTCGTATTTGGGGTCGTCGTTGGGCTTTTGGTGACATTCCAGTTTGGCAACGGCGTTTTGATCGACGGACTGCAGGACAGCGTGTGGGTGGTGCAGCTTCTCGTCAAGGCATCCGCATTATTTGCCGCTGGTATCTGCGTTTACGGCGGAGTAGCGGTGATGCAGCGGACTCGCAAGGTTGAGGCGGAATCCAAATCACTAAAGCCTCCGTACACTTTGGAGAATGCGGGACTCGAAGAGAATCTTCTACCGCAAACCCGACACGAAAGGATCTACGCCGGAGTGCGGACATACCGAGACCTGCTCAGCGATCTCCAGGTCAAGGTTGGGCGGAGGCCAGATCTGGCGGTTCATCTTCGGCAAATACACACAGAACAACGGCAGCGATACGCAGGCGGCGGATCCCCCATCGGTGTATTCGTGTCAGGCCCACAAAGTTTGAAGACTGCGGCTGCTAGAGCTGCTGCCTCCATTGGTGCAGGGGATTTCGACATCCATGAAGAGGAATTTGAGTTATGAATGAAAGGAAAACAACATTTTTTAAATCAAATCTTGCAAAAGCGCGTTTGATAGTCTGGAAAACTATCATTCCTGCGCAGTTTTCGTGTGCTGAATGGTGCCCTGTCGATATATATACACGCTGCAGTATGATACAGTTTAGGAAGCCACCGCCATCGAGATTCTACATGTATTTCAGAACTTGGCGTTGCTTATATCTTTCGTAGTAGCACTTAGATAGCAGTAGAGGACGTGTGTTTCAATTGCATTGTATTGTGAACGCCTTACGCGAGCCGTCGTACCACCGTGGTGGGTCAGCCTGCGTCAGGTATGTGTTTCAAAGTGAAACTTTACAAAAAATCAACACAAACCCGATGCATGCGAAAACTTAAAAGTTACCCTGTACTGTACAGGGCAACAGTTGCGTACATGCACTGTGTACAGGCTGTACACCATTTCCCAATCAAGTTGCCAAGTTTCCCAGCCAGGCTGCAAAATGCCCCGTCCGTGGGGATTGCTAATTCAAGGCTGTGTGGCGACACACAATTTTTAATTTAAGGCTACAGAAAGTGGCGATTTGCAAGAAAGTGGCGCTTTTCCCAGACTTGCAAAAATCGCCCCATCGTCATCCCACCGTTTTGCAAAACTCACCAGATGCATGACTGCCCTATGGTATTGCATGCATGCCCCATTCAGATGTGGTTCGCCAAATGCACCGTTTAGGTGGTTATATGCGCTGGAAACTGGTTGCCATGCCATAGGATATTTATGTTAAGGTGTATGGACCACTTTTCATTGGATTCGGGGACACGATGTCGACTTCATGTGGGCAAGCATCCCTCCGCCCACGCATGCAATACCATAGGTCGGTCATGCATCTGGTGAGTTTTGCAAAGCGGTGGGATGACGATGGGGCGATTTTTGCAAGTCTGGGAAAAGCGCCACTTTCTTGCAAATCGCCACTTTCTGTAGCCTTAAATTAAAAATTGTGTGTCGCCACACAGCCTTGAATTAGCAATCCCACGGACGGGGCATTTTGCAGCCTGGCTGGGAAACTTGGCAACTTGATTGGGAAATGGTGTACACTGTACTTATTAGTACACTGTGCAACTCTTACGGTATCCTTCATTTTCTGTAACTTACTAAAAAAAGAAGAGAACATTGCGAAGTGTATTCATTCTGTGAACTGATATTTTGAGCAACACAAAGCGACCTCTACGTGAGAGCGGACTTTCCCCATCGATATCTTTATCCTCCAGTTAGCCACGCACAAACGGCGCCGTCGGAGCAGTGGCCTCGCTCACCAACCGATTCCTTAGTTTTCCTCGCCTTCGGCGTGCACATCTTTAAACTAGGATTTTGTATGGAATGCATGTTATTAAAGCCGTCGTCGGAAAACGTGACACAACTCTGCGGGGGGGGGGGGGGGCGAAACACAGCCCGGGTGACGATTCTGCCACTGGCAACGAGCGACAAAGTTAAACGACTGGTTAGAAGAGACTGGAGCTTGAGAGCCACATCCTTTTGCACTGCCTGTACAGTACAGGCGGCCCCGCTGAATATGCAAAGGTCGGACTGAAAAAGTGTGCAAGGATGCAAGCTTTGCACAGGTTTCACATGCATGCCAAACGTACTGATTTACTCAATTAAAGTTAGTTGAGAATGCGGCGCATCGACATTAAGTCGATAATTCCCGAGTGCTTCCAGCAATTCCTGATCGTGTCGGGAGTAACTGCGTCCCAAGCCTTGAGTGGCCCACTTTACAGCTGTAAGAATCGTGATCTCTTGCGGAAGCCCAGCACTGTAGCGGTCGATACTGTCCTCAATTTTGATTCGTGTGAAGTAACCCCCAACGCGAGCCTTTCATTTCCTATTGCCATGTAGCAACTTGCACATGCACACAACTTCCCGCAATGCGACACTTCTAGCTCCAAATTCATTTACCTCAGTACATTGCCCCGACCAGGTCAAGCAAATCCCATCTACATCTGCACATGATCGGCAAGGTACATTGCCTGTCGCAAGTGCACATCTAGCGGGGCCGCCTGTACACAGTAAAGGGGAAGACAACAAAACATGTAACAGTAATCTGCTTCCTCAGCGAACAGGCAGAACCTTATACTTTTTGAGAAAGCATCTTTCCCGAATTGTACCACACTTAAAGCGATGTATTGTTTTAGTGAACAGTGGAGTCCCACTGAGGATTCCAGTGGGACTGTAAACTACGATTCCACCAATCATCTATCGTAAAGCGGGAATATATCCGGGCCTAACTTCAAGGATGCGCAGTACATGCAGTCAACGCCGTGCAAGTGGCTCAAAACAAGGAGATCGGCGGCTACCTAACGAAGCTATAAGAGCTACAGATCTCCGCGAGGTAGATACACATGGAGCTCTGCCTCGCAGTGTTTCGTGCCCATTGGGAACTCCCCAGGCAAGTCAGCGACTACCTTGGGCTGCAGTCGAAACTCAAGACGTGTGCATGTATCCATCCATCACGGAGCACGGAGTCTCCGTACTTCAGTGGCTAAGTCAGTACATTGGATCAATAGGGGTTGTTTACACATTCCTTTCATAACGTATAAACCTGAGGTGTCTTATACATATCAGGTGTTCGCTGAGGAAGCAGATTACTGAACTTGCACATCCAAATTTTCCATTTTACAGTCTCCAATTGATCTCCAAAAATCTAGCGAGCCGCGGATCGTACGATGATGCCGTCGACACTGTCCGAAAGCTCGAGCTGCAAGCAGCAAGCAGCGAGCAACAAATCGTTGGCAACCAGTAGCGCTACATGTACATACCGCGGCCTCGCTCCGTGTCGCAGTGGCCTTTCAACCAGCTCTCCGACGGCGACTCCCACGCTTACTTGCAGAGCTCGTCCAAGCCGACACTGCGATCACCAAGGACCTCCAAATTTTGGCTCGTTGTACGGAATCTGCTCGTGCATAAGGAGGTCGAGCCACGCAGCCGACGGCGCTTTGGACGTGCATGCTAAGGCAGACACATCGCGTTTACGCGAGCGCGTGCGCCGCTGGACCGGGTCGCGACCAAGATGTCGCCGAACTTCATGTACAGCTAGCGGGTTTCGCTAGCTTGGCCCTGGACCGCCGGCCCGTCCGTCGCATTCGTCGACAATTTGCGTTAGCGACATCTGCAGGCTTGCCGAGTCTTATTGGCCCGAGGCACGGACTCCGCGGACACCTCGACCGACCGCCGACGGTCTCCGCCGGACCGTGGCGCCATGGATCCGGCGTGTGTCCTTCTGTTCGAGCGGCTGTTGGCGTCTCAGAGCCAGGCGTGCTTTAATCTGCAGCGTCCTTTACATTTTACACTTTTAAAAAGTGTAAAATGTACCGCGTCGGTGGCCAGCCATCCGCATTCACGGAGGAAGGTGGCTTGAACAAACCGACAAAGCCGCGCCGGGCACATCATGAGGATCTCGCGTTGCGTCCGGACGAAGGCCGCGAGACCGACTCCCTGATACACTGTATCGAGCGCATAACCATCGTGTACATGTGCGTACACGTCCAACGTGAGAAAAAGAGAATCGCACAGACATAATAAGCAAAAGCACAGACGAGTACCAGGGAAATGCACAGATGCCGTAGCGCGATGGGCAAGCCGTAGCAGTGTCGTCAAACCTTTTCTACCAATTGTATCACTGCACGTAGCCCCCACACTAGCACTAACCCAGCCACCCAGCCACTCATTTCGAGATTCTCCAAGCTTCGTCGAGCCTCCAAGCCACCTGTTCATCTGCTGCGCGCGCCTAGAGCCCCAAGTCTGGCACGCCGCCCGCACGTCTGCTGGTGCCCAAGTCTCCCGCGCTACTGCTGAAGTTCCCGGCGCTCGTGTCTGCTGCGCGCCTGTGTCTACTGCGCGCCCGTGTCTGCTGCGCGCCCGTGTCTGCTGCGATCCCGCGCACTGCTGGAGCGTCTGACGGCCGAGTCTGCTGCACGCCAGCGCGTCCGCGCTGCTGCTGGAGTTCCTGGCGCCAGAGTCTGCTGCGCGCCCGCGCTACTGCTGGAGCGGCTGGCGCCTGTGCTTGCCGCGGGGTTCGTGCTACTGCTTGAGCCCCTGACGACCAAGTCTACTGCTGCGCCTCGCTACTGTTGGAGGGCCTGACGGCCGTGTCTACCGTGCTGTTGGTGCTACTGCTGGAGCATCGGGCGGCCCGTTTTCGCTGCGCTTGTAGCGCCACTGCTGCGCCCGCTGGCCCAGCCCTTCGCCTGCGACTTGAGTGCCGTGTCTCCTGCGCTGACGCGCGCTGCTGCAGCGTGTGCGTGTCTACTGAGTTGCCCCGCCGACTTGAAGTGCGTGTGCTGCGTGACGCGCTGCTGTCAGAGCCCCGAGGCTTACCTACGGCTTGCGCGCTTCATCTGTTGCGCTGTGTATTACGTTTGCGAGTACGCCTCGTCTAAGAGTAATGAACAGGCTATCTCGGCGTGACTTTGCTACATTTTGGAACGAGGGTTTCGTTGTCGGCGACATCGGTATTAGTGACGAGCTGTGCGAGCGTGCTCTAACTGAAGTTGAAGGGCTTGAATACGAGCCTATTTTTGGCGATGTATACCGGCGGCGACGAGATCAGTTTCGTCGACAAGCAAACGTAGACCCAATTGGCGATGCAGTGGGCGAGATACACACTTTGATCGCCGAAATGTTGGCTGCTATCTACGCAGGGTGGAGACTGGATCGTAATGGATGGCATGCGATTATGTCGTATCCTGGCGGTGGCGACCAAGCTGTGCACCACGATTTCCCAGCTTTTGAGACTGAAGAAGCACTGCATACTCGCGACATTGTCCAGGCCTCGATAATAATAGCGCTGATGGATGATACGCTATTTCACGTATACCCTGGTTGCTTTGGTAGTCAAGCGGACCATTCGGACCGGGAGACGCTAGTCTTACAGCGAGGTGAAATGGTATTTTTTCGTGGTGACTTGGCACATGCTGGTGCCGCGTTTGACGCGCTAAACATTCGCCTACATTGCTATGTACTGGTGGAGGGGATTGAACAAGAGGAAGATGCAACGGAGGCGGTGCATTTCCGGACGTTTCGCTGTGAAAGGTGTTTGGCTCTTGTCTACTCTAGATTGGAGCTGCGCGACCACCTTAGAGTATGTAGGCCGGGGCGATATCGGTGTCAGTATTGCAATAGACCCTACACGCTACGGAACTCTCTCAACCAGCACATTGGACGCCACCACAGAAGTCAACAAGTTCACAGGCAGCAAGTGGTCAGGCGTCGTGGCACAATTGAATCCGAAGAGGGGAAGGCAGGAGGAAGAGAGTGCCGGAGATGACAACGAAGACTCGGGCGAGGGGAAGCGCAGATGAAGAAGGTAGTGACGAAAACGACAGAGAGGATAGCAGCGACTACATGGAGTCCGATGGTAGTGCAGGCGACGAAAGTGATAACTAAGGTCTAGCCGTTGATACTCTTACAAAGGTTTCAGTAGGCAGGAGGAAGAGAGTGCCGGAGATGACAACGAAGACTCGGGCGAGGGAAGCGCAGATGAAGGTAGTGACGAAAACGACAGAGAGGATAGCAGCGACTACATGGAGTCCGATGGTAGTGCAGGCGACGAAAGTGATAACTAAGGTCTAGCCGTTGATACTCTTACAAAGGTTTCAGTATTCAACTGCTTATATACCTGTAGTCGAGGGCAAAGCAAAATAAAACGCTGGGAGTTACGCTATTGATATAACATATTCGTACACGGATAGTGGCAACTGTGAGAGCGGCAACAGTGCTAGCGGAAGGAGCCGGAGATGGTGTTCACAGCGATTAGTGATGGAACGAAAGGGCAATGGCGGACGGAGATAGTGAAGACGGAACACGATGGACGGTGACACATCTAGAGGGCGGTGACAGAACGAGAGGGAGGTGACAGAACGAGAGGGAGGTGACCGAACGAGAGGGTGGTGACAGAACGAGAGGGCGGTGACAGTAATTGCCAAACAGAATGTAGTATATGTTTCTGTTTAAAAAGCTCTCAGACTTCCTACGTATCTGGGCACAGTATAAACTGCATGTCAAGAGCTCGAGAAGCACGTAGCGGCCTGCCTTCACTCTCATGTTGCAACGGAAGTGGTGCGGAGCTGGGAGCACTTTCATCATCTGTACGCTGCTTTTTCACTGATTTCACGGATTCGGTCGACTTGATTTTGCGGATCTGCCGGTTGAAGAGTTTTTCCGATCTGTCGTCTCCACCCGGTCGCCCCAATTTACTTGCTTTACGCCCAACGAGAACATGGCAGCACGTGCGGAACTTCGAATAATGCCCACATCCGCATACACATTTCTCCACATCCACAACCCAGCCACTTTCAGGCATCGAATCGCTGTGCGCATACTTCAAAGACCACGTCACAATGTTCTTGTACAACTTTGCGGCGCGCGCACGTTGTTCACGCACTAAGCGCAGGACCCAGTATCATTGCATTCTGCTCCTCTCCTGGTGCAATGTCTGCGGTAGCGTCGAAGGGCCCATCTATTGCTAGGCAGAGCTCCTCCAGTTCCTCGGCCTTTGGGGTTTCTTCACGCGACAAATGTTTCCACTCTCACCAAAGCGGGGTTATCAGTACTGAAAGCAACAACCCGACCATTTGCTATCATAGCGGATGCGGCCCGTACTGTAGTGCCATTAGGGGCTTGGAGCTGAGTCTCCGTCGTTGGAGGTGTGGTGACAGCATCGCAAACCATGACTTGGGTAACGCTAATCAAACGCTGCATATGATACCGACGTCTCCCAGTGTACTTCTTCATGACTGCATTGTAAGTCTCGCATGGGTTATTAGTCGTCGCAAACCCATTCGGCGTGTGAAATATTTGCCAGCGCCAATACCTCCCGTCTAGCCACTGTGAAGTAAAATAGGTGGTGAAGGCCTTCAGTTGAGGAATGGATCTCCATTTGGAAAGAACAGACTCCTTCTCCGTGTAGTAAGAGCTCATGTTCTCAGTGTAGTGCATACGCACTTTAATTCCATCCATGACTTCGCGACGGTGCTCAGGCTCCAGGTGACGAGTGCGTTTACGGACGTTGTACAAGACGTGAAAAAAACACATCAAGTACGTTGCTGTTGAAAATTCGCAGATCTGCCGGAAGCCGTTTAGCTGCGCATCCTCGGCATCACCCATCACGGCATTTATATGAATGCTTGCCGTCGGTCGCACGCGTTTAATTACGCGAACGAAGGCGCTGAGGCACATTGCGTATTCTTTCGCAGTCCGTCGGCTTACGATAAAAATTGCTCCGAGTTGATACTTCCTTGCTGCGTCTGAGAATCCGCAAGTGATTACAGGATACCCTAGATCACTCCAGCTTAAATGTCGCGTCAGCGTGAAAAAGCGTAAATCGACTTTCCGAGGCGTAATCGAGAGATCCCAGGACCAACGCTATACTTGTTACACCAACAACGAAAGAGTCTGCATCGGTTCCGTTACCAACATAGGCATTGCCGTTTTCGTCATCTTGGTATCCAAATAGAAAGGCTTGATTTTGATCACCAGTTGGGTTAAACGGATGCTTCCGCACTAGCTCTCGAATAGCATGGATGGAGTTTTCGTCCCTTGGAGTTTCCGCAGATACTTAGCACAGTTTGTCACTTGAGACTGACTCAGGTGGCCTCGTTTGGGCTCGATGATGTCGGAGGCATGGCGCATGTTGCTCAGAATCAGTTGAGGCGGTATAGCGCACTTTCATCTTGCTGCAAAATAAACTTTCTCATTTCTGCTGTAATCGGAGCTTTGTGACGACCCTGACATTCAATCTCTTTGTCTCGAACATGATCCACTCCATTGTGGTAGACGTACCACTGCTTTGCGGTCTCACACTCCCATACCTTCCACATAAACTTGCACGGCCCGTACAGTTTACACGTTTTGCTAGTGCAACGAAATCTCCTCTCCACCATTACATGGTCGAAGCTTCGACAAATAAGGCATCGCTTCGCTGGGTCTGTGTGCGATACGCGCGAGCAGCAAAATTCAAGCTCTTGAAATTCATCGAAGTCTGGAGCCGAGTCAATGAAGCCAGAAGCTCCCAACAGTAGCTCCCTCGTGTCATGATTTGTGGGCGATACTTCTTGCTCACAGCAGCAGCAATGCCCGGGGTTCGTACACCGCTGTACACGATATCCCACCTCTCTCCAGCCCGCTCGTACAGTTGCTTGTTACCGCCCTTTGGCGCAGTCACCACAATCTCAAGTCGTCACCACCCTCTGGTGCAGTTACCACAATCTTCCGCTCGTCCACCGCCCTCTGGCGCAGTCACCGCGAACTCCCGCTCGTCACCGCTCTCGGGCGCAGTCACCGCGATCTCCCGCTCGTCACCGCTCTCGGGCGCAGTCACCGCGGTCTCCGCTCGTCACCGCTCTCGGCGCAGTCACCGCGGTCTCCCGCTCGTCACCGCCCTCTCTGAAGCAGTCACCCCGATCTCCCGCTCGTCGCCGCCCTCTGAAGCAGTCACCCCGATCTCCCGCTTGCCCAAGCACCTGGTGTAGCCCCGCGCGCCCTTACGACACGTTAGGACGGATGCCGTCTTTTGTAGTCGGAGAGCTTCCACGCGTGTTCTGGTCCTCTGGTGCCTCCAGCCGCGCTGACAGAGCTCAATCGCTGATGAATGAACGGTGGCCGTCGTCCTAACAATACTAGTTTAGGCATCGCTGGAAATAATGTACAGTTCCCTTATTTTAGGCCCAGTGTCTGTGCTTTTCTCGCTATAATCTGTGAAATTCAACCATCTGACACAATTCTCTGTGCCGTTCCTTAGAGCTCTGTGCAGTTCGCCTTTTTGGCTGTGTGTTTAATCCGTATCGTCTGTGCATTTCTACCGGTCTCGTCCAACGTCCAGATGCCAACAAGGTGCGTGATACTATTTTTCTTGCATTGCAACGCGTGCAATGCTGCAGCTATCGGATGTGGAGGGGAGGACTCCTCCCGGAGGAGCTCATCAGGAGAGGAGGGAAGGCACGCGCCTTTGGAGGCGCCAAGTGACAGGCGAGGGGCTCAACCACCGAGACGAGCAGCTCCAGTCGCGCATGACACATACTCACTCTTCTTTCTGCGCAGCGCGTACCAAGCGCCGCTTGCCCCCTCACACGATGGCGAAATGGTTGAGGCTGCTGGCGCTCGCGGCAGTGGTTGTCGCCACCTCCATCCACATAGCAGAGGCGAAGACGTCCGTCGTGGTCACTCGCACGTACACACCCGCGACGCGGACGCCGTCCGTGGTCGCGACCGTGAGGCCGCCGTCGGAGGAGCTCGACGATGACCCGGACGACGACGTCGTCCGTGCCGCCTCATCCTCTAACTCAAGGTCGGCGAGCGTGAGTGACCTCGATTCGGACGATGACGCCGACGATGAGGACGAAGATGACTCATTCTCCTCCGCGGGGTCCTTGGCCATGGTCCCCGTTCCCTCAAACATCAAGATCGGCTCCACCGCCGGCACGAAGGACAAGATCGTGTCCACATACCGCAACTGGGTGGGCCCGAGCATCGGCAAGCCGTCGGACCCGGCGTTCGACAAGGCGTGCTGGCGCAAGGCGCACATTATGGACACGTGCCCCTACGGCTACGACTACAACACCAAGATGTGCTGGGCCGAGTGCCCCATGGCGTACCCCGTCGAGTGCGGCTTTGAGTGCATCCGCCAGAACGACGACTGCGGCTCCGAGATCTACGCCAAGTTTGTGAGTGTGGCCAACGCCTTCTTCTCGGTGCAGATTCTGGGCGTGTTTGGGTCCTTCGCCAAGCTCTCCAAGACCGTGCGCGTCGGCATCAAGTGCGCGCGCGCCATGTTCGGCACGATCCGCGCCATCGTCAACTACATCCGCGCGCTCAAGGTGTCGGACCCGCAGCTGGCGGAGGACAAAGTGTTGCTGGCCATCTACCAGACGAGCTACATCACGATCGACCTGCCCGTGAGTATCGTCATGTGTATGGGCCGATCGTACCCGTGGGAGGTGCTGGACCCGGCCAGTGTGCTGATGGGAACCGTGCAGGTGATGCTGGGCGAGATCCTGGCCCGCCAGGACAGCATCATCAAGTCCTGGGGCAAGTTCAAGGCCTTCCTCACGCGCTCCAATTTCACGTACGCCGTGAACGACCTGAACGAGACCGAGATCTCGTCGCTCAAGACCGGAATGGAGTCCAACTCCTCGTGCGGCTATGAGCTGCAGCGGCTCACGGACCGCACGTGGCGCACCATCGCCGAGATGAAGGAGGAGAAGCCCGACATCTCCACGGACGACCTGCGCGTGGCCGTGTACAAGTCGGACTTGATGCTGCACGACATCCCGACGGTGACCAACAACTGCATGGACCAAATGATCCTCGAGTCGGACGAGGCCACGGCCTACAAGACGCGCGACACGCTGCGCAAGACGTACGGCGTGATCGTGGACGACTTGATCGACAAGGGCAAGAGCGACAACGGCACGTCGCTCACGGCCAAGCAGTACACGCGCGTGGTGGCCGACAAGGTCTTGATGACGATCGCCACGCTCTTCTACATCGATCTCACGCGTATCTCGGGCATGCTGTCCGAGTACATCCAGACCATCTGCGGCCCCACGCAGCTCGTGGGTGAGATCGACGACGGCACGGACGACAACACCCTTGGCCTGCGGATCGTCGGCGCCGCCTTCAAGGGCAGCAAGAGCTCCTGGAAGCGCCGGGGCGACGGCGTCGTGCGCATCACCTTCGTGAGCACCGACACCAAGGACGTGACGGTTAACATCATCTCGGGCGGCGACAAGTTCGACGAGCAGGACGTCCCCGCCGGCAAGACCGTGACTTGGACATCCAACGTGACGGCGCTGGGCGGCCGGACGCTGTACCTTGATCGCTGGCGGCCTGGGTTCCTGGGTCTGCCGGGTACCGGCGGTGGGTCGTTGAAGCTCTGGGTGCCTCGCGCGAGCGAAGGCGGCCACCTCGACCTCACCGCGCAGCTCAACGTGAGCTAGATAGAGAACTACCTATAACTTAGAAGTCGAGTAGCTAGTGGCTGGTGTAGTAAAGTGCAGTGCTAAGCAAATAAATTAATGGCAATGAGTGAAGTGGATCACCGATTGATCAGAAGTTGCAGTCAAGCGAGCGCTGCGTGCCTTTAGTGCCGCATAGGTCCCGAACGTTGCCCACCGGAAGCCAGGACCCTCAACGACACGCGACGCGTGCCTTCCGGCGGCAAGAGCCACAGGGTTGAAGAGGTATCCGCGCGGACGATCTAATCCATCGAGCAGAACGTGGTCTCTGCACGTCCCGCATCGCCTCCGATTTGGCGCCGGGGCGTGTGGCTTTCGCCAATAAGCAGCTCCGTGATACGTTCAGGATCGTGAACACCCGTCGTCGGACAGAGCGCAGACGGTTGGCTCCGACGGTGTCTTCGAACACCAAATTGATGAGGGCGGGGCTATCCACCGATTTGCCTGTCGACAATCACCTCGCCGCATTTGAGGCGCACTGTGCCAGCCTGCCATCGGGGAAACTTTAGGCTCAATGCCGAGCAAATGCATGTGCATGTAGCGCATGAAGCGTTCGTGGCAACCGATAGATGAATGGAGGGCGGGGAGGGGTGCATGCGTTGAGACGAGGGCCCTGGCTCGTCGTCATGTAAAGTGATGTCTGTCTGTCTGTGCACCGTCTGGTTACGGCGTACAGTACAGTACCGCCGAAGATACACTTCAGGTAAGTTTGTCGGTGGTGTCACCCGCACCACTGGAAGCATGGCCACCGTTGCAGTGCTGGCGAATCTGCACCTTACTGCCAATGTATGTCGTTTTTTAGACGTACTCTAAGATTATGAGGGTGAGAGCCAAACAATTCTGGATTGGATTGCATTGTAGCTGTGTCTTTTAGCCGACGCTTGCTCGATGGATAAACCATGAACTGAGCGATAGTGCACTGTAAAATGATAGAGATAGCATTGGAGTGTGCAGTATACACTTTCACGCGAAGACGCACGGTGCACTCAGCACTGGAGTGGCAGGGATATGTATGTACACGGTGCACTCAGCACTGGAGTGGCAGGGATATGTATGTACCGGTACATGTATTTGCGCCGACCTTCGTCTGGCTCGGCACACTCGGAATGGACCAGCAGAACTGGGCAAGTCTGACCAGTCCACGGCGCTTTGCCAGGCCTGGCAACGCAAGATCGGTGACGACGCCATTGGCGGATGGCACGGGGCCGCAGGGTGTACGGAGCTGTGTCGCCGATACGGGCGACAAGATTTGACACGAAAGCACGGTTTCGAGGGCCCTCGACGCAGCTGGAAGCCATCGTCGCAGTCGCAGATCCAGAGCGGCAGACGCCGCCACGTCCGCGCTGTCAATGAATGCAGTGGTGTCTTCCACGGTTAAGGCTTCACGCCTTCGAACACTTTTACGCATGTCCTTTGGAGCTTGGCTCAGAGGCAGCTAGCTACCCACACACCCGCACTGAGAAATGAGTCCTCTACACTGTAGCTGCGTTGTCGTGGTACAGCACTGGACTGCAGAGGGATCACGCGGCTCCACGCAAGTCCCTCCGATTCGTGTTCGAGTAAAGATCACCCTCGGATGCTGTGCGCTTGAGACGGCTCCACTCGTCAACACAATAACCCTCAGCAAGCACAACCTGGCGTGTAATAGGAGCTGCCATTGGCCCAAGGGCGTGTGCCTCCCTCCGTACGTGAGCTGGTGGTCCAGCTTTTGCGTGTACCAGTACCGTACCCGCCTTTCGTCCGCCGCCTTTTCCAGCCACTTGGTTCGTCTCGACACCTCTACCCTCGCACCACCACCCGAGGTCGACAGCATTTGACAGACCGATGCCATGGTTTCGTACACTGTAGCGACTGCCAAAACCCGAGAGTCATTCCGCAACTCGCCTTCGACCGAGCACGTCAAGTCCCCATGGCACCGAGCAACGCGGAACCGACGGCCACTCCTCGCGTCGACGCGGCCTTCTCATCGCTCAAGACGCCCGATGACAAGCGCAACAGCCTCGTGGGCGAGCCTCAGGTCGCTACTCCATGGAGCAGCCGCGTCCCCGTTGCTGGCAACCTGCTGCAGGTGGTCATGGTGGCGGCCATCGCCGTCTACGCGTATGGCCAGCTCTTCTACTTCTCAGACACGTACACCGACCTGAGCTCGACGATCGGCACGTGGTTCGGTGTCCCTGTCGGCGAGGACAAGAACGCCGGCGGCCACTCGGAAATGGTGCGACCCACGTACTTCTTCCTCTTCGCCTTCCTGCCCATCGCGGCGTCGCTGGTGTTTCTCGAGCTGCTGAGGCACTTCAACGTGCGTCGGATCACGTCACAGTCAGTCCTCAGCCTCACGCGCGTGCTCCGTCGTAAGCCGCGGGTCTTCGGGTGGGTGGCCCGAGTCAGCTTCGGCGAGCTCCTGTTCCTGCTCTTCCTCGTTGGTGGCAACGTCTACGTGTTCTACAACTACTACGTCCGCCGCGTCGAGAAGATGCACAAGAGGGGCCGCGAGTTCAACTTTGAGCTGTACCTGGAGATGATCGCGCTCACGCTGGGCTTCACGTGCATCTACAACATGGCCTTCCTCTTCCTGCCAGCCACGAGGAACTGCGTGTGGATGGAGTTCCTCAACATCTCGTACGCCAACGGGATCAAGTACCACCGCTGGGTGGGCGTTATCACCGTCTTGACCGCGCTGTTCCACTGTATCGGGTACTACTGGTCGTGGATCCGACAGGGGGAATGGAAGGAGAACGCCCTACCCTGCTTCGACTGCGAGGTCGGCAGCAAGGAGGGCCACGACCCGTGGATGAACTTCTTCGGAGAGATCGCGCTGCTGGCCTTCCTGGCCATTGGACTGACGTCCATCCCGTGGGTGCGCCGCAAAATGTACAACACGTTCTACTCGGTGCACCACCTCTTCCTCATCGGCACCATCTTCGCCGTGCTGCACTGGAACCCGGTCCTGTCGTGGATCTTCCCCTCCGTCATGCTCTAAGTCGTCTGCCTCGCGCGCTCCAGCGCCAACGGCTTCTCCCCGGTCTCCGTCCGCGAGTTCACGATGCTGTCCCACGACGTGGTCAAGGTGGTGCTGGCCCGTTCTACCGCCCCCTCTGGCGACTTCAAGGTAGGCCAGTTCGTCTACATCAACGTGCCGGCCATCTCCAAATTGCATTGGCACGCCTTCACCATCGCGTCGTCGCCGCGTGCCAGCCCCGACTCGCTGACGATCTTGCTCAAGTCGCTCGGCGACTGGACCCAGGAGCTTGTGCAGTACTCGGAGGACTGCAAGAAGGGCAACGTGCTGCCGACCATCTACTTGGACGGCTACTACGGCGGCTCGCTCGAGATGTACGACGAGTACTCGACCATTTGCCTCGTGGGCGGCGGCATCGGCGTGACCCCGTTGTTCGCCATCCTCGAGGACATCGTGACCAAGCTGCACCACGGCGAGACGATCCGCCAGAAGGTCTTCTTCATCTTCACGTTCCGCGAGTTGTCGCTGCTGGAGGAGATCCACCCGCTGCTGGTCAAGATCAAGGAGCTGGACCCGCAGGAGCAGTACTTCAGCCTCCACTTCAGCCTCACGCGCGCGCCGACGACCGAGCAGCTGGAGAAGACGATCGACCACGGCCGACTCGCGGGCAAGCCGCACGTGTCTGCGGCCCGCTACGACTCGACCAAGGTGCCGACCCCCTTCGCTATGTCCGTCCGCTCGGGAGCCAGTCGAGTGGCCATGTACACGGCCTCGATCCTCGTGACGCTCATCGTCGTGGTGCTCGTCAAGTACGGCAACAAGGTGCAGGCCGAGGACGAGAACCTGTGGCCCCTGCAGAACCTCGTGGAGATCTTGCTGCTCATGGTCGTGGCCTTCGTGGCCGTGTTCGTGAGCATCGCGCTGGAGAGCAAGACCCGCGTGCAGAAGAGCGACTCGAGGCGCGCGTACGACGTGGCGGAGACGCCCCAGACGACGATGTCGCTCGCTCTCAACACGGACGTGCAGACGTTCCAGGACCTCATCTCCGAGTACAACGTCCAGGTGGGCCTGCGCCCCAACATCCCCGAGCTCATGCAGAAGGCGCTCGAGGGCCACAAGGAGCTCACGTCGAGTGACCCGTCGGCTGTCGTCCCGGGCAACTCGACCATCGGAGTCTTCGTGTCTGGGCCGGAGGAGATGAAGCTGGCGGTCGAGTACGCCATCGCTGGCATTGGTGCCAGTCACTTTGACGTCTTTGAGGAGGAGTTCGAGCTGTAAGGTGACGTAGAACTTGAAGTAGCTGTGTAGCTGTGCATTTATTTTGAATTTACCCAACCTACTCACAATCTTCATATTCACCAATCTGAATTGAAATGGGAACACGCGAACGAAATTTGGGGTCAAAAGAGTTAAAAAAGAGTAAACTCTTTCGACCCCAAATTTCGTAGATGCTGTACTCTCGCCACGTGACTTCTAAGGAGTTTAAAAAAAAATCTGATTGGACGCTCATTTTATCAAAGCTTTTGAAGTACATTTAACTATAAGAAGAGAAGCATTCCAGGTAATTCCCCAAAATCATACGTAAAGCAATATGAAATTTCAGTTGATGATTTCTTCAAATGCTGAGTCCGAGGGTCGATCTCATTCCTTCTCATTCTTTGGGCTCATTTCTTGATGAAAACGTTGTATGGCTATTTATCCTAGGATGCAATATATTACCCCTGAATATCATCCCTTAGTTTTATTGTGGAGTTCCTTCAAGGGACGCTTGCTAGAATCAAGAAAAACAAGGTCTTTGAAATTGGTATGAACCAGTACCTATTTTCCGTGAACCATATGTATGAATGCTCGGGCCCGTTTGTTTAAAAACCTTACTTAAGTACAGGACTGGACGTTTCTTAAGCCTCCGGGAGACTGTGATACACAAACCAAATTTGAGGTAAAGGTATTTTTCAATCGTCAATTTTCGATTCAACCTGATCGTTGTACATGTATTCACTCGATGTATTGTTCGACTGGAAAGACACGGCTGTTCTACGCGCGGTAAGGTATTGCACAAACTGCAGTCGAGCCAAAAACAGTTTCTAGGTGATTTGATAGAGCTCGTCGATCAGTTGAAACGGAAGCTCAACGAAAAGGTTCCTTTCAGGGTGAAAGTAGCACTGAACGTTGGGCTTACGGTGTTCGACAGCGCGCTCCGTGCAATATGGCGTGTTGTACATGTACATAGCTCGCAACACTTGCTTGTCTGTCCACGCGGGCAATGCGATCAAGTTGCTATTCTCGAGGTTCAGATGGTCGAAGAAAATGTCCGTTGACCCTAACGAGGCTGGCAGCTCTTTCAGTGGGTTTCCTTCGAGCGAAAATACAGGCCGAACTGTACCAGGCGCGATTCCCACCAGTTCTGGGATCGTTTCTAGTCGGTTGCCTCTTAGGGAGATCGCAAAGGCCTTCATGGACAAAAGTGATGATGGGAATGTCTGCAACTCGCCGAATTCGAACACCACGGACGCCATAGGAGGCCAGTACAAGTGCAAATTATCCGGTAATTCAGCCAGATCGGTGATTGAGAAGCAAATGCTGACCATGGAGACAGGCAGTGGCTGTAAGAGGCCTTCAGGGAAGCCGAAAGGGAACTGCGAACGGGTAACCACGATCTCCGACATTCGAGGGTGCGTGTGAGGGGAAATACCGCCAGTCTCCCTTGCCCACTCCAGCACAGTCGAGTTGTAAATGTGCAATACCTGCAAATTACTGAGCTGTTGGATGGCCGAAGGAATCCGAAGCTCTGGGCAGTGCGTAAATGAGAGAGCAGCCAGTGCGGCCGACTCCACGGCATCGAAATCGTATTTTCCGGGTGAAGCCACGCCGCGAGCGTGGCAGTCAATAACTAACGTTGAACACGAGATCCGATGCGAAAACCATGGCCGAGTAGCTGCGAGACAGCCAACTAAAGTATGCGAATGTGTATGAAAAATGCTGTGGAGGTGTAACGCGAGAAGGCCAGCCCCCCAGGCCAAGAAAATTAGCTTAACGGCGACTTGAATCCAAGGAACAGGGTCGCGCACAATTATCTCTTGCTCAGATCGATAAGTGAAGGAGCTTGGGACTGGAGAAGGTGAAATACCGACAGTAGTCGAATGGGGTTGTCGCGTCAGCAATTCCGCTATGGAATTTAGCGTCAGGAACATCGCGAGGTGCGGGACGAGCTTCGCTCCGAAGTCCATCAAGCCCGTCGCGAACACGAGCTGGTTCTCCAGTGAGAAAGTCGTGATGAAGAGCGGGTCGAACACCAGCGCTGGCGTCTCGAACATGAAGTTGGAGGGGTTAAAGCTCGCGATGTATGGCGCCACGATGACGGAGGGGATCACCACGCTCATAACGATGCAAATCACGCCGTCCACGCACAAAACCACGACGCGCTCCTGGGCGGGTTTGGCAGCGAGAAATTGGTGCACGAGAGGCGTCGACCAGCAGTTAATCACAAGGAGAAGGACCAGTACCGTGTTAAACAACAGACCGGGGAGTAGATAGCTGGACCAGTACGCCTGGTAAGTTTGAGAACCCACTTCCACAATTTCCCGCACCACGAACATTTGGAGAAAATAGTCACTTTCGACGCCGAAGAAGCCCCGCTTTGAGAATAAATTCCTCCAACTCCTGTGTATCAACCAGCTCCATAATGTTCCTTGACTTCGATGTCGTGGTCTCCTTACGCTTGCATGCTGGGTTCGCGTAGCCATCCGAAGCTTCGTTGGGAATATTACACTGTGTGATTCTGGTCGGAACACGAGTCGCCTGGCCTGAATTGAGTGGCATGTGAGCTGTAGAATCCGCACAAGGTGGAAGCCGCCGACAAACGCGAGCGTTACTGCGTAGAGTTCGTAGTGCTCGTTCCTTGTGGTCGGAGCCCAATTCTGCACGTAGAACACCATGACGGGGCTCGTGAGGTACCAGTAAACGCGAGCCGACCCTGCCAAGAAGGCAGCACAGAGGACATGGGTACTGAAGATTGCAACCCACGCTATCCGAAACTTTACGGGCGACAGCTGCAGACCCAAACCGGGAGTGCAGTCGCCTAGAATGCTGGAGAACACGCTGCTAGATCTAGGCCCGCGCCGGGGAATGATAGAAGCTGGAGGGCCAGGTAACATTCGTCCAGAACGCGACGAGCTCAGCCTCTGTGACATCGTCTATGGGTGCGCTCAGTCACTCCCAGCAAGTGTAGCTAAGATTATAAATACTTGGACGCTGTATATAGCTTTTCTAACGTGAAGCTTCAGATTCTAGTGGGTCAGCTCAAGTTGTATGGGAATTTATCGGATGCTGACAATGGGAGAATGAGAATGAAGTTATTCAGCACATTTTCGGCCAAAGGCACAACGTCTGCAACGAAAGCTCACGCGACAAATGGGAAAGGACCCGGACGTTCCTACAGCTCGAACTCTTCCTCGTGCACGTCGAAGTGGCCGACGCCGATGTCCGAGATGGCGTTCTCCATCGCGTGCTTGAGCGCGCGCGGGCCGGAGAAGAAGACGCCGACGCTCGAGTTCCCCGGTGCCCCAACGCCCGGGTGGGAGGCCGCGAACTGCTTGTGGCCGTTGTGCACCTTGCGCATGAGCTCAGCCATATTCGGCCGCTGGCCGACAGCGACGCGGTAGTCCGTGACCAAGTCGCGGAACGTGTGGGCGTCGCTGGCGTAGGGCTGAATGCCCCGGGGTCATGAGGTTGCTGAACGCAGCGGCCGGCTCCTTGCCCCTCTTGCTCTCAACGAACGTGAACGCGTAGACGCCCAGCATGGCCACGACGATCACCAGCGTGATCTCGACGAAGTTCTGCAGGGGCCAGAGGTTGGCGTCGTCGGCCTGCACCTTGGTGCCGTACTTGACGATGATCCATATGAGGAACGTGAAGAAGAAGACCACCGTGTACATGGCCAGCTTGCTGGTGCGCGAGCGCAGGGGCTCCGCGAACGGGCGAGGAACCTTGGACGAGACGGACGTGTCGTAGCGAGTCGCAGTCACATGGGGCTTGCCTGCGAGCCGGCCATGGTCGAGCTCCTGGTCGAGCTGCTCGTTCGTCGGCGCGCGCGTGAGGCTGAAGTGGAGACTGAAGTACTGCTCCTGCGGGTCCAGCTCCTTGATCTGCATCAGCAACGGGTGGATCTCTTCAAGCAGCGACAGCTCACGGAACGTGAAGATGAAGAAGACCTTCTGACGGATCGTGGATCCGTGCTGCAGCTTGGTCACGATGTCCTCGAGGATGGCGAACAACGGGGTCACGCCGATGCCTCCGCCCACGAGACACACGGTCGAGTACTCGTCGTACATTTCGAGCGAGGCGCCGTAGTAGCCGTCCATGTAAATGGTAGGTAGAACGTTGTTGCGCTTGCAGTCCTCCGAGTACTTGACGAGCTCTTCCGTCCAGTCACCGAGCGACTTGAGCAAGATCGTCAAAGTGTCGGGGCTGGTGCGTGGCGACGAGGAAATGGTGAAGGCGTGCCACTGCAGCTTGGAGAGCGTCGGTACGTTGAGGTAGACGAACTGGCCGACCTTGTAGTCCCCGGCCCGACTGGTAGAACGGGCCAGCACCACCTTGACGACGTCGTGGGACAGCGTCGTGAACTCTCGAACCGCTAGGGGCGTGAACCCGTTGGAGCTGGAGAGCGCGCGGCAGATGACGTAGAGCATGACCGAGGGGAAGATCCACGCCAGAATCGGGTTCCAGTGCAGCACGGCGAAGACGGTGCCGAGGATGAAGAGGTGGTGCACCGAGTAGAACGTGTTGTACATTTTGCGGCGCACCCACGGGATGGAGGTGAAGCCGATGGCCAGGAACGCCAGCAACGCGATGAGGCCGAAGAAGTTCATCCACGGGTCCTTGCCCTCCGTGCCCACCGCGCAGTTAAAGCAAGGCAGAGCCTCCTTCACCCACGTGCCCTCCTTGATCCACGCCCAGTAGTATCCAAGGCAGTGCAGGAACGCCGTCACTACCGTGATAACCCCCACCCAGCGGTGATACTTGATCCCGTTGGCGTACGAGATGTTGAGGAACTCCATCCACACGCAGTTGCGCGTGGCCGGCAGGAAGAGGAAGGCCATGTTGAAGACGCACACGAAGCCGAAGGTGAGCGCGATCATCTGCAGGTACATGTTGAAGTCCAGCTCGGGCATCCGCGTCTTCATGCGCTCGACGCGAGCTCGGTAGAAGTACTGGAAGACGTAGATGTTGCCCCCCACGAGGAATCCGAGGAAGAGCAGCTCTCCCAGACTCTTGTTCACCACGCGGCCCATGATTCTCGGCTTGAGACGCAGGAAGCGGGCCAGGTTCAACACGTAGGCCGACGAGATGCGACGCACGTTAAAGTGGCGAAGGAACTCGAGCAGAGCGATGGACACGGCCATCGGGATGAAGCAGAAGAGGAAGAAGAACATCGGCCGCACCATCTCCGAGTGGCCCCGGCCCCCTTGCCCCCGCCGACGGGGACACCGAACCACGTGCCGATGTTGGAGCTCACCGTGTTCGTGTACGCGTCCGAGAAGTAGAAGAGCTGGCCATAGGCGTACACGAAGATGGAGGCCAGGATCACGACCTGGGCGAGGTTTCCGAGGAACGAGAACTGGTCGGCCCAAGGAGGCACCGAACGCGCGGTCGGCGCTGAGACTGCCGCGTTTGTCCTGCAGATTGTCCGCTGGGGTCTTGATGTGGGCGAACTCGACTTCCGGATGGGAGTCATCGCGTTGCTTGGCGCCATGACGGACTGGAAGTTTCGAGGTGTTCGGGTCAGGTACTGAGGCTACCGGTGGTTGACCGAGGTGAGCAGTCGAGAGGAAATTGGGGAATGAGCTCTGGCCTGCTCGAGTATATCGTCGGCCAGAGCTCACCGGAGGAACGGACACTCGTAAAACAATGGCCAGCACAGTGACTAGGAATCGTATCGGAGAGACCGTCTTCGGGCCATCGCCCGCAGACTACAGAAGACTGGAGCACGCGCTCCCGGCGGTTTGCAACGCGCCGATCTGAAATCTCTACTTTGCGTTTTCGACGGCACCGAGCCTGAGCCGTTAGAGGCGTGCGTCGTACGAGCAAACGGCATATTGCTGAGCCGTCCAGTGTCGTTGAGCGTGCGCCCTTGGGCCAATGACGAGGAAGTCGAGCTGCAAACGGTTGCGGATACTTCATGCAATTGTTGGTTTGCCAACTAATCGCCAGAAAAACGTATAACTTGTCGTTGTCGGTAGTCGAAAGACGCGGTATACTGATCAAGACTGGCAGCCACCAAATAATGGTTCTAGTGGTGTAGTGATGACCGACCTGGTGTTAGTGTATCACGCAGGACTACACAAAGCAACAGCTTCTGTATAGTTTACGGCGTAGTGTTGCCTTCCTGCGCAATCGAACAGACTTACAGCCTCCATGATAGCTGCGTGCTCGCAGTAGTTCCCCGTTTTGCGGGGGTCCAGGGGCAGTAACGACTGGGCGGTTTGGATCCGTGCGGTGCCAAACTGAACTTGAATTTTGGATCCGCTCAGAACTTCAGCTTGAGCATTGCACTCGCGCGCGTGCCCCGCGCCAATGAAAAGCTAGTCGCGCGGCCATTGCGGTGCACAATAGCAGGAGCTTGAGAAGATCGTCAGCAATAGTCAAACAGAACGTGAAGTAGGGTCAATAGATATACATGACTGCAAATGTTATGAGCCTCGGCAATGTTGGGGCGGCTAGTGCTGGGATGGATCAGTCGGCCTTGTGTGGTTGGTGAAAAGTAGGCGTGTCTTGGCATTGAGACGGGAACAACTTGCGATGAAACGAGTTCTTCTAGGTTTAGATTAACCGATGGAGTAGGTGTACTGTAGTTAACTTGGCTTGTCTTCCTAGCCAATCTTCTGCAGAAGGATCGTCACCGGATCCGGAACCACGTCGAGCACACGCCGCTTCTGACCTCACACTGACCTTTTCTTCGTTTCCAAGGCCGCATAACGCGCCCATGCAACGCTCAGTTCGAGTCGTTGGCTGGCGGCACGCTGGTGCTGAACCCTCAACTCGACTTTATCGATCATCAAAATCACGGATGGTCTCAGCTCAATTGGTCGCCAAGGCGAAACTTCAGCATTGACCGTCGGCCATTGCAATTACTGTATTTTTGTACGGAAATATGTATTATTGGGTTGTCGGTGGTATTGAAAGTATTATTATTGAAGCACAATTCTCAGTAAAAATGTTGGACTCTACAAAAATCAAATTTAACGTGATTCTCCCCCATATAAAAGTAATTGAAAAATACATATTATTGGTGAATGATATATTGAAATGATTATTATGGAGACCGAACTTTTGCAATCCAATATGATACTGTATTTTCCGAGGAGTCATGGCGTTTAATCTTAAGTGAGCGCTACCTTCACATCGATACGGTTGGTTCAGCTCTAAATGCACAGCTACACGGCTACTTCAACTTCTACACCACCTTACAGCTCGAAATCCTCCTCAAATACCGACTTCCTCCGCTTGTAGTGGACAGGGTATATGCCGGTACATTGTACCACCCGTCAAAAGTGATATGCCGATTCCGATAACCGGTATCATTATCGGTAGGTGTACCCATAAACAACATGTATTATCTGGTTACGCGCATTCAAAGTCGTCGTCTGACTCAACCTCGCCAATGCCTGCGTCAATAACGCAATGTTGGGCGAGTGACTCTACCAAATCTGCAGCCGCGATGTCAGCATCGTTCAAAAGCTGACCAAAAGCTTTGCGATACCCGCTAGCAATAGTCGTAGTCGACAGTCCATCCCACGCTTCACGCACCCACTTGGCCACCTTAATCCGATCAGGCGCAGCCAGGACGAACGGCTTGCCACTGATATGGGAGCGTAGCTGCCCCTGCAAATGCTTGACCCAGCATTCACGTAGCCGACCCTTGAACGGGTAGTTCCACGCGACATCGGCTGGCTGGCTGACCGACGTCGCTCCCTTGGGCACTTTTAGTAGGACGACATTGATGGATTTTGCATATGAGACGACTTCTTCGGTCCAGTGACCAGAAAAGTCGTCCCAAAGCAATAAAAGCGGGGCATGCATGTCGTCACGCTCGGCGAAATGATATCGCAGAAACTTTACTGAAAGTTTGCGGTCCCACCACCCTAAAAGTTAACGCACATTCCAAAACAAGTTAAAAACACAAATTAAGCTTGTCCAAATCAATTTTTCGTACCTTTTGAGTTGCCATAAATTTCCAGCTCGTTCTCCTCGTGAGCTACGCGAACGTCCGCCCACATTGTTTTGCCGAATCCGTAGCGAAGCCGGTCATTTTCTTCGATCATGGCTGTAATTGTGGACGGCTTGGCCTTGAAGACGACGAAAGGCCGATATTTGGTGCCGTCTGAGTCGCCTAGGAGCATAACGGTCGCCCGCTCTTTTGTCTTGCCCGCACACCGGACCCAAACTGTCTTTTCGCCCTTCTTGTTGATGGTTCTGGTGGGCAAAAACTCAAAAAAGGCAGCTACGTCTCACAAAATTAGTTATTACACAAAACGTAGGATCCATTTGTGGTTTAGTCCAAAATATGCACCTGTTTGGTCCGCATTATAGACCTTTTTGACTCCGAGGTCGAGCATTGTAGCTCGCACCTTCTCAGCAAAGGCGTCAGCGATGGCGTTCAGGTCGGAGGGTGTCTTTTGCCCCGTGCGCGTCCTTGCCCG